>VXBC01009483.1:55518-179360 GCA_013399945.1 Ploceus nigricollis | reverse complement strand
GGGTCCCCGGGGAGGTGGGAGCCCGGCGCTCCCCGCCCTCGGTAGGGCAGGGCAGGAGGGGCTTTCCTTTCCTTCCCTGCCGGGGTATCCAAGCCCCGGCTACGCTGGAGCAGGAGCTGCTAGAGGGAAGCCGGTTCCGTGTGGGGGGACCGGAGGATCACACAGAGGTGTTACATGTCTGTGGGCTTAGCTCTGGATTGAACACCTTTAAAAGGCTCTTTAGCCTAAGCACGGGCTGTTGCGACTGAGTTTATCATCGCGCTGCCTTCCCACCGCAGCAGATGCGTCACTGAAAGGACTGGCTTGCGTTTGTTTGTTTCCCTCGCTCGTTCTGTGATGAAATAATGGAGCGTGCCTAGGATATAGGCGTGTGTTGAAATACGGCAGAAATTTTGCTGATTAAGTTTTTGTTTGTTTGTTTTGAGGATATGTTCTTCCTGAAGAGACATCCTTTCAAAGGAGCCTCTTCATAACCTCTTCTGCTGTTCTTGGAGGAAAAGGGGGTGTGTCTGTGGCACTGGAAATTCTGACAGTTCTTTTCTTCATTTGCACGCTTCCGTATTTTATGTTTGTGTTTGTATCATGACCTGTATATATCATGATAGCATCATATGTATCATATACAACATGTACATACAATCCATGATATGTATCATAGAATGTATTTTATCGTAAGATAAAATACGTAAGTGAAGTACTTCTCTTGTTTGTTTATTTGTTTGTTTTAGGGTGTGTATTGTTGTGGTTTTCTCATTTCCTTTTTGGTAAATTGACACCAAAGCCTGGCTCTGGGCACTGATGTACACGAGTGGTGTGTGTTTGCTACCTGGGCTTCCCTGGGAGTTACTGGGCCATGCAGGACTTAATTCCCATGTTCCATCATCTGGGATCTGCTTGTTTATGACAAGGCAGGTGTCATAACCAGTTTAACATCAGAGAAAATATTTGACTCCCTTCCCAGCCTATGTGAAGCTCTTTTTGTTAACTTCTGAAAATAAAGCCATCTGTGATTGTTAAAACCAGTGTGAATCCTCAGGAGGAGGCAGTGGGATGAATGCTGGCACAGGCCAGCTCTGGGCATTTTGGCCACACTGGTGGTTTTGTTCTCTTCTTTAAGGGACGTGGTGTTATAAATGCTGTTGTTTTCACCAGTGTTTTCTCACAGAGGTGAGAGCAGGAAGGAGAAATGCTAATATGAATACACTTTGTTTCATTAATTTTAATGTGACTCTTAAATGTCATCTGTTCTTAAGTTACCTTTTTTTTCTGAAGTGTTCTTAGGTTAATGAGAAACAAAGCCCTTGCTTTCCTTCTCAAGACTCTCTTAATGAAAATAAAGTTAGAGCTGCACCGTCTTTTTCTTGTTGGGTAGCTTTCTAGAATGCAGAGGGAAGACCAGGGGACACTGAAGTAGCTTTTAACTTTCACATCAGTGTGATGTTGTATACAGTTCTTAGTTTAGATGAAGGTTTTCTGAAATTAAGAGAAATCTGGTGACATACAAGTCCATCAGGTAGGACAGATCAATAAAGTTGTAGTAAGTGCATACTGTAATTATTTCTCATTTTTAATTCTGCTTCTAGATCCTCACTTATTTTACCTAAGTTAAGTGATGGAACCATACACTGAAGAAAAAAAATCATCCTTGGGTCTTTGGTGTTCATGTTTGTGTGAAAGAATCTAGGATGTTCCAAGAAAAGGCATCAGCAAATTGCTTAAATATTGTAACAACATCTACTGAAGATGGTGCTTTCCAAAAAAAAGGTCACAGTGCTCGAGTCCTTAGCTCAGAAGAAGCGGAAAAACTGGCAAAAGATCAGGTTTTGGTGTCTGAGTTCAAACAACTAAAACTGGAGAAAGAGGCACAGAAGAACTGGGATCTATTTTACAAAAGAAACAGCACCAACTTCTTCAAAGACAGACATTGGACTACCAGAGAGTTTCAAGAGTTAAAGGCATGTCGTGAGGTGAGATCTATACCGTTCTGCTGTAAAAGATGGGATTGTTTGTTTCCAATCAGTTGTTTCCAGGGGAGTTAATAATACTTAGGACAAAGCCGTTTGGGTAGGAGCTGCCACATGTAAAGTTTGCAGTGCCCTGTGTATTTTCTTTTAATATCAAAGATAACTTCTCAGAATCATATGCATCAGTTTAGTTTCAGTTTATAATTGGCCCTTACTGGATGGGGATGCTGTTCATAGCATCCCGGATGCTTAGAATGAAGTCTGGAATATTTGGTTTTCGAGTCATAAAGCAGACAGCTTGTTTCTCTGTGTGCAAGCTGGTGCACTTCAGTACACTGCTTTAAAGAAAAGCATCCAGAATTGCAGGCTAATTGCTGAACACAGTTAAGGGGAATAGCCAGATGCATCTGTTGTTCCTTACAGCTGAATGAAAGACAAGACAGAAATGGTACAAGTCTGTTGATTACTTAAGAGGTAGATGACTGAAGAAATATTTATATGTTCTAAAATGATTTCTAATTTTGCAGAAATCAGGATGTCTGGGTTTTAGTGTCAGATTATGCAGTGGCTGTCTACTTTGGGTTTTTTGAAGAATCGTAATTAAAATTGATTATAGCTTTTAAAATGCTGGTGGAACAGTGCTTCTGCTCATATGGTGAGAAAACAAAAATTATATGTTTTGTCTTGTATTGCTTTGTCCCCAGTTTGCAGATCAAAAACTGACCATTCTGGAAGCAGGCTGTGGGGTTGGGAACTGCTTGTTTCCACTCTTAGAAGAAGATATGAATATTTTTGCATATGCCTGTGATTTCTCTCCTAGAGCTGTTGAGTATGTGAAGGTTGGTGTGATATTTGGAACTTCTTTTAGAGTGTTTTTTAGAAGCTTCTAAAATTACAAATAACTGTAACAACAGACTTCTCCTGGCTTCCTTTTTGTAGGAAGGGTAGAGTGTGCTTTGCCAAAAAAATTGAGACTGATGCATTTCAGTGGAGATCCTGTGTAAGAAGCCAAATCATTGCTCAAGACTTGGCTTTTCAGTGTCAAAATAGAACATTATGGTATATTACTTGAATGATTTATGAATATAGTGTTTTTTGGGAGCACCACTATATCTCTGCTGACTGTGCAGTAAAAGCAAATTGTTGTTTGTGTTGGAAGCTTGCCCTTAATAGAGAGAGTCCCAAGGATAACCTTAAAAACAAGGCTGGGAAAATTATTGTTAAAGGGATTTGTAACCTGATTAAGAGTAGGTATGTTTACACTTAGTCGTGGGTACTACAGTCCAAAGTTGAGTCTTGCAGTAGTTCTGGTGGGGGCTTTGGGCATTACAAGTCTCTATGAAGTTTGTAATCACAGGTAAATTTCTATATATCTGTTAATTGAAAGTATTGTGACCAAGAACCACAAGACACAGACAGCGTTTGTCATGTGAAAGATGGGAAGAAAAACCTATGGCAAACAGAAGAGGACAGCAGCTCCCAGGGATGCTGTGGCTGCACCCCAAGATGAGGCTGGGCTGAGCGTGTACCCTGGGTTTTGGATGACTTAATGGCATCTGCCTCCACAGCTCTTGATGAATTTATTTTTTGCCAAGACCAGGTTTTTTTTTTCCACAGCAAAACTGTGAGCTAGAGCAGCCCAGCTGCAGATTATGTGGCAGGAACCCCAACTGTTTGCAGTCTACCTGTAGCTCAAGACCTTCACTTTCATCACCCTGTAGTACATAATTTTTTCAATAGTATTTATGGCTTCTTTAAAGAATAGAAGCAGGATTAAAACAGAAATAGTATGTTTTCTGAATTGTTTCAATGCACATTCCTTCTCAAATTCATGGGAGCAGACTATTCTACTAGCTGTAGTTTCACTATTGTAGTTAGCAACAAAGAATTTCTGATTGCAGTAGCCGCCTGTTGGAGGTTAATATTCTCTTGCCACTGTGTTTTGTGTGTCTCTACTGATTAATTTCACAAGATTTTTACTTTATTGTAGCAACAAATGCTGCTAATTTTCAGTGAAAGCTTGCTCTTTTAATTTCCCTAGAAAAATGCCTTATATAGTACTGAAAGATGTAAAGTATTCCAGTGTGATCTTACCAAAGATGATCTTCTAGACAATATACCAGCAGATTCCGTGGATGTTGTCACACTTATATTTGTGCTTTCTGCCATTCATCCTGACAAAATGCATCTTGTCCTGAGGAACATTTACAAGGTAAACCCAGCTGATTTTACAGCCTTTAAAGCACTTTCCTTCTTTTTAGCTCAAAAGTATATTTTTTTTCTGAGAAAATCACTCTCTTGCAATGGTGATTTTTCATATTATATTCCATGGATATGATTCATTAGTTCACTGAGTATGCAGGACTAAAATATGTTTTACAATGTCATTTTTTTTCTCCTGGTATTGTGAGATTGTTTGGATTGAGGCCTAATTCATGCCGTCAGTGTAATAAAAAGATGTCTAAAATATGGCCTTCATGTACTTGAAATGGGCTTACAGGAAAGATGGAGAGAGATTTCTACAAGAAAGAGCATGTACTGACAAGGAAGGGGGAATTGATTCAAACTGAGAGTGGGATTAGATTAGATAGTAGGAAGAAATTCTTTAGGGAGGTGCTGGTACAGGTTGCCCAGAGAAGCTGTGGATGCCCTACCCTTGGAAGTGTTCACAGCCAGGAGAGATGGGACTTTGAGCAACCTGATGTGGTGGAAGTTGTCCCTGCCCACGGCAGGGGGGTTGGAACCAGTGATCTTTTCAGGCCCCTTCTATCCCAGGCCACTCTATGACTGTGTGATTTTTAAAGCTGTGACTTGGGTTGTATGCTATGAATAATGTTTATATATTGCAGAGCTGTCTGTGTTCATAAGGTGTGAATGATAGTGAGCCAAAATTAACTTCCAGAGATCCAGTGACCTGAAGTTAGGATGTTGCTGTTATTATGAAACATATTTGACCTGTGGTGATTTAAAAGTGGAGTGTTCAGAAGTCAGCATTAATCTAGAGAGGCTCACCCCCCTAAACTGTCTTCGTTAGTTGATAGACTAGGATGGGCCCATCCAAAGGGTGGTTTAAACAACCTGCACTGTTATTGTTCTGAATTTTCCTGAGATGTCATATGTTGACTGCGGAGGAAAACAGACAACATACTTTTTTACTTTTGCATATGTGTATATTAAGGGTCTTGTCTTTTCTGATATTATTTGTCTTATTATCAGCAGTTTGAAAAAGGAGTATTAGGGGGTTTTTTGTATATCTCCAGCTGTTTTTCATATCAGGATTGGTTCTTAGCTCATATAAATATTTAGATATTTAGAATCAGCATGGGCAATGACCATGTATTTATAAATTTTAAACTCTTTATAGCTTGCTTTCTTTACCAAAAAGCAATTTAAAAAAATCATTATGTACTTTCCTAAAATGTTTTCTTATTTATTTTGCAACATATTGCAACATTTTTCTTTCTCTCATGAAAAAAGAAATGTCACGATATTCTAAAGTTTATTGTTAACCATTAAACAAAATAAGGTGTTAAAACAGGATACTAGCCAACAGAAAAAAATGCCCTGATGGGAATTTTTGTTAAATATTTGTATATGTAAATGTACATATATAAATATGTATATTTTCTTCTTTCCTCTGTGTTGAAGAGTGTTGCTAATTTAGCTGATCAGCACCCAAATAGGTATTCCAAAACTAGTTGTAGTCTTTTATTCATGGGGAAACATTTTTAAGAGTCAATCCAGTTTTTGCACAACCTTTTTGTTGCACAGGGAATTAATTGTATCTATATCTATCTACATCTATCTATAGATATAGATATCTATCTCACTGTTGTATTGACTATGCTAGTCTACCTTGTCTTACTTACCTATGTCTGTATGTGTACACAAATAAATATACCTATACATGACTAAATCTGTTTAGCTTATTACAGCATGTGTGTATTATGTGACAGGTATTAAAACCAGGCAAGTGCATCCTGTTCCGAGACTATGGCTTGTATGATCATGCAATGCTCAGGTTTAAATCAGGCAGCAAACTTGGGGAAAACTTTTATGTCAGACAAGATGGGACAAGATCGTATTTTTTTACTGAAGGTAAGACATGTTGTAGAGTGCTTTCTTTTCTGTGCATTTTCTGTTCAAACTTTCTCCAGCAAACTGCCAACATGCCCATGGAAATTTTGTTTTGTGTGGACAAACTGTTAAATTGTGGTTTATTTCATTTACCATCCTTTTTGGGAAGAAGCAGTTATTTAGACTGGCAGAACTTTGTGGAGCACTTTCTTGTTTATAAGCTTGTTGTATGTGCTATAATTCTCCAAGAGCAGCAGTTTCTGAATTTCTGAATTTCATTCAGATTTGTTAGCTAAGGGGAAAAGACCTATGTTCAGTAAGAGAATTGATCATATTCATGAAGCAAGTAAGCAGTTCTTTTGGCATCATTCTTTGTGCAGGGCTATTTCTGGTGAGCAGGATGAGGTCTATTGACTTCTAAAAGCAGAACCACGACTGCAGCACTGAGAAGCTCCTGCACAAATCCTGCTGGGATAGCACTGACTAGCTGTGGTCACTCTGTTTTCTAGGGTTTGTTTTTTAGTGAAGACAATGCAAAAAAACATTTCCATGTGATACAGTATTTAGTTTTTGTTCAGTGCTCATAATGATTTAGGAGGAAGGGTAGTTATTGCAGTTTACTGGTGAAGAATTTGAAGCACAGAGACATGTAGGAATTTGCTTAGACTCTCACAATGAATTGCGTTTATAGCTTGGCTATAGCTTCTAACTCCCAATTCCTCATGCTAAACTCACTACTCCCCCCATCACTTGTAGAGAGCATTGTGTAGCAAGAGCTGTGAATTTATTTCTGTGGGGTTCTTTGTTCTTAGTCTAAAGCAAGACTGCTTTAGACTAAGTCTAAAACAGCTGCTGAAGAGACCGATTTGGAGCCAAGTAAATGTTATTCATATTTTATGCCATAACATATAACTAATAGCTTCTGACACATAAAAACCATTAATCTTGTCTGAGCTCCCCCTATTCTTCATAGGACAATGATGAAATCTAAGATAATGCAGGCTGTGCTGCAGCTTCATTGAAGCATTTCTAGAACTGTTATTTATTGAGTGAATTTTAGTTCTGTTTAAACAATTAGCTCTTACAAAGAGAATGGATGCTAAAGGGAACAAATAAGAGACTGACCTATCTGTGGGATTTTAAATCTCATTTTTATTGTGTTTTAGAATAGTTTCTGAATGAGAAGTTCCTTGCTAGTATGCATGTTTCCCTTGTGAGAAGAATTGAGGTAGGGATGAGGAAGAGGAAGGAAGGAGAAAAGAGAGAATTTATTTTATATTGCTCATGTCAGCAACTGTTTTTCCTTGGCCTGGTCTGTGACTGTCTCACAGATCACCTCTACTCCCATTTTTAATCATTGTGATCTCATTAATTTCACAGATTTTCATAAAAATATTGCTTAATACTTGAGAATTCTTTTGTTACTGGAGACATGACTCCCATCATTTCCACAGAGGTTGCAACCCGTGCTATTTTTCATTTCTTTAGCACTACATTGGTACATCAAGTTATTGCTGCATGGGGTGGTTTGAATTATACTTATTTATAATATGTCTGTCCTCAGATGGCAACACAGAACTTCTTCCATGGGAAAAAAAAAATCCATTCTTCTACTGTTTGAAATAATATTAAATCTGTGGAGAAATGCATGGTTGTAGTTTTGTGTTATGAAATATGTGCAACTTCCTTACAATAAGATTTCAATAGGTCCACCATGGAGTGCTGTTTATTATATTTCATTAGTGTGGGTCCCCCATTTTACATGAACACAGAATGTTTACAGCCATGGTGGGCTTGGGTTGGTATAATCCTGCAGTGCCACCAAAGTGGGTGGTCTCATCTTCCTCGACACACCATCTCTGGTGGTGCTTCCTGTACCCACATGATCACTATTTCATTGAGCTAATCCCCCTGAGCAGTGAAAATGGAATGTCTTTGTTTTCTATCAAGTAACACAAGTTTAGAACAGCTTAAATTTACTGTGAAATTGCTGTCTGAGTAAGTGAACTGATGTGCAAGAAAGGAAAAATGATGATTTTTAATTAACATGACAAGTCAATAGCATGAGTAGGTCTTCCTGCTGCACAGGTCACCCTGTTTGTGAGGTGGTTCTGCCTTCCTTAATGAAGATAGGCTCTGAGTAAAATTTGTTTATGGAAAATACTTTCAGTTCAACTTAGTGGAGTCTTGGTACCTCTTGGCCATTTTGTCAGTTTTTCTGTGGAACAATTGCATGTAACATAGGGTGTTATTCTTCCCTGAGCAGAGGTGCATCTGCACAGCTGGATTACCTTTGAAATATTTGTGGTAAGTGATCTATTCAGCTAGTGAAGGTCAGCTGCACAAAGGGAAAATGCACTGGTGTCAGTCACAATGAGAATGACAAGTCTTAATAAAAATAAGAGATGTGGCAATTTTTGGAAATTCAACTGAGTAACTAGCTTAAGCCCCAGTTTTTACAAACTGCTTTGCTTAGGTTGCTGTTTCCACAGGAGATCTTTATTGATTTTTATTCAGCAGTCTGCCCACATAGAACAGATTGAAATCTGAAGGCCTGTGTGATTTTCATGCTGTAACACATAAGAACATATGCTTATATAAATGGTGTCTGGTGTTTTAAAAATAGCTTAAACATAATATTTTATCTTCTTTTTTTTTTTAATTCTCTTCCAGAGTTCTTATCTCAGCTTTTCAAGGCTGAGGGATATGAGCAAGTGGTCAATGAATATGTGCAGCGAGAAACTGTGAACAGGAAAGAAGACTTGCGTGTTCCAAGAGTGTTTCTTCAAAGCAAGTTTCAAAAGCCTTTCAGTGAGACATAAGTTCTTGCTGATTAGCAACAGCATTGCTTGTTTGAAATGGAAGCTAGCACATAAGCTGTGTGCTCATCTTTCTGGTGAACCAAAAATGTTGGCATCCAGTACCTCTTGTTGGTTTCCACCTTAGGATACAAAATATGAATGCTATTTCTAATTCAATTTTAAGATGGTTTAGTGATGCAGGCAACCTGTTGAGCATCTGCATTCCTGCTTCTAAAATAAAACCTGTGCAACATTGTTGGAGGATCAGGTAAAGCATATAAATAAACTTCCATTTTTATTAAAAACTATTTTTAAATTAGTATCCTATGCTTCCTGTCTCTTGTGATTTTTGAGGCTTGTTAAAGTTATAGTGTTTCATTTACTTTCAGTACTTGACTGTACAGGACTTCTGAGAGTACTTTCTCAGATACAGGAATGAAACAGACTCAGTGAGCAGTATAGTGTAAGCTGCCTTAATATTTAATAATGGTATCTTTTTAATATGCTCAGGATTTAGATGTGTAAACAAATGTTTATATTCTAAGGCAGATCGTAATTTATCTGATTTCATGCTTGAAGAAGCATGTTAGTGGATCAGGTTGTATTTATCCCTTATTAATTTAAGATGTTCTTCATTTAATGTGCAGAAATATTTGAAGTTTTCCAAATCGGTTTTCTGTTTAAAACTGAAATCAGCAAGTCAGAAGTACTTTCTTTGATATGAAGTGTAGTCAGCTGCTTCTTTCCTGGGCAGAGGTCTTAATTTTTTTTCCATCACTGCCAGGAAAGTTGTGTTGGTCTTTGCTCTTCCTGCCACTAAAAGCCACTGTACTGTTGCTGCTGCAGACGTAACTGCTTGAGGGAACTTCATCCTTTCCTTACAGCTCTTTACCCTGTGGCACTTTGCACTGCAGGACCTTTCTGTGTTTTTGGATGATGTAGTTTCAAAATCATTCCTGGGTCTTTAACCTGCATTTTGAGCAGCTGCACTGCAGCAGAGGAAGCCGAGAAGTATCCGATGACTTGTGCAATGGCCTGTGCTGATCCTGTGTAATGTACACAATTTGCAACAGGGGAAATTCCAGTGAAGTACTAAGTGGAGATCAAATGCTGGGGCAGGGCCCAGTGAAATTGTGGAGCCTTCGTTCTTGGGAATACTTGGAATAAGACCAGCCAAGGCCTTGAGCATCCTGTGACTTTGAGGGTGGCCCTGTTCTGAGTAGGGATTTAATCTCTGGCTGTATATACAAGTATGTGATTGCTTGACTCAAGCTGTCATTCCACTGGACTTGTGTGTTGTTAGATGACCCAGTCATACACATCTGATGTGGACCAGAGGTGACTTTTTCCCTCTGTTTATGACATAGGATATAATAGTGATTTTTTTTCCAGGCTCTTAACGCTGGGTGTATTGTGCATGAAACGAAAGAAGTAATAATTCTCAAGCCTGAAGTTTAATGTTACAAAGTTAACCAGTCAAATTTTTTTTAACAAATTGGAGCTGCCAAAGGTCTTATTCAGTTGATATGGTTAGAAATAAATTTGCAACAGATCACAAATCTTTGGCCTCAGAGAAAAAATTGCTTAAATCATTCAGAATTCTCCTAATGGCCCTTTGAGGAAGGTTATTATATGTCATCTCCTTTTTTTATGGAGAGTATTATCCCAGAGATTTATGCATTGCTGGCCCCTGCTGTGCAACCCATTAGCTCTTTCTGCCATGCTAGTAATAAATATCTAGTAACACTTACGGTAAATGAAAAGCTATTGCTAAAAAGAGATATAACGATGACAGCACTATCCTAATCTGAGCTATCATTATTCGGTGGCTTTCATCAGCACATGTTCATCTTTAGGTTAGCAGTTTTGCAATGACTATGTGTAATCTGAGCTCTGTTGATATTTAGTGGTGTTTGCAGCCTGTAACTCCCAAGTGCCTTTCAGGGCTGGAGGCGTGGTCCTTTTGGAGAATACACCGCATAAATGAGACTGAAGGAATGCTTTGTGTGGTGCCTTATCATGGGGCCGTGTGCTTGTCATCATATGCAAAGGCAAGTGCAATGAACTGTTCATCCCCAAAAGGAAATGAGATGTAGGCAAGAATCAAAAATGTTAATCAGAAGACCTGAATCAGCCCAATAGACTTAGCTAATAGACTCAGACAGCCACTGAGTTCCTTTTTACACTGAACTATTGACAGAACAATAAAACATGTTTTTGTGTGTGGCTATAGCTTCAGTATTTCTGTGTACACTTTTTTGTGTAGCAGCATGTTAAATGGAGAGCAATATTTCTAACTTTTTTTATTATATCTCATTCAGTCTCATTTCCAGTCAGACCTGCAAAATAAAGTAGCATGCATGAATACCCCTGCCAGAAAGATCTTCTGCTATAGTTCTCATAAAGCAGATGTTATTTTGAGATGAATGGTCAGAAAGGTTAATTTAGTTTCTATGACTCTGCTTCTGTGGACTTTAAATCATGGCAAATTTTTGTAACTGTGGTAGAGTTTGAGGAAGTTGAGTCAGCTTTAAGAAATCCTTCTCTCATCATGTGGGACATAGTAACTGATGGTGTGCATGTGATGAGTGCAATGCTGAGTAAAGTGGATCTACTCCCCCCCAACTCTTCAGCCTTCCCAAGCTCAAGTAAGCTCACCAGCAGCACATGCCAGCAATGTGCTGTACCTTGTATCCTTGAACAAACTGCAGCAATAGGACAAGGAGTTACTGGTTCAGACTGAAAGAGGGGAAATTTAGGTTAGATGTATAGAAGAAATTCTTTACCACAAGGGTGGTGAAGCCCCAGAGCAGATTGCCCAGAGAAGCTGGGGATGCTCCATCCCTGGCAGTGTTCAAGGCCAGGCTGGATGGGGCTCTGAGCAACCATGGCAGGAGGATTGGAATTAGATGATCTTTAAGGTCCTTTCCAACCCAAACCATTCTGTGCAGAACTGTCATTGGGGAGATGTAGTAATCAGGGGTAATGGTGTTAAAATGACTTGAAAAAAGCATATATGCACTGACTCATGCTCACCTTGCACAAGCAAGCTACTATGCTGTGATTGTAATAAATGTCCTGATTGTTCTTTGATTTTTCTGCAGTCACTGGAGGCTGCTGAGATGGCTCAATTGTCTGTAGAAGACCTGCTTTTTGTTCTCCTTAAGATGAACTAGCTGCTGTATTTGGCAAGCATAAGTAGTAAGTTCCTTTACGCCAACACCCTGTTCTGAGCAATATTTAGGATAGAAGGAAATAATTGTTAAAGTAATGGGACTGAGAAAACCTTTTTTTTTTAATGATTTGGTGCCTTGAGCTTACATTCTCTGATGTTTAATAAAGTATGAACTTGGATTAAGGTTTTTCCCAAAGTCAGGGAATCCTAAATGCCACTTTTCAATGTGGGATTCTCTGATGCTGGAATTGAACAGCATGTATTAAGGAATGATGTTAACAAGCAGTGAGAGCATGGGTAAGGTCTGACTGTCATCTATTTTAATCATATTTACAGAAGTATGAAGTCTTTGAGTTATCTGGCATTGTGTGTCCTTTCTGTCAAAGGACAGCTTCTGTCAAATTTGGTTGATGTAGTCTGATGCCTGACAACAAGCTACGACAAGACAGAAATCCACACAGGTATTGTGCCTATACTGTATGAATGGGTGAGCTTTCTTTCCTTAGAAATACACACTACTGAGAAAAAAGCATTTGAACTTTAAGGTGATAGTATAACAGCAGGTTTTATGTGGTTCATATGGTAGCTAAAAAGCTATTTCAGGTGCATCTTTCAGGTACCTGAAAGCTCCTTGGGTCCCAAAGGCAGAATATTTAAGTAATTAATATAATAGTAGAGCCATGGTTGATTGTGCAGCACTTCTATGAAACCAAGTGCTATAAAAGTCAGATCTGAAACTCCAGCAGCTGTAAGAAGCAGGAGTCAACTATAAAACATATAGCCTTGGTCTCCTGGGAGAAAACTGGTATATGAAATCAAAAAAGGTAATTTATATGCTTACCTGTTATAATTTTTTTTTTTGCTTGATCTGTTGAACAGTATATCAGAATATACTGAGAGATACAAATTACAAATTAGGAAGTGCTTTATGGAAGAGTTAGTTTATATATATATATATATATATTTAGAGAGGATATCAATGTTGAGCATCAGTGTGTGAGGAAAAACAGTAAGATTATGTTTAAATTTCTAGGGAAAAAAAAATCCTGAGTTTCACAGATCAGGGATGACATATAATTAAATAAGCTGTTCATCTAAAAAGTGAAATTCTGGAAATGGAAGCCTGGAGGTTCCAAATTTAGGCTGATGTTCCAGGGAGGCAGGAAGGTGGCATCTGATTGTGTGTGATATTAGTAATACATGCAAGACTCTGTGGGAAGCAGAATTTTATCTTGGAAAGATATTGCGAGATACAATTAGTGAAAATAGATAAGTATTTTTAAAGGAGTTTTACCTTACCATAATATAGCTGTGATGAATTTTTCACTGGTTATGATTGTTATTAGGAAAGATTGTGAGCCATTTCAAACATTTGGGAGCAAACATTTGCTAGTTATACATACTGCAAAAACATCTGACCCTTGGGTGCAGTAGGCTCAAGATATGAGTATGTTTGCGCTCTGTGTTTGTAATGTGAATTCATTTATTAGAGCAAAGGCAGATGGTGAGCCTGCACTGTGGGGAGGCACACAGAGGCATTGCTTGCAAAGATAGAAGCTATTAGCCAGGTAAGATGTTCCATTAGGGAACCATTTTCATTCCCACTTCCTAGACTGATGTGCATTGTTCATTGTGTTTGCAGCAGGGTGCCGTGAAATCAGGGAAGACAAGGGCACAAGAAAAAGACTACGTGATTCTTCCAAATTAATAGTGATTTTGTGTATTTCTACTTAAATGATTCTGTTTGTCACCATTTACCCTCTTTCCCAGTAAATTTTAGGTCTCATCCTTGGCAGATTAGATTGCTTTTGAAAGTCTTTGCTAAGGACACAGGCTTAACTTGCATGCTTGAAAAATATATGATGTGAAATATTTAGAAAGGCAGCTGTGTGACTGAAAATACAAATCCAGCTCTGTTTTCCTCCTTGGACTTGTAAGAAGCTTTATACTTCACTGTCACTTTGGTGCTTTTTCACAGTTCCCACTTTGAGGTGCTGTGCTGTCTTAAGTTAGATGGCACCAATCAACTGCAGCTCTGGTTTCTGATGCCTGTAGCATCCAGAGAAGTTAGAATGGAAATAAATGAGGGTAGCTACAGGGAAAAGTCAGAAAGTAGGGAAATTACAAGTAGACAAGCCTGCTTACTGTCTAGGCTCCACTCAGTATTTTTCCACAGCCCATTTCTTTGGACCCTTGGATTGCTGTTGTAAACTTGGTATAGCAGAGAAGTTGCTGTTCAATGGGATAATGATGTCTTCATACATATGGAATTGTTGTGCATCTGAAATTTAAGGATATTCATGTGCTTTTTTGGGATTTTTTCCCCCCAACTTTGGCTTCAAACTTCTGTGTGAAATAGGACACTTAATTGGAATTTTTATAATCTAATAAAAACCTTTTTCATTAAAATGTAACAGACCTGTTGCTATTTTGTTAAAACCAAAGTGTTCAAAAGCAGGATGGAAGACGATAAGGAGAGAGGAAAGGAGGCTTGTTTTCATTACAAAACTAAGAAATGTTCTGTTCTATTTGTTTTATTTGCAAACCAAATTTCACAGGAACATGAGAATAGTTTGAAGAAGCCTCAAAACCATTGCCACTATTTTTTCAGAACTACCTTCAGAAAGATAGTTCTGAAATCCTGTACTACTTCATAAACTTGGCTGTGACCACCTCGGTGAAGTCTCTAATCACAGACCTCACATTTAGAATTTGAGGGTGCTTGGTTGAGTCCTTTAGGACCTGGCCTCAGGGAACATCACATTTGTGACCTCTTGACCAGGTGAATCTGAGTCACTGAAAGTTGAATATGCAGATGTTTGGACTTGCCACCTGATACAGTAGCATGCCCTCTTTGCTCCCTGCAGTGTATGCCACTAAGGACTTTTGCTGGCTTTGGATCAGCTTCCAGTAACAGTTTCAAGTCTTGGTTTTGTTTTTGAAAGCAGCTAATAAATTAAGGATCAGCAGTTATCTGTGTAGTCTTGACCTGTACTTGGCTGGGAAACAATGGCCAAGAAAAAGCCTATTAGAAATGAACTCAGAAGAGACAAGAACCCACCTCAAAGTAAACTGAAACAATCAAGCTAATACAGAGCCAAGAATGTATTTTAGAAATAGTGAAAAATCTTCCTCTTACAGATTTTCCTCTGTACAAAATACTAACCTGCTCTTAGGCTTAAGAGTTCCTTTTCAAGCTACTTTCCAAGTTCCAAAACCCATAAACCTTAAAGGAAAAGAAAATACCACAAACAGACCCTACAGCATTAACCACATTCACCTCCTAAAGTAGGGCAGTGGTGTTCTCAAAAGCCCACTGAAGAGGGGGTACACTTAGCAACTCAATTCCATAATGCGCAGTTTGTACTTCATTTTCACAGACTTCTTTATGGGAGATCTTTGCCTGATTCAATCACCAATAGTAGATCAGTGAGATAAAATGATTTTGCAGTTATAACAGATCTTAAGATATATTAGTACTTCTGTAAAAAAAGGTTACCTGTGAATGAACTGATGAAGGAGCAAGACTGTTTTGTTAATGCTAGCAGCAACATAGTTTGTTCATGTGCCAGGCCAGCCTATTGTTTGGCAGGAAATTCAGTGTCAGGCAGCATTATGTTGTACTGTAAAAAAAATTCCAAAAATCAATATCCTAGTCTTTAAAAATAAAAATTAATTAAAAAAAGCATCATTCAAAAAATTTCAAGAGAGGAGCTTAAATGTGCCTGGCATGTTCAAACAGCATGCAACTAAAACTGTAGCTGCAACAGCGGCGTTATCCATATTTAAATACCAAACAAAGCTGAAGATGTGCAATGCCAGACTTTGCTCCTGTGACACTCAAATAGTTTTGCAGCATAGGTAGCAGTAGTGTAACTCTGTTACTGTGATGATATGATTTCTGTTTCATGTAGCCTTGTAGAGAGTTGTGAATATGTTACTGCTGATTACATTCATAAATATGAGTAAAGTATGAGGCATAAATATAAGCAAAGTATGAGGCATAAATATAAGCAAAGTATGAGAAATTTTCTTTTGTGGCTTGATTTGACAATTCCTGCAGCCTTTCATATCATATATCCTTACTTTAGCTAAATTTATATTGCTATTGATTGTTATGGTGCATGTCTTATAGGACGTGGAAAGAAATATAAATTACTGCAATTGTAGATTGTACAGTATGACAGGAGAGTCTAAGAAACCAGGGTGAATGGAGCCCGAATACCAAGTTTAACACATGTCATCCTCCAACAAGGATTCTATTGAACAAACACCTTTAAAAATGTTCACTATGTGCTTGTTGTGGTGATGTCTGGGAACCCTTGGTTGGGACAGCATTTTTCTAGGTGCTGTGGACTCAGAGAGCAAGAGACAATCCCTGTCCTAGAGATTGCAACCATCTGGTTATGCAAGATGGGTAAGAAGAGTAAGAAAGGACATCCCCCTTGTGGTAAGACACAGAGATTGATATTTTCCCTACTTCAAATTTAAGTTAGTGTGAAAATGGGACTGAAGAAATTATCTCCTGTATCTTGGTTCAGTATCTAACTAGCAAGCCATCTTGATGCAGAGCAGATCCTTTATTAATGAGAGATACTGGCTCTGAAGACGGAAAACCTGGTTCCTGAATGACTTCTCACTGCAATTTGAATGACGAGTACCATTCCCAGCCCTGCTGTTGGTTTCCTGGGTGACTTTAAGCCTTTACTCTTACTTTCTGCCTTGTAGGGAAAGATTTTGGAGTGAAAAACTGAAGAATCATATAATTGTTTAGGTTGAAAAAATCTCTTAAGATCATTCAGTCCAAATGCTAACCACTAAACCACATCCTTAAGTGCCATTTCTACAAGTCTCCAAAATACTACTAGGCATGGTGAATCCACTACTTTCCTGAGCAGCCTGCTCTAGTGCTTGACACCCCTTTTGGTGAAAATATTTTTCCTCATATCCAAACATGCCCTGGTGCAATTTGAGGCTAATTCCTCTTGTACAATTTCTCTTTACTTGGGAGAAGGGACTGATCCCCACTTGCCTACAACCTCCTTTCAGGCAGTGGTAGAGAGTGATAAGGTGTCCCCTGAACCTCCTTTTCTCCAGGCTACATAGCCCCAGCTCCCCCAGCTGTTCCTCATAAAACTTGTAGTCTGCCTGAGAAGCTTGCCCCTACTTCCAAAGCTCATAAACTCATAAACTCTCTTCTCTTTTTCCCCCTGAGATCCAGCCAAAGCTCTCTGTTCAGCCAGGCTTCTCTTCTTCCACTCCAGCTTTTCTTAAGGCATGTGGAGACAGCCTGCACCTGCAACTTTACAATTTCCTTCTTGAAGCATGTCCAGCCTTCCTGGACTCCTTTGCCCTTCAGGACTGCTTCCCAAGGGACTCTATCAACAGTCTCCTGAACAGGCCACAGTCTGCCTTCTGGAAACCCAAGTTAGTCATTCTGCTGATCCCCATCCTTCTCTGAGAATAGAAAACTCTATCATTCTTTTTGTGATCACTGTATGTAAGATGGACTCCAACCATCATATCACCCATCCCTCCTTCTCTGTTCACAAACAGCAGGTCCAGTGCCTTCCCTAGCGGGCTCCCTCACCAGCAGTGTCAGGAAGTTACCTTCCACACACTCCATGAGCCTCCAACACTGCTTCCTATCTGCCGTGTTGTCTTTCCAGCAGATACCTGGTAAGTTGAAGTCCCGCCACAAGAAATGGTTCATAAGAAACCAGGAGCTACATTTAGTGTGAGTTCTAATTCTTATTTTTCTACTGCTATAAACATCAAGCCTTTAAAGTGTAGGAGATGAAAAGTTAAGCACAATGCAACCTTGAAAAGGAAAGGATTGCGTAAAAGGACAAAACTGGAAGTACTTTTCCAAATTAGAAATGGGCATGGTAAAAGGCTCCTTCTGTCAAAGCTGAGGGGAAAATTCATCTGACTTCCTTGAGAGCTGCTTGTACCTCTAGGATGGCAAAGGGGCTTGCACTTCAGGATGGGAGATCTAATGCATCCCCTCCTTGCTGACCCTTGATGTTGGGAAAAGAGGAACTACTGATATAGACAAACCTGGTCAAAAAACCTGATGAAGTAGGTACTCAAAATCCATGGGATGGAGTGGGGGTGGTGGAGAGGTGGGCGAGGAGGAGAAAAATGTATCCAAGTGCCTTAAGTAACACAGTTTTAGTTTTAGTGGCACAGTTTCAATTACAATTGTATGGTGCCAGGCACAGACCTTGTGTTAGTATGTTACAAAGTGTCAATGCTGCTCTTCACCTGATCTCTCCTGTCTTTTCTATCTGTTTCTGGTCAGGACTGCAAATCCCACTCTTGTGGAGTCCATAGGGAAGCTGGAGGGTTGGTTATCCCTGTGTTTGTGTTGTTTGAAATGCAGTGAAAAAGGAATAGGTTCTTTTACCATCAGCTGTACTGTAAAATATTTATCTTCTTTCTAGACTGTCTCTATTTTGTCAAGCTCTTGTCTGGCCTGGTTGGAGTCCTAGTCTCATGTTTTATCCCTAAATATGGGATAAACTTCTTATCAGAAAGTTACTTACTCGTGCAAAAGTTGGATTTTATTTTTTTACTCTACTTTGCTGCATAAGTAGTTTGGTAAAAATGGTGAAGGAAGGGTGTTTGGGATTTTGTTCACAAGGTGGCACTAGCCACTTACCAGTGCTACCTTCCTTTAAGTGCCAGCACTGAATTGTCTAAATCTTTAACGGGGTGGTAGGAGGAGCTGGAAATTATTAACTATAGACCAGACAACTAAGAGTGTTTTCTTACATTCAGTCAAGTCCTCTTTTTTGTCTACTTAAATAGCACTTGGATACCAAAGAAAGAGAAACTTTTTTTTTTTTTAAAGAAAATATAGTTACATCTTAGAGATACTTGTTATTTAGAGGGAATGTTCTTAGCACAATGTGAGGGAGAGTATGGTGAAATACTATTATTGTTAATGGCAGCTGGGATTCTAATTGTCTCTGCCCATGAGGCACTAATTTGTTGCATTGACAGCTTGCTGTTTGTTTCTTTTTCATTTGTGTCCCACTGTTTTGATACCTTAGAAACTGCAGTGCTTTGTACAAATTTCAAAATGCTGTGCCTTAATACAATATTTCTTTAATTCCTCAAAAATATTTGACAAATCTCTGTTTATATTAACTGCTCCCATTTTTTCCCACTTCTTTTGTTTTACAGATGAGCTGCTCTCCAGTTAAGCAGCCATTCAAGCAGAGATGCATAGGATGCACATGACCAGAGAGGCAGTGTCTCTCTCATTAATTACTGTGTGAAGTCAGCTGCAGTTTAGTTTGCCATTTTACAGTTTCTCCTACTTTAGTAATCCCCATTTTGTGTCTGGCAAGCCCTTCTCATTTCAAGGGAAAGAGGAAGAATAGAATAAAATTACATTTACATATTGCTGGCTTTATATCTCACTTTAAGCATGGTGTGTTCAGTATAATCCATTACTGCTAATAAGCTACGTGTAAAATTGCCTCAACTGCATTTTATGAACAGTAATTCTTCAATTCTTCATTTTAAGAACAGTAATTCTTTTGGATATTAAATATTTGAAGTAGTGTAAATGCTAATTAGCTGTCAGTGCAGAAACTGATTTGTAAGAACATAGCTCCTCTCCTTGCCTTTCTTACACCTTCCCTTCTCTTTATTTAGAGCTGGCTTCCCCTTGCCTTTTGTACAAGTGAGTGGGATCTGCCAGCCCCAAAATAAGTGACCTCATGGAAAGGCTTTGATGAATGAAACCTATCACCAGGCAAAGTGCAGAGGCTGTATCCAAATGGCTCCTTCCCAGCAACTGGATGATAGGCAGAAACAGACTGGGAGTTGCTTTTTCCTCCTTGCCAAGGCAGCGGTGAGTGGCACTAGCAGGTATGTTCAGCCCAGAAGTGTCACAAAGGACCTGCTTCTCACAGGCAGCCTCTTCAGGCACAGTTCTTTCCTGGCCCCTCTCCAGGACTGAGAGAGGACAGGCACTATGCCCATCTACAAATGCATCTGGTGGTCTCCCTTGCTTAGAGCCATCTTACCTGTTATCAAGGGCCTGATCTTACAAAATGCTGCATTGTGCAGCAAAGTCAGTTTGTACTGACTTAGATGGAGGGACCACACCCTACCACAGATGTGGGCCTTGAGACATTTCAAGGAAAGGTTCCTTTGATTGGGAGCTACAGTAGGGGTTAACAAGTGAGTATTAATACTGTGGTACTGGGCTCCTGGAACATTATATTATTCTTCCTTCCCTTTCTACCAAACTTGTCCTGATTTCTACCACATAGAAGTAGCACCTGGCCTACCACTTCCTCTCGAAATACCCAGTCATTGAAAAGAAATTGTGTCATTGTCATATCAACCATTCCTTTGTCTGTACAGGCTGAGAGAGCAGCAGACCCAGAGAGGGCAGCAGCTCAGAGTGTACTGGTGTATTTGGGCAGGACAAGAAGTCTTCCCTCCTTGGTTAACACAGGCTGATGGGGTGTCACAGCTGTGGGACTGTGAGTTCCCTAGTTATGTCAGGATTGTGTTCAGCCTTGGCATCTTTTTTCACTACACACTGAAACAGAGGTGGAGCAAGGGTGTTGAGTGTTACCCTGTGGTGTTTCTCTTGGCAGGCTGGTCTGTGTCACTGCCTGTGGATTCGAGGAGCCGTGGCCAGCTCACAGGGGAGAAGGATGAGACTGGATGTTTGCACTCTACAGTGCTGGCACCAAGGTGTTCAGAGCCAACAACTGTACAGCCTGCAAAGGAGATAGTAAAACTGGCATCTGCCCTTTGTTCAACAGGTTAGAAGATCCTAGCTCACATTATTGAGGCTGCATCCAATACAAAGCTAGAGACAGCACTACAACCCCAGCCTTCCTGTTCCCCACCCCTCCAGCACTCTTTAGCACCAGGCAGGACAGCAGAATAACTCGGACAATTTGTGTCCGGGATGTGCAGTGCCTTCCTCGGCTCCCAGTCTCACAGCCTCTTCCTGTCTGCCATGTTCTCAGCGTGACACTGGGAACAAAGGGCAGCAGGGGCCTGCAGCGTGGCTGCTCCCTCCTGTCCTCACAGCAGGTGGATGGAAGCACGACCGCTCTGTGTCGGAACGAATCGGTGGTCACAGCTGTCTGCGAGGCTGGGCTGGATTGTTGTACCCCGGAGAAGCCATGGCACGAGCAGTTGGAATGGGGTGCTGTGCTGTGTGGAGGCTCATATTGTGCCAGGCTAAGCAATTAGGGCTCGTCCACTGAATAAAGCAGACTGTGACCAGGCTTCTTGGCACTGTGTGGCTATTGTACGGCAGATGGTACGCGGGGTATAATGGACTAAGAAAATATTCTGAGTGGGGAAAATGTCACAGCTAAAAATGGCACCACAGCTGACGTGGCCCTGGAGAAGCAGAGGCCAACTGAAAAAGCCTTTTATGCAGACAGTGGGTACCAACAAAAGATGAAGACAGTCATAAGACTTTTTCTTTCCTCCCATTCTGAATCAGTTGATATGTCTCAGACTTTTGAATTGTGACCAAGTAAAGAGAAGAGGTGAAGAGTGCATTTTCTTGTTCTGTTTTTAGTATGTGAATACAAATTGAAAATGCAAACTGAGACACCAGCTTTTTCCATCAAGGGAGTTAACATGGTCCCTGATGAATTGCCATGCACTGAGTGGGTCAGAGAACATTATTAACTAGAAAACACAAAACTGACCAATTATATTGATCAATTATAATTTGCAAGGCAGAGGGAAACCCCCAGGCTGGTTTAGAAAATTTAAGAAGGTTGAGCAACTGTCCAGTACTGTGGAAGTACTAGAAAATGAAATCTAAAAACTAGAAGAAATGCAGAAAGACATGCCAGAACTCATAATGTGCTGATGTAGAGACTTTGACAAACATTGTTAGCCAAGACAATGCAGCATTTGAAAGAAGGATGAAAAAACACCCATGGGTTGTATTACTCGCTAGTGGAATGCAAAGAGTATGGGTTGGACTGGAGGATAGTGAGCTTCAGGCAGAAAGAAAAAGTGGATACTGGTTCAGCTGAAGCAAATCTCTCTTCAGCCACATAGTTGTGTTTGCAAAGAGTTAGCCAGTGAGTCACAAGCTGATATGATTGACAAATATAGGAATATCAACATAGACACAGTGCTGATATGACTGAAGAGAAACAGATAAAGCCTAAGTGATGGTGGTAAGGGCTGCAAATTGACAGTCTTGGTAAGCTGTGAGTGGGCTCTATTAGTTTGCTGGGTGCAGACATGGGGAGGATACTAATTGTTATGGGAATCTGGGACTTACCCACTTGCTGACCTCCTAAGGTGAATGTGCTGTTAGAGAGGAAGGAGGCCAAAAAAAAAAATTGAGAGTGTGTGTTCACAGATCAGCAGTATTTGTAACAGCAGCAAACAGAGACAGCCCCACTGTCCCATACCATTAGTATAGATCTCCTTGCCCTGAGGCAGAAGTCTGGGGAGAGACAGGCAAATTGATTACACTGTGAATCACAAAATCAATAGGGCAGTTAACAGCATAGATACCCATTTGCTCATTGTTCTGAGAGAAGGTAGAAATCTAGAATTATCCACTTCATATATGAACCCAAAGAAATTTAATAAGCATTTAGAAAGGGAGCATTTTTCCATTACCTGGAAGAAAAATGCTTGAAGAATTCAAACATTTTTTTTAAGCTTGATTCACCAGCAAAGTTCTGAAAGCCTAAAAATAGTGCATACATGCATTTAAACCTTGTGCAATGCTGGGACACTGCTTTCTCAGATAAACTGTGGGACTTGGACCTGCAGCATGGCCCCCAAATGGCTGAATGTTGGGATAGGCCTGTTTGTGCACCATTTCCTCTTCTCTCTCTTGAAGTCCTTGTTTTCATTAAAAAAGAGAATAGCTGTGCAGGCAGGGAGAAAGCTAGAAGGGTCTCCACGGGTATTCCCTTGTATTATGGAGTATACTCATCCTGATAGCCTTAAGATGCATCTTGGGATTTCTTGGCTCCTGAGAAATTTCACCAGAAAATGCAAAGAACAGTAAATGGTAAGGGGAGCAAATATTTCTACAGAGCAGTGCTTTGGCAGCCTGGGTCACTGCCTGGGTCTCCTTCTCTCAGAGACAGTGGTGAGACAGATATTCTACTGAGTGATGCAGGCTCTGGGTGATCAGGCCCGTGCAGTGTGTGGATGCTGAGGAGCACTTGCTGTGCATGCTTGGGAAGGGAGCAGTGCTGCACTTTTTGGGAGGTTCCTCTGCAGTGTCCCACAGTGCACGAGGGTACATGGCTGCAGACTGCACAAGGCAGACCTCTGCGCCTGCTTAGCTCAGGGTGATTTCTGAACCAGGAAATCAAGCCCATCAACAAGTCCTCTCCTATCCAGCCCCTTTCCCCATTTTCCATAATGTCCTTCTTTATTATGCTCCTATCTTTAAGTAAATTGACTTGCCTGGCTTTCTCCCTTCAGTGATACAAGCTACCATGTAACTAACACTTATGTGTTAAACATTTCCCTCCTTCTCTAGCTTATTGTCTTTAGACTGCAGATATTTGAGGGCAGGTTTGATTTCCTGTATGTTTATGTAGTACTTAGAACAGCAGAATTCAAATTTGGGCTGAAACTGTCAGGATTCAGTCACCCTTATTTATTTTATAAAAGATAAGTCCTACAGGTAAATGCTCTGTAAAAGCACTGCTTCCTCCACTGGCCTTGGTTCCTGCTGTGCCTCATTTGTGTGGAAGACATGTTGCAGGAAATTGCTCTACACACAATGTGAAGTTAATTGCACTTTATTATACCCTTATTCAACATCTCTCTTTTTTTTTTTTCCTTTTAATTTCTCCTTTTTCTGTTAAGCCCTCACAAAAATGTAGACAATTCACATTATCTTTCTTATACAAGTGCAAGAGCCTTCTCTGTCTTGTTCTGCTGACCAGTGAGTTCAAACAGTTTCACATCACTCTTCACATACAGCTCAGCAGAGTATGTCATCCAGCCTCTTCCCTTCAGCCATTTGCTCCCATCTCAGCAAGTTCTTGGTCTAAAAAAGATCCTAAATTGCATTAATTGGTCTGTGAGCTGACATATAATGCAGCCTGGTTTGTGAGGCTGCACAGAAAGAGGGGAAACTTAATTCCCTGTAAACTAATGTTCTAATTTCTTTTAGCCAAGTGGTGCTTACAGATATTTGTGCAAAGAAAGCACCTGTGCTCTGTAGATCCAGTCCCAGTGCTTATTTCCCAATTTTGGGTCATGTTCCCTTCAGAAAGCAGGCATGAGAGGAAGAGCAGCCCAGCTGAAGCGAAGAAGTGAGAGATTTGAGGAGAGGAGAATTATGTTTGAATTACAAATCCATTTCCCACACATGACATGTGTGAGAAAAAGCACAGAGACTGGTGGGCTTCTGCTTTGATTCCAAAAAACAAAAACCATGGAATCTTTAACTAGCAGAGAAACACAGGTAGAGTAAATCATTGCCTAGAGAGTTGATTTGGTTGAGGATCCTTACTATGACATGAACACAAAGGTCAACAGTGTTGCAAGACACATAAGTGCTCCTGCTATCTGTTCTCCAAACAGTTTGCTTTGTTCCTTAGAGTTACCTGGACAGTACAGGGTTTTCATAAATCTGGCTAGGAAATGCATGGTAGTGTCTTACACACAGAAAATCTGTTTGGAGAAACTTAAAACTGCAGGTCCCCCCCTCAGTCTCTGAGGCAGAGGAGGATTAAGTAGTAGAGAGTGATGGACAGGCTCACTAAGGGATTTGTATCACCGAGCTTAGATACTGAGACTAGCTAGGGCTAAATGGCTGTAAGGGCATAGAAAAAGAAGAAAATGCTGAGTTAAGCAGCTCTGGATGTATTTTGGCCACTCTTGCAGTCTGTTTAGGGTATGAAAAGAGAACCAGAGGGAGGTAGGCTCTGGTTTTCCTTGAGGCTGGAGTTTCTTGGCTGTGTTTGCTTGCTTTCAGCTCTGTTCTCTGTGTTCTCAGGCAGAGCATAGAGAAAGACTTCATGTGAGACCTGGCTGAGTGCTTCAGGTAGTCAGGGGTGACTCCCTTCTTCTTGTTTTTCCCAAGCATCTCTATCTGACCCAAGGCTCTTGCTATAACATACCATACAGTAGTGAGAGGCTCAAACTCCTAATCTGTATGAGTAGTAAGGATTGCTCACTTGGCATGACTTGGCTTTAGCTCTCAAGAGAGCTTTCATTGTCTTGCTTTGAGCTCCTTGAGTCCCTACAAAGAAAAGTTGCTCAGTTGGCCTTAAAGTAGGGAGCACATGCAGTAGAAGAAGGACAAAAACTCAATTTGGACACCAGTAGAAGAGAAAGTAAGGAAGGAGTGTGGAAACAAGGCTTTGTGTGCAATGCTAAATCTCTACGCTGTCTTCCCAATATGCAGCCCGCTTTCATTGTTTTGTTTTTCTTCTTGGAGTACTGGTTCAGGCTGTTGTATTACACACTCAGTTCCCATTGCCAGAAATACAACCTCAGTTGCCAACCCTCTGAGTTGCAGAGCTTGAAACAATGGCATGATAGTAAGACCCTCAAATGGATAATCTACTGTGAATCTATTTTAAGCCATTTTGGGAGGAGGAGGAGGGTATTTGATTATATTATGCAGAAGCTGCAGAATTCTCTTCCTTCTCTTCCCCCACTTACAGTTCTTGTAGATGAAGAAGTAGGAAATGTACCAGATTACCTGGAGTTGATGGTGGAAACCTATCCAGGATTTCTTGATTTAAAAACTGCTGGACTTCTTGTATTGTGACAGAAATACTTTACAAAACTCTGTTGTGTTTCATGTGCTTGTAATTTTTAAAGATGTCCTAGATATAATATATAGTAGATAGATAAAATAGATATAAAATACATGTTTGATACTGCAGACAAGAATGCATGCATGTAATGACTGTTAGGATTTGCAGGGTAGGAATCTAAGGCAATAAGTGTGTTAGAAATACTTAGAAGAGAGGTCTGCTCATCTGAGAAACCCCACAGAACTGCAGGCTCAAAAGTAAAATGTGTGGCAGATAAAAGCAACCGGTGTCTTTTGAACTTCTCAATGATTTTTTTATTGCTTGTACGTCTGTGTGTAAGATAGCTGTGAGACCATTTTAATACATCTTTTGGAAGGAACATCAGTTTTAAACCTGAAGTTTTCTTTCTTGCTTGCATTTATTTTTCCCCTTCAGGGCGCACAGGTGTTCCTTTGCTGTCTCTGTACCTGCTCATATTGCAATCTTCCATGGCAGTGCTTGGGGCAGGGGTGGCAGCAGCAGCCTGGCTGTGGGTCAGGCTGTGGCAAGCCCACAAGGAGGTACCTGGCAGATCATACACTTGTCCTCCACCTCTGCTTTGAAACAGGCGGTGGCATGGCTCTAGCCAGCATCGCTTCTGTTAGACCATGTGGATTTGTGAAATTAGCAAGTTAAAGTGCCTGGCTGAAAACCATAATTTAGTAGAGAAGTATTTCAGTGTTCTTACTGCATTATGCCAATGTAAAGAATTCTGGCAGTTCTAATAATAAACTTCCTTTACATAGCTTAAAAAAAACCCTCTAGTCTTTCTTTTCTACTTTTTTTTTTTTTCAGGCAGTTCCTAGTTGTAAACTATGTAAGACAGTTTTCAAGAGAAACTGTTTCTATTTTTCTACTGACTAGAAGAATCAGTGCTCTTTATTGTGAGACCAGACTCTAAATATGTAACTCCTGAAAGTTTAAAGTTTATTTCTTACATGAAAAAGTGTATTCAGGTCAAGTGTCCAAATTTCAAAGCTTTCTTTATCCTAAGTTTTAAAGATCAGGATTGTGGAGAAGTAGGAGGATATGAACTAGCAACATTTCAGAGGAGACTTTTGAACTCTGAATTAGGCATTCATTGCCACTGTCCAAATTCCTCAAGTTTTTCTTATTTTAAACTATTTATTTATTTATTTAGTAGTTGAATTATCATAACATTAGGAAACACATTAGTCACACATCTGTTATCAGAGTGGTTCTATCAAAGTCTGATTAGAGTAATTTTTAAAATCAGAGCCTGTAAGTGAAGTCTGTAGTATCTGTTTTCATCTGGATAAAAAGCAGCACTCTTTTTTGAAGAGAAATTGATCTGACTGCACACTTGGATACCAATTAGGAAGAAATTCTCACTGCAAAAGCACAAGAAAGAGTGGGCGGAAGGTTGTACATCTCTTTAAAAAGAAACTTTAATGATACCCTTTTTACAGTCATGTTAATCTTGCCGTTTGAATCAGGGAATATCTGAAGGGAGATGTCTGAACACAGGCTTTTGGCTGTGGGGAAGGTGCACCAGAAAACAAGCCATAATTGATGAAAGGGTGCTCTGCTCTGCTCTAGTAATGAGATACTGTTAAATGTTAATGTAATACATTTGTTACAGGTGAAGGTGTGATATGCAGAGGTTTTGTACCCATTAATGTATTTTTGGTAGAGAGCCTGTTTCCTTCTAAAACAGCTGCAGCTGCTGTAACCCTGTGTAAAAGGTATCATTAGCTTAAAAGGAGCTTAGAATGATGCTGCTGCTTCCTCTATGTGTGTAAAGTCAGATCCATCTTGCACATCCTGCATGAGACTAAGGTATTTGAGTCTCAGGTGTGCTCTGCTGTGCTGCCTTCATCTCCAGCCTTGTGTGTGACTGCAGTGGAGGAGAGGTCACAATGTTAGGGTGCACCTGTGTTAGGTTTTGCAGCCAAGGGATCTCTTGCTAGAAGGTGATTTTCTCTCAGTAACTTCATACCATGGCCTTTCCTCCATCCTGCACTTGTGAGTCGACTTTGTGCCTGGCCATGTGATGCAACTGGTGAAGCCTCATGTGCTGGGCTGAAAGAAGATAGGAAAGGTGCCCATGGACTCAGACAGACCATCTGTAATGTGTGGGTGGGTTGGAAGCAGTGGTCCGTGGGCATACTCCTCTCCTTGGGGACATACAGGAGTATTCAAGCTAACTTTATACTTTTTCTATCTTTTGTTGTTTTGGGGTTTTTTTTCTTTTTTTCTTTTTTCTTTTTTTTTTTTCTTTTTTTTTGTCTATACAAGGAGAGTTGCACTACATTACATCATGATTTTTGCAGGTATGTAAGTCATGACTAAACCCCTTGCTTCTGTATCATAAAATTGTCCCTTGCTGCTGACAAGGCAATGGGCAAGTCTTCTTTGCCAGAAGTGATCTGAAGGAGGCTGCTCTGCACTCTCACTCTTCGGGGCTCTTCCAGCTTCTGTTTCCAAAGGCTCTGCCATGTTTGACTGGCCCTTCAGCTAGGAAAGAGGCACAGCTCCCTTGAACTCAGGGGAGCTGTACTAACCTGTGCCAAGGGCAGATATGATCCATTATTGTTAGTGTTCCCAGATGGTGAAATGTCCAGATGCTGTTACTGTAGGCAAGGAAGAAGAAGCCACAGTTTTGTCCTTAATCTGTATCTTTGTAATGCTATGGAGGGGGGAAAAGGTGAAGAAGCATCTTGCCTCCTCTCACTTCTGCTAGTATTTACTCATGGATGTGACAAGCTGTCATTTTCTAGTTTGTGTGAAAAGTGACATTTATTTCCCTTCCCCCCTTTGCAACCTTGCCAGGGTATTTGCTGCATGCAGATATAGATTTGTGTTCATTTCCCTAGCAGATGTCACAGTGATTCAGTGCAAAATCTGCTTGGGGACATGATGATAATTGAACTGTCCTCCAGGAAGGGGAGATGAATGCGTGGGCATTTTCTGCTTCCAATACAATAGTAGAGCTTTATATTTCAGATCCTCGATTCAGAGCTTTAATTTTCCATTTTTCCCAAGCAGGCTGGGTGAGAGGTACTGACATCCAAGATGATGTTTGAATTGTGCACTACCTAAACTGTTTTAAGAACTGACTTTATATGCAATGCCATTGTGAAGTGACAGTTGTTTGATATTTAGATGCAAGAAAGCATCTATTAGTGGAATGTAAATACTACTGTTATTTAAAGTTTAATTAAGTGCTGGCTCCTGATACTCAAAATGTACTGAGAAAGCTTATCCTTTCTTTCACTTCTGCATCCAATTTACATGTAAAAATCATTCACTGCCAAGGAAGTGGCTCAAGAAGGTTTGGTATTCTTGTTATGACAACCCAGGGGCACCACTTCCCTCTTCAGAGTACAAGTTGATTATATAGCTGCAGCAAAATAATACAGGAGCCAAATTAAAGAAGAGTAAAAAGCAGTAACTACCTGCTCACATTGCTGCTGCTATGCAATTGTTTGATAGCTGTATAATTGATGTGTGTGGCTGTGACATGCAATCTCCAGTTTGTGTGCATGCTTGGTGCCTGTATATTCTTCCAGGAATTCCTGACTGCCTGCTATTTTCTGTTGTTATGAGTAGATGTTTACATGCAGTGCATCTCCAGCTGGCTCTTGACCAAGCCTTCTCAGAGCTCGTGGAAATACCCCTCCTTTAATGAAGTTAATGTCAGTGGAGATTGCCATCTTCAACCATTTTGATATCCTTGGCACAAAGGAAATGCTGTTTCCTCCCTCTGGAGAATTAGACAGCATTAAAGCTGCTCCATCTGTGAAGATTAACACACTGCTGGGTGGCTGGTTTTTCTCCCCTTCCCCCCTTGAAAGACTTACTGCTCCAAAGGGGTGCCTGCGAGAGGAGAGCTGTACTGCAGACTGCCTGACATCTGCTTTGTTCCTTTTCCTCTGTCTGCAGAATGCCTGCACCTGAAAATCAGTTTCATCTGCTGCTGTTTGGAGAGGGTGTTCCTGTGCTGGTATCCCACTGCTCATCCTGGCACTGTGCAATGGCAGTGGGAATACTGAGTCTGTCCCTGCTGTTATACTGGGGTGCCCTCCCACTCCTGTTTGCAGGGACTGGGCAGCAGTGTGGATGCCAGACTGCATTCGAGCAGCTTTTGTCCCTGTGCATCAGCATTTTGTTTGCATTATTGACAGTTTTCCCAGTTTGTCTGGGAAATCTGACAGACACCTTCTGGGTCCCCAGGGTGTTGAGCACACCAAACCTTCTTGAGACCAAGGAGGCAGAACCCTCTCCTTTCTGGTAGGTTGGCTGTTGAGAGATTGATATGCCAAACATCTTCTCAGCTTATTTTGCAATGTGTGTATCCTTCTCCAAACAAGGGCTGGATGATCCTCACACACCCATCAAATGCAAATCCCTTCAACTACTTTCCTCCACACTGATTTCCTAAGTCCATTTGCTGAAATGGTCCTGCCAGCAAATCACCTAGGCAGCTTTTTCTTTTCAAGACCTGAACACCTTTTTCACAAAAAGTAATGTGAAAAACTCAGAGAAATGAAGGTAGCCTTTTTTTGGACATATGAAATCATATTTTGGACATATAAAATCCCACTGTCCTACTCAGAATCTCTCCCATGTATTCAGCATGCCTAACACTTCTAGAGAGTTCAGATGCTTTGCATCACAGGAGATTTGTTTGTGCCTTGGTGGCCCGACAGAAGTGTGGGTGCAGGGGTGTATGTGTGGCTTCTGGTGTGAACAGCTCACTTGAAAGGAGTTACCCTGTGGGAGGGTAGGAAAAAAAAGGGGTGGGAGGAAATTGGAGGAAAGGCCGAGGAGCTAAAAAGGAGGCTCAAGGGTCACATTTTAGATCAGAGGAACACAGTCCCCAGTGTGGAGTGATTTGTGTTCATCTGCATCTTAATAAAGGACAATCTGTCAGGCTTAACATGATCCTTTTGGGCAGGATTTTCCAAAGAGCTGATGTGTGTTCCCTTATCTCTTCCTGCTGTTGTGGAACTTGTTCCTCAGATACGTAGTGGCTGTTACATCTAGGAACTATACCTGCAATTTGAGCTGGAAAATTGCTGTTCTGATATAGTCACTAGAAGAGAATAAAGGAATTGTCATCTTACCTTCTTGTGTCAACAGAACAAGGAAAACCAAAGAATGAATGCCCTTTTAGACAAAAGGGAGTAGTTTTTAAATCCAGTTATCTGCACAAAGTGAATCCCACTCTGGAGGTCTAGAGGACATCTAAAAAAAAGAAAAATTTCTAACCTCTGGGGGAGTTGCAGGGACTTTCAAAGTAAACTGTTTAATTTCTGTCGCTATGACCTCTTATTCACTGGGATTGCAAAACTGCCCTCATATTGGAGAGACTTCAGCGGAGAGGAATTTGCAGCTAGGGTTGAATATGTTTCCTGTGGCAAAAGAGACTGCTCTTCTCTGAGGAAGATCAACATACTCAAAATAGTACTGCAAAAGTTTTTCAGTCTCTGCAACAGATGAGCAAATCCAAGCCCAAAGTGGGAGGTAAAATGATGAAGCTGCATCATTTTGACAAATGGTGGTGTTGAACGATTAGCATAGCTAATGGCAATTGCTGTGTAACAGTTCATACATGAAAGAAGGGGAAAAGAGAAATGAAGGATAAAGACAAATTAAGGAAGGAGGGAAACAGTGGGTTAAATGATACTTGCAGTAGTAGAAAGAAGGGGAAGGTATTGAGACTGGGGAATAAACAAGGCTGAGCTGGATGGTGAGGGAGAAGTAGAGATGGCAGACTTGAGGAGTGGGGAGCAGAGGTGAGATCTGCATTGGAATCCAACCTGTTTATTAATCTCCAGGAGATGTGAGGCATTTGGTCAGGTACTGCTGCAGCATGGTTGTGCCAGGGAGGCTTCAAAACCTGCCCTGGGTGACTGCCTTTGGTTTCAAAGCCTTGGTGCTGCTGCTGCAGGCTGCTCTTGGGCACCAAGATGGAAGTGCAAAGATGTGGCTCTGCAGCAGCATGCTCCTGCAGGTTATGGCATGGGAGAAGGCAGGAGAGGGATCACAGTTAATCACTACTTCTCCTGACATATAAAGTTGGATGCTAAAACAGACTCTGCTTCACTCCTACACACAATGTGCTCAATCATTCCATTTTTAATGTAACAGGAAGCACTGAAAAGTCTGATTCTGCCAGAGCAGAAAATCTAGGTATTAATGCTGGGAGAGGGAAAAAAGGGGCTTCATACACAGGAAGCATTTCACTTGTACAAATCTAAGACAGATATTTTTAATTCAAGTATTTTAAAGGTTTGAATTTCCTATATATATATGGAAGGGCACACTTGAAGTGTGGACACTTAGTATCTTGCAGACATCAAATTCAGATTTGTTAAACTGACAATTTTTTCTGTATCTAAATACTTCATAAGCTTCATATTTTCTGGCACAAGGTAAAATAGACTATACCCAGCCTGGAAAGGAAACTAAAGAGAAGACTATAAAAAACATTTCCTATTTCCCCTGTCACTGCTTACAGGCAGTCAAATGTGGTTAGGAAGCAAATAGACAGTGTAAAGACCTTTCTTAATATCTTGCTAATGAGACTTGGCTGTGGAAGGGCCTGTCCCTGTCTCTGGGCTTCCCAGCTATCTCCCTCCTGGCTGCCAGTCTGCCTTCAAAACTCACAGCAGGAGTTACCCTTTGGTTGCCCATCCCTGTATTTTTTTTTTTTTTCTCTCTAGATATAGAACATGATTCTGCCTTTTCTCTTTGCATTTGAGCTGTTCATGATGCTAATGAGATCTCAAATCTTCCTATAGCTACCTGGTCTACTCAGCCCTGTTTAGAAGCTTATTTTGCATAGGTATTTATTTCCCTCATCCTCTGGGCCATGCTTTTACTTGAAATATCTATGCTGTTTCCCTCTTTTAATCAATTGGCACTTATAAGAAACAGGATTTGTGCTGGAAACCAAAGGGAAAGGTTCTCTGGATAGCTGTTGGTTGAAGGAATGCTCTGAGATCTCTGATGGAAGCTCAAGATTTTGATGTTGTGTGTTCAGCAGCTTAAAATAGGATATGAGTGAATTTCCTGCCTGATAAGAAGATTAGTAGGAAGCAAAGTCTGTGGTCAGAGAGCCTTCAGCAGTCACCTGGTTGGCTTTGCACAGAGCTGTGCTCCAGCCCGCACACACCAGGTACCTTTGCTCCGTCGGAGATGACGCACTGCAGGGAGTGGGTGTCACAAAGCATCTGTCAGGAGCATTGCCTGCGACCAGGAGGCACATGGAGACCCTCTCCTGGTGAGCTGGAATGTGCCAAGTGTATAGAGCAGCCATGCTGCCTGAGGGAAGGGTTGTGGAAATTGCCAGCTTTAAGCAGCCCTTCCTGGCTCTCTCACAGAAAGTGCACCAGACACATGAATACCCTGAACCAGACCCACAGGAACTTCACTACCTGGAGTTTCTTGTTTGTCCTTACATTTTCATAGGAACTCCTGCCTTCTTATGTCAGTATTGCATTCAGTATCATGAGCAGCATGGGCAGATGGCAAGAAACCTGTGAATGGATTTTATCCTTAAATTTATTAGTGAGAAATCTACTGATACAGTTAAATAGCCACAAATATGGAAACGATCTGAACAATGAGCACACTACTGAAAAAATGAGATGTATTCTTGCACGTGGCTGATGTTATTTGAGAGTCAGAGGTGGTTCTTTAAATAAATGCTTTAGATGTGGTTTGCATAGATGTCTAAGTATAAAGAATAAAAGATGAGGGTGGGTGTTTTTGTACTGAATAGCAATGATGTACCCACACCGCTGCAAAGCCTTATGAATTGCCAGGCTGGGTAGAGGAGAATGGCACTTGCATCTCATTTTGGCTCTCACGAGGCAATAGCTCTTGTCTAAGGCCTGATTTTGAGTACAGACTAACATCTTTGCATTTGATCCTGCTGCCATTGAAACTGATGTGAGGCTGCTTATCAAGGAAAGCAGATAGCAGGACTGGGAACCTAGGTGGATATATTCAACTTAAAAGGGTGCAGTATAGGGTTTTTCCCTGTTCAAGTATGAAGCACTGTAAAAGGGATCTTCCTTATCATTCAGCAGCAGATCTGAGGCAGAGGCTCATGTTACTCAGTTATTTTCTAAATCTGCAAAAGCAGCACACTCTGCATTGTGGCCAGAGGAGCACCAGGACTGCTGCAAGTGTAGTGTCATTGCACAGATGGTTTTTTCCAGTGGGAAATTCCACCACCATCAGCCTTGCCAAAAGACAGCTTGGAGGAGGAGAAAATTTCCTGTGATGATAGTGGTTCTTTCCCAATGAAATAAGAACAAGCAGGGAAATCCATCAAGCTGTTAGTCATGCATTTTTTACACACATATATATATAGCATAGTGCATGTGAGTGTGTCTGTGTGTGTGTATAAAAAACTATATTGCACTCACACTCTCTGTATGAAGCATCATCAATTTCACATTTCAAAATAATAAGAAAAGTAGCTCATGAAGTGGTGGGAGATAAATGTATATACAAAATGGCCCAGCAGATAATTTTGCTAATAATCTTTGTATTTAGTTTTTATGGAAGATACTAAGATTAGTGTGGCTTGAAAATAGATTGTACCTCTTTAAAATGAGCCTCCTTTCTTTGTAGCCCTGTGAAGCCTGGAGGTTATTTTTAATTTTAAATGGTGCTTGTTAAAAAGAAGTGAAATCAAAGGGTATTTTGGAATGTAGCCTTTTCTTTAAATACATTCCTTGTAGGTGGGGAATTCTACAAGTTTTTTGTACCACAGATGCTCAAGCTCCATTAATATTTCTTTGTGTGCAAGTTCACAAGGCGATACCATCTTACAAACTGGTGTAGGAGAGATAATTGATTTTTAGTGCTTTCTGAAATGCAGAGCACAAACATGCCACAACCACTGTGAGTATGGAAGCGTGAAAAATTGCTTGAGAAATAAGCCAGGGGAAGTTTTGATTCTGACCACTTTGTGTTTAATATCCTGCATATGCATCCAAGATATTTTAAATTTCCAATAAATGCAGTGCACATCTTCCATAAAAAATTTGTGTTTAGCCTCCTATAAAAGATTAAGAGATAGAGGCCCAGATCTTCAAATGTACTATAACTGTGGGTGAGGGCCCACTTAATGTTTAAAAATGTTTCCAACGTGTGCAGTAGACTTCTGAGAACCAGGAAAGTATACTGGCTTTGAACAGAGCAATGTCTTTGCTGCAGCTTGGAAAATAGAGGTGGTGACTCTGTGTTTAAATGAGGTAAAGTAATTTCTGGTGTAACATTGCAAAAGTCAGTGTAGTAAACTGGTCTTCAGGGTTGATTCAGCTAAGAAGCTACATGGTAGATTTTATGCTTATAAATGTATTTTGGGGACTGTGTTTGTTACTCCTTAGAATTGGGCTGTTTATACTTCTGTGTCCGTTTGTTGGTAAATTATTTAAAACCAAATTGCAACAGCACTTCAACATTCGAAGCCAATTGAAAGTTAGCCTCTAGCACCATCATCAATGGAAGCAGAAGAATTTTTCAGAACTGTTTCTCCAGTCCCTGTGAGGAAAGGGGCAGTATTCTGTAAGCAGGGTTCTGTCTCTTAGGCTGTTTTCTCCTTGAACATTTCCATGAGCTGAAATGTGTCTTCAGTAATCAAATGTGCGTTAATTAGTCCTGAACTCTGCTTAATTTGCTATCAATGTTCAGAAAGAGAAGATACATGTTTATGAGGAAGGAAATGTAACTTTTGATTTGTATTTTAGGCTCTTGCCTCTAGTGCTGGGGCAGAAGCAAGCTTTGAGGGCAAGTATGAGCAGAAATTTGAATGTAAGACGAGATTTGGAAAAAAATCTTCCTTAAAATCCATTCAGAATCTACCATTATCAAATATATGTAAAATTACACTATCCATTCCCTTTGAATTTTATCCCTAAATTAACTATAGTCATTAGGATGTTTCCTCAGGCGATTCTTCACTGATGCATACTTCTTCCCAGCTGATTTTATTTAAAATGCAACTTCTAGTTCCCCAGTGGCTATTCAGCAATGTAATACCGAACCTACAAGCCATCTCCCAGAATGAGGAAGAGAATTCTTCTCTATATTCCTTCCTCAAAGTACAGACATTTCAATCTTTCCCTTGCCTGTACACTGAGGATTTCTGTGGGACCAGATAATGCGCTTATGTAGCAACTTCCCCCAAAAGTAGAGCTGTAGCAGTTCTCTCAGCCAGAACATCACCCTTGCCTAGGGATTTCTGTGCTTGAGGACATGATGTTAATGTTAAAGCTTGCACCCTAAATGCCTGCTGTAATGCCACAAGGCAGAGGTGTTGTCTGGTACACTTAAATTGGTTGCTGAAGCAGCTTGGATTGTGGCTTTTCCTGCACTAGAACCTCTCCTTGTGCTTTTTAGTTGAGGTGTACCCTCTTCAGCATAGCTCATGTAAAGTTGCAGCCCAGCCTGACAAGTCTGGACTAATTCTCTGCTGTGGTCACTCTGGAATCCCATTAGTGAAAGAGCAAGCGGTTTCTTCCTGCCTTGACTTCAGAGTGCTTTGTTCAAATATTGAATACTTGGGACTAGGGTTTTGAAATATTGATAGAGGAGAAAGTACAGACTGTCTCAGTCAGGCCTCGTGCAAGCTTTGCTCAGACGCCTTGGCGCATGTAGGGCCTGTGGGGGAAGGAAAAGGTCAGCATGACTGGCTTTCTGGGGCTGGGGTGGGGCTGGGGAGATTGTGTAGGAGGGATTTGCTGGGATGAGATCACTCATGATTTGGCAAAAGTAATACCCAAATGCCATCTACCGCCGTTCACTTCTTGCACAGGATTGACCGAAGCAGAGCATAGAACCATAGAATGGTTTGGGCTGGAAGGGACCTGAAAGATCATCTAGCTCCATCCCCCTGCCATGGGCAACAATGGCTTCCATATAGAACAGGTTTGCTCAAAGCCCCATCCAACCTGGCCTTGAACACTGCCAGGGATGGGGCATCTGTAACTGCTCTGGGCAACCTGTGCCAGTGCTTCACTAGCCCCACAGTAAAGAACTTCATCTGGTATGCCATTCCAGGTGGGCTCTCACCAGCGTGGATCAGAGTGGGAGAATCACCTCCCTCACCTGCTCGTGCTTCTCCTGATGCAGCTCAGGATGCGGTTGGCTTTCTAGGCTGCAAGCACACATTCCTCAGTCACGCTGAGCTTCTTGTCAATCAACACTCTCATGGCCTTCTCTTCAGGGCTGCTCTCAGTACATTCTCCACCCAGCCTGTGTTTTTGCTTGGGATGCCCCAGCCCAGGTGCAGCAGCTTGCACTTGGCCTTGTTAAACTCCAAGATGTTGGCCCAGACCAACCTCTCACACCTGTCAAGGTCCCTCTGGATGACATCCCTTCCCTCCAGCCTGTCAGTCACACCACACAGCTTGGTGTCACCAACAAACCAGTGGAGAGCGTGCCCGTGTGTGAGGCCTGCCTATGTGATATGCAGGTTTGCTCCTTGGGTATTTCTCGGGTCCTGCTGCCCTTTGCACGGGACAGCAGTTTCAGCAAAAACCATTCCATGGCCAAGAGAAGAAAATGAACATGTAAATAATAGCCTTGAGTCTTTTATCAATCTTTATGTGTACTGAATAGTCTCTCTTTCCCTGTTCTGTCAAATCTTTTCCTTCAGGCCACTTTTCTGTTAATGCCTTAGTGATGTCTGCAGTAATGACAGATGTACATTCTTCACTGATTTTATTATATCTAGATCTTCCCAAAGTATTGGTTTGATATAAAATGATCTCAATGGCCTCAGGGCTCTATGAGAGATTTCAGATTCATGGGAAAAGGGCCTTGTGTATCCACACCATCTCTTGCACAGTGCTAAGCTCTGCAGGCAGCTCTTCCAGCTTTCTAAATCCACTGTGCAGCTACAGAGAGTGACAGCTTGCTCTGCCTTGATGGTAGCAGATTGATGAGTTTTGCTGGAGGTTTTTGAGCTGCAACAATCACGGGGATTGTCACAGTGGTAATGAAAGAAGAGGGTCCTTTGTGCAAACATAACAAATATCTTTGGGAGAGCATGTGTGTGCAGGAGCACTTCTGTACCCCAAGCAGTGGGCAGTGCCTTCTGTGACATCGCCATGGGTCAGCCTGTGCAGGTTTTGGAGGAACAGGGCATAGCTGCAGTGAATTTTTTACATAGTCTTATTTTTTAGAAATCCAAGTGGTAACAGCAGGACTGTCCACATTAAGTCTTCCATGTGCAGCTTTGTGTTTTCTGTGCTGATGATGGCAGTGTTGAATATTTGACCACTACAGTCTTGGCATGAGCCACAGCACACCAGGGAAGAGAAATGCCAGGGCCCTGGGAACCTCTGGCTCTGTGTACACATTGGAATCCCTTAACAGACAGCAGTAAGAGTAAACACTTGGCTTTGGCTAATTTGGTTTTTGGTCTGTTTTTATTTTTTTTCCCTCCCTTTACATGATTTTTTTCTGCTGTGAGCAGCGAAGATGTTGCAAACAACCCATCTGCGTTTTTGCAACACCTCCTCTGTTCCTTGATTATTTTAGTTTGTTGGTGTCACTTTGCATGTTTATACTATTTTCAAATGTTTATGTCACTCTCTTCCCATATTTTGTTTTTTTCCCCGGTTGCTTTATAGCATTTGGAAGAGCTTGACTGCTTTTCTTTTGCCTCCCTTTTTACCTTAGTTACTTTAGCTATGTTAATTTTTATCTTCTTATTTTACCTCCCTCTTATTTTTATCTCATAAAGAGATATGAGATTCTTTTTCACCTTCAGTCTCAAAAAGGAAGCTTCTTTCTTCACCACATCTAAACTTTCCAATTTTTTATTACCTTTTGAGGATTTTTCAAACAGAAAAATGGGGTTAAATTAACAGTGATACTTTAGAGGTGGAAATATATTCCTCATCTGTTCAAAATTACTTGTTATCCACCCCTGTGATTAGGGAGACACTAATCTGAAGTGCTCTGCTAGACATGGGCCATGCATGTACATATTTCTTGTACGAAGTTCCTTTTTACTGACAACAAAAGGATGTGTTTTCTGTATGTCTTTTTCTTCTGCATGCAGCAGGTACAATAGTTGCCTGCTTAGCTGCTACACAATAGAAATCTGGGTTTCATTTGAATTTTCAAGGTTGTTGAAAGTGCCTTTAGTAATTTCTTTTCTCCCTTTTAAAATATTTTTTTCCTCTCCATGGGCATGTCAGCCTCCAGCAGAGCTTGAAAAAGAGGAAAGAAGAAAAGAAGGGGGGGAAAAAAAAAAGCCAGCAAGGTGTCCTTAGCGTTTCCCTGCACCTGGAACTACTCATCCTGGTTTCACGCAGCGCCGTCGCGGGGGGGACCCAGGAATTAGCACGCCAGAAAAACGGGGCGTGAGGGAGGNCGGGGCGCCCCAGCCCTTTGTTACCCCGGGCATCGCTCCGCGCCCGGCTCTGTTGGGCGTCCCTCCTTCTCCTCCTGCTGCTGAAATACCCCCCCTCCCATTTTTAGTTTTGACCATGACAGCGTGACCTTGCTCGTGGAGCGGGACTGGTCCTTAGAAATTCATAAATGCGGGAAAACGTAGGTTTTAAAATTTTATTTCATTATTTTTATCATTATTTTTTTATTTCTTGTAAAAAGGAGCTTTAGTGGAATATGGTGCTTCCTCTCAGTGAATGCCTTCTGCAATTCTTTTTATTCTTGCATGGTTTCTAAANATGCCGGCCGCTGCCTGAGCTTCCCGACGTTAAATGCAGTGTTTTCCCCCTGGGCCAAAAAAGGAAAAAAAAAAAAAAAAAAAAAAAAAAAAAAAAAAAAAAAAAAAGGGGGAAAAAAAAAAAAAAAGGAAACCCCGCAATTTCACTGCTTTCCTCCCCGCGCTGCGAAGGCACAAAGAGACGGGGGGCGCTGTGGGGAGGGAGGGGTTCCCCCGGAGGCGGGGCCGGGCNAATGCGGGAAAACGTAGGTTTTAAAATTTTATTTCATTATTTTTATCATTTTTTTTTTATTTCTTGTAAAAAGGAGCTTTAGTGGAATATGGTGCTTCCTCTCAGTGAATGCCTTCTGCAATTCTTTTTATTCTTGCATGGTTTCTAAACAAAGCTTTTCTCCCCAAAATCATGTCTTGACCAATAGCACGGTGCAAACTTGAAGCACGCTGTGGTCCCTGAAATGAAATGTATTTTTAGGTCTCTGCAGATTTATGGCTTTTGCCTCCAGCATTGCTGGTACTGTTTGTCATGAATGAATATAACACGTGTGTACATTGCTGAGAGGATCCTTGGCATAGGTCCCTGCGTGCTGTAATTGTCATTCTTTTCTCCATCGTGAGCATTTTGTTTTCCAGGGCTGTGCAGAGCCATTGCAAAATTCTCAAAACATGGTTACACAGAGCGAGGCCCTCAGCCAAAAGCAAGCCTGGTACTGCCCTGATTTTAAGAGGCTGAGCATGGTTGGTGTCTATTGATCTAATTTTGGCCTTAGGTTCTTCAGCTGCAACGTTTCCACATATACGATTTGTGAATTGTTGGCAAAACAATTGGTTTTGTTCAGTTTTCTGTTTGGTTTGAAAAACAGGCTGCTGTGTCTGCTTCCGCGAGAGCCATGAGGTTTTGAGCCTTACAGTAAGAGACAATTAGGTAATTTTTGGATGAGTGTTTGTTTCAAACGACATGGATACCCAAATAGGTGTTTTCCAAGTCCTAAGAGTAGGAAACGAAATCTGACCGCTGAGGATAAGAGAGCTAAACTGTTGTAATTAATTCCTTTCTGGTTGTAACCGGAGTAATTCTTGTAGTCTAGTGGGAAACTGCTCAAGTGACAATCAATTTACAGCATTCAGTTTGTATAGCAAAACATTTCAAGGCGTGTTCTGTTACACTGGTTGACAATTAAATAACGTTTAAATTGGAGAACACTCCTGTTAAAAATCTTATAATCTTGCATGAAGGAACATGTTGCTCAGATAAAGAAAGCTATCAGTTCTCCTCCTAAAGGTTGCTTTTTGAGGTGAGAAAGTCAGTAAGAATGAGCTTTATTTTACAGTAACTTCATTCATGCCAACAACACTTCTACTACATATTTATTCAAGGGATTTAACACCTTTGTTTCTGCTGTTACGGGATCAAAATGTTGGCAGGAAGGTAAATTATGTAAACATAATTGTATGTCCCCTGGACTGGTTGGGTTATGGAAATGGTTTGCCAAAATCCGAAATAAAATGCCTCTCGTGTGGCAAGATGTGTTTCTTATCAGTTCTGTCCTTTCACTGCGTGTCTCCTGTGATAATATAAACTTTGCTAATCTTCTGGGGTGGGTGTGTCTGTCTCCCCAGTACCTCTCTGATACTGACTATATTGATTAATGAGACAGAGCTTACTGTACCTGGTGTTTATTTGTAATAGTGAAGAAGTAGCCAGAATAGGAAATGTGTTGCCTTAACATAAAACTATAGAGCTTCTCTGATTATGTTTTCTTTTAAGTAGCAAAGTAGAGGACCAGTGACAAAGTTAAGCTGAGCATCTCAAGGTTTCCTCTTTTCACTAAATTCATTAGCCAAAGCCCTTGTGAGCTTTCAGTGGGGATGCTGAATGAGCCTTCTCAGACATGTTTTTTCCCTGATTTTTTACTATGGATCTGACTTTCTTTCCTTCTAGGGGGAGCTAGAAAAACTGAATCAATCTACAGATGATATCAATCGCAGAGAGACGGAGCTGGAGGTACAGAATTTATTCTTGCATTTTCCTTTTGTGCATGTTGGATTTTGTGAACAGAAGGACAGTGTTTTTGAGTAGGTTGCCTCCTGAATTTCTGCATCCTGAATGGTAATTTTGCAGCAAGAGTCTGGTGATGATGTTTTTAAAGGTATGAATTGACCTAATAGCTGAAAAGCAAGGGAAAAGGTAGAGTATGCTGACAGTGTAAAAAAAACCCTGTGTGGACAGCCTCACACACAACCACTGCCAGAACTTATTTTTAGGTTTTGACACTAAGCTTAGACAAGTTTTATTTTTACAAGTCACTGTTTTGTGTTTGTTGATTATAGGCAGGGAAAGTTATTTGGTTAAGAGGTTTTTGCCATACAACTGTCTGCCAGGATCTTCTCTTTGGTGGCTGTTTGGGGTTTTTTTAGATTGTTATCTTTGCCTTTTTTGTCATCACTTCCTGAGCAAGGAAGGTGATGAAGGAAAGTTGGAATAGAACTTTATATAATAGAAGAACTTTTTTATAATAGAAGACTTCCTGGTTATACAGAGAGGTTTTCATGGATACTTAAAAATCTAATAGCAAGTTCTGAAGAAATTGTTTATAAATCCCCAGATTTGAGCTTCATCTACTTGGTAGTTATTCTGGAAGACTCAGCATTATTGATCTAATAGTGAAGTAAAAAAAATGGCCCTATTTGTGTGTCTGAATTTTCTTTTGTTTGCAAAACAAGGAAGATAAACCCAGTAGAAGTATAGGATGAATATGCTGCTAAAGAAAAACTGGCATAAAATATGACTTTACATCCTAAATAATTTTGATATCATTACAAAGTTTTGAATACTGTATTAAAACATTCTGAGATTGTGTGTGTGTCTATTTGTGTGTCTGAATTTTCTTTTGTTTGCAAAACAAGGAAGATAAACCCAGTAGAAGTATAGGATGAATATGCTGCTAAAGAAAAACTGGCATAAAATATGACTTTACATCCTAAATAATTTTGATATCATTACAAAGTTTTGAATACTGTATTAAAACATTCTGAGATTGCAGTGAGGAACATACTATAAAAGTACATCTGTAGATTTCTGTCTGTACCTTCAAAGTGTCAAATTATGGTTTGTTTGTTTGTTTGTTTTTAATTTTTTTTCTCTTGTGTGTCTTTTCATGAGATGGATACCTCAAGTGTGGGATGGTTCTTGGTAGAATTTTAAAATACAGGAGTATCCACTGAAAGCACTGAACAGAAAATGGGGTTATGATCTTTGGACAAGCCTTGTCTTGTAGCTTTTTTCTTCTCCCCACTTGTTTGCATATTCTGTCATTTGTGGCATGTAGATAATTAATTTATTGGTTGATAAACTTAGTTAAATGGGGAACTATTTGCTATACAAAATGAAACAGTATTTTTGCTGTGAAAACTGTTCAGTGTCACTTGCATGATTTAAATTTTATGAGTGAACTTTAAAAATCAGTATTCTAGTCTGCAAAAGTAGCAATTAAATGGACTTCAGGAATCTTTATATAGATATATTGAAAAAAAATCATTATGTGTATCTTTTCAGTCTCCTTATTTCATGCTGAGGTACTGAAATTGAAAGATGGTGTTATGGATAGTTGCCTGGATTTCATTAATTTTGTCATAACCTTGCACTGAGGACATATTATGAAGCAGATGGAATAGTAATAATAATATTGCAAAAGCATCCTCAGGAAATAAATCCTAGTGACTTTAAGATGGGATTTTTCTGCTTGATTAAAATTATTCATGTGATCAAGTGTTTGTGGAGCCTGCAGATTTGTAGCTACTGTGTGTGTGGCACATGCTGAGCTGTAGAGGCTGAAAGGCTCCTGGAAATATAACTGTAAATAAAAGAACAGAATTTCCACATTAGCTTAGTCTTACATTGTTGCTTACTCAGCCTAGTAAAGACCAGGTGTTAGGTAGAACTCATATAATGATTCTCTGCACTTTGCCATTAAGTGTTTACTGCAGATCTGTCTGTAGTACTTACTGTAAGCAGTTTTTGATGGAATTAAGGTGAAATACCACCAAGAGGATGCTTTCTTGAATGTTTCCTCTTCACTTTTCATCCAAAAATCTTATTACTGGATGGATGCCACTTTGTGGTATCATGCAGCTGCATAATTTTTAATCCGTAGATGTTTTCATTACATTTGATCTGCTTAAATATTGAGGACAAATGTAGTTGGATGATATAAGCAAGGCTTAATTTATATACAGGTTGATAAATGCATTTTAAATGGACTTAAAACCTTTCTAGGGGAAAGGAATAAAAAAATCCCACAACACCCAATACTTGTGGTTAGTAGAAAATCTCTGCATTCGTACTCTGCACAAGAAAAGAAAGATGTGCCAAGTAGCCTTATAGGAAAGTTTGGAAGGAGGAGTTTGGAATTGGGATCATTCTGCTTCAAAGGCTTCCAAAATCCATGAATGCTCTTGAAAATGTGGGCTTTTGAGAGAGCCATGCTGAGTTTCCCTTTGAAGATTTGCACTTTTGGCTCTTATTAGCTGCTTTGGGTCCCTCATGCTACCCCTTCCTAGTTTGCAGTGTTCCTGCTGTATTTCATTGGAAGAAAGATGTGTGTGGGTGTTTTTTAACCAGACAATGGAGTTATATTTATCCTGTTTTTCTAGTATCACTTTCTTAATCTTTTCAGTATCTTTAATGGGAACATAGATGTATCATTACATTATTTAGAGCACAAGTTGCTGACTACCAGCTTCCTGTAATATTACTTACTTTGTGGTCCGTACATTCCCACTGTTGATTTTTTCCCAGAATAATCTGGAAAAGCAATGGGAGTGTTTGAGTAGAAGGTATATTTCTTTGAAGGAAGTTCAGAAAAAGACACCCATGTTTTTGTGACTTGATGTACTCTCTGATAAGCAGGAAGGGTAACCTTGTGGCATCTGAGTTCTGCAAGACTGTTCTGGACTTCCTGTATGTAGCTTTGTGTGAGTTGCTCTAAGTGGGGCTGCTGGCTGTCTCCAGTTCCCATTAACTGGGAAAAAAGGCTGTTAAATCCTTCTAAACCCATGCTTCTGTTCTTGCTGTGCCTCAGGTCTGCATCTGCAGAATGGAAGTAATAATGCTGCATTATCCAGTGGAAAGTGTTATGGGACTGAATTCAGTAGAGGCTTCTAGGATTTTGAGACTGCACTGGCTTGGTGTAGCCACGGGAATGTCCATGTTTGAGCAATGTAGAAAATACTGGTGTCTACTGCTTACAGAGGTGATAAAATGGGGAATTCTGTTTTAAGTTGACCAGCCTGCCACTTCTTTATGTTCTGCACTGAAACTGCCATATGATCTGTTTTCAAATTGAACAGCCTGGGTTTTTTAATCTTTTAAAATAAGTTCTGCACCCGTACCGCCTGTGAGACTACAGGATATACATGCATGGCATGACTTGAACAGTACACTGAAGTTGGCTACATCTATTCTTTTATTTGGAAGAATTACTCATTTTTTGCTCTTCTGACCTGTCCTATTAAACCCTGAAGAAATATCCTGACCTGCTGACACTCACTGCCTGTTCAGGAGTTGCAGAGCAGCTGAAGGGCACTGAGTGGCTCTTGGTTATATGTTGCGTTAATGTATTGCCTGTTAATGAATCTTTGATTAGACTTGATTTAAAATCCATAATGCTGCTCATCCTAAGTGCAACACTGAGCATTACTGACACAGCAGAAGGACGATAAGGGTTCTCTGAGGGATTTAACGCTTGGCTTTGCTAATGTCCCTGTTTATGTTTGAAGTGTCTGTGAAGGGCTGGGGGAAACGTCTTGCAGGGGAGATACAAGCGTGTTTTGGCCAAATGCAAGAGGTTTTTTCCTGTTTATTGGAAGTGCATCTCCATCTGAACTCGCATCAGGAGCTGTGAATGTACTTGACAAATGTGCACGATTTGTCTGTCCAGCCAGCTCACACACAGCTTGGACTGGCTCTGAAAGTACAACTCAGATGTAACAAATTAACCCGGGGACCCTCTGGCAGCATTGTGGGGAGGGGAAATGCTGCACATACCATTAAAGTTACCACTGGAATCCCAGCTATCCCAAATGTGGTTTTTGTTAGAGAGAGTTTTTTGTGTTGCTGGAGCTACGAGCTTGCCAATGTTTGTTAATGGGAGATAGTGCACAGGAAAACTGGAGCTGAGCAGTGCTGCTTTCAGCCATGCTCCTTATCAGGGGACCTGGTTGGGATCCTTCTTGTGAGCTTGCCTAGATCCTCTAATCCTGATCTGCAAGACTTCGTCTTACTTTTAGTCCTGGATTTATCATAAAGGTCACCCTGGGTTGTTGTTGGATATAAAGAAAGGGGTTTATTAGCTGTGGTGCTCTTTCAATTGTGAGCCTTGTCAGCAATTGAACCCCTCTCAGAAGGGGAAGGACTTTCTGTCGTGGTTTAACCCCAGCTGGCTGCTAAGCATGACACAGCCCCTTGCTCCCTCCCTGCCGGTGGGACGGGAGGGAGAACCAGAAGAGTAGAAGTGAGAAAACCCAAGGGTTGAGATAAAGGCAGTTTAGTAAAGAAAAGCTGCACACACAAGCAAAGCAAAACAAGGAATTAATTCTCTGCTTCCCACTGGCAGGCAGATATTCACCAGTTATTTAGAATTGCTTCTTACCTCTTCACTAGAATACTTGGTTTTAGGAAAAAAACTTGAGCTGTTGACCCTGTCACACATAAAACATGTAAGTAGATTTAAAATAAAAAACGTTCCGTCTTTCAGGTTTTAGAAAAATGACCTCTCAGTGTCTGGAATCTTATTCTCAGCATGCCAGCTTGGCTTGAGGAAACATCTATCTTTGGAAACATCCGCCACCTTATCAGTATCCCTGTGCAGCATTTTCCAGTGTCCACAAAAGAATGCAGAGATAAGGGCAAAGCAGCTCACTGGCTGGTGTTTCTGCTGGCTTTTGGAGGAGGATGTACACGTGTGATGGATTCATCCAGCACTATCAGGACAAATCTTTCCACATTTCTTTATGATCTACTTGCTTCCATAGGAAATGGTTCCTGTGTGTGAATTGCTTGTTGTTTTGCCTTCTGCTTTCATCCAAGGATGAGTAAGGGAAGGCTTCTTCCTCTGCTGTGGCTCTGGAAAGATTTTGTCTACCAAGTGAGTCAAAGGGCTTTACTTGATTCATGTTCTTGACGTAAAGATGGGTCAGCCTGAGAGAGGAAGGGTTAGGTGGAGAAATCTTGCTTTGGAAGGAGCACCCAGTACCCTCCCATGCCTGCTTTCTTCTCTGTTCTTCTAAGAGAATTAAAAACATTTGTAGTAAAAAGTATTGGTAGTCTCAGTTTGCAACTGTCTGCAAGCAGGATGTTAGAGCAACTTTCAGATACTGATTTTTTTAATTGTTCTTGGATAGCAAATTAGTAGCTGCCTTAAAAAAAAACCAACCGAACCGAAGACTCTTCTTATCCCTTAAAAATTGAGATACTACTTATCCCCTTCCTTGCACTTTGTTTTTAAGGTTCGGTTGCCAGTCTGGCTTACTTGACCTGCTCAGGTACCAAAGAGATGTTGAAAGTGTCTTTAACTGGTTTGATGCTTGAAGAGTCAATTTCTGAGCACACCTTGTGCATCTGTTTGGTGTGGATGTATGATACTGATGCTGGTTTAGCTTGGAGATGAGCTTTTGCAGCTGGTAGGTCTTTGTAGCAGAGAAGATGTGTATGGATCCTGTCAGCCTCTTGGAAATAGGTGAAGCCTGTCTCAGCCACCAATTCCATTTCCATGCACTTCCCATGCTTGCCAGAGGTTCTGCACACCAGACTGGCAGAATGGTCATGAGACAACCTTTGTAAATGAAATGTAGATGTACTTGGTACTAAGATGGTTCAGACATGGTTGATATGTAAAGCTCATTTTAAAAATAAAATTGTGTGAAAATACATGTTTCATTTGATGGGCAGAAATAGTTATTTGCTTGTCATCTGGCATCTAACACCAGCTCATCACCATCACTCATGAGTGAGGAAAACAGGCACGCTTTTTTCCTCTGGCAGGCACTGTAGAGGTTGAAAATTGTATTTTAGCTTTTTAGTTTTTTCCCCCACATTTGAAAATGGATCTTCAAAATGCTGCTGTAAGGATGACCTGTCCTTAAGCATGGTCCCCCTTTCTGGTGCAGTATCAAAAAGCTGCCCAGCAGCAAGTCACTGGAACAAAGTCTGCTTTTAATAATGAACTATTGCAGCAAAACCATATATGGGGTAGAGGTCTGGCATGCTCCTTAAGACAGTGCTAGTGAAATCTCTTTTGAAAGAAAAGTCCTAAGGATTTCCAGGAAGAAAGTTGATGGGCATGGAGCTCTTGCAGTCATAGAACAAGATGTTGAAACGTAAACTGCAGCTGTCCACGTGCTACACTATGTGCTCTGCCTGCTAGAGTGTGTGTATGACAAACACCTAGCTAGTGAGAGTCTACTTGTTAAGGCTGTAATTTAAGTGAGAAGCGTCTCCTGGTACTTTTTTTNGTTTTGTCTTTTTTTTTTTTTTTTTTTTTTTTACCTTGCGACACACATTGAGGATAAATGCCTTAATTGACTTTTGTCCAGCTTGGAAAAGGTTTATCATCATCTCATTTGAGCAAATAGGAGGGGAAAAAAGCATTGAAGGCTGACTGGCTAACATTTTCAATGTCACCTTTCTATTTCTAAAATCAGAAGCAAGGTGTTCTTAAAAATGATCACAGGAGATTAGGAGTGAGTAGAGGGGAAAGCACGCTTTAAAAATGTCAGACTGTTTGAGATGTCTCATGTCAGTTGCATTGCTTCTGTTAGAGTCTGTGTATGTATTCAGTGCAGTGATGAGAAAAACAAAATGTGTTTTTAAAAAACAAAACAAAACAAAAAACCCAAAACATAAAAACTCACCCAGGAATGGTGAGTGTGACTCATATTACCTAAGGCTGCTGTTATCAATGAATAGCATTTCTGCTGGAATGAATTATCTTTCAAGAAACTGAAATACAGAAACTAGAGATTGAGGACTGTGCTAGAAAATTTCTATGGCATATGCTGCACTGTCTTGGTTTTGCTGACAACAACAAGTTGCAGGAATTAACATATTTTCCTTTCTCTGTTATCCATGTGTGCTAGATAAAGGTCTAAATGAAGCAAGAGTTTGGCAGTTAAAAAGTAACACTTGCATGGAGGGGTAAGTCACACCAGAGGATTTGATAAGTAGCTTGAAAGTGTCATGGTTGCCTTTCTAACATGGATCGAGGACTTACCCTGTGCTGGGGACCACAAATGAGCTGCAGTGATGTGCTGTTCTGAGCCTCTAAGTTTTTGATGTGAGTGTCCTTACAAAAAACACCATTAGGAGGATTTATAGCTTTGAACCACTTCGTGGGTCAAAGTGTCTCACTGACAGTAACATGGGAAGCCAGATATAAAGCAGTGAATTAAATCAATTCCCAAGTTACTGCCTTGACCATAGGCCCAGTCATTTCCATGAGCAACAGATGTGCTTCTCATGTCCCATAAGGAGTAAGTGCACCAAGCCCAGTCCTACTGAATGGGGCAATCGCCTTGGTGCTTCTGACCTCCCCATTTAGACATGAAGTGTCTAAAAATAGCTGCATAAATAGCTGCTGCACCTGTAGTTCTTACTCAGACTTCCCCAGGATCACCTGCCAGGGGAGTTTTGTGCTGTCCCAAGGGTGATGTCTTTTGCAGGTGCCAGCACATGGCAGGGCCCACACCCTGGACCCAGGAGCGTGGCTGAGTGTCTGCAGGAGAGAGCTGTGACCCTGCTCTCAGGAGGGGTTGCTGTAGCTCCCAGGTCAGAGGCATGGCCAGGAGAGCTGAGTCAATTTGGGTTGAGGAGGCTGGGTGCTGTGAAGGCACTGAGTTCCCACAGGAGCACACACACAGTGTGGGATTGTTTGCTTTTGTAGTGTAGTTGGGGCTGGTGGAGAGTAAACGTGCTGTGTGTAGGGCTGCAGGGCATGGGTTTGGCACCCCACCTCAGACACCTCTGCATCCTGCTGCTGGGTCTGAAGGGGATGGCTGGAAACCTTTGGTAGGGGGGCTAATCCCGGCAGAGAATTGAGCATCTGCTTGTTCTGTCATGCAGAAGGTGTTGGAGCCTGCTGGCTTGTGTTCCTGACAGTCAGGAGCCTGAGGATAAATGTCACTTAAAATAAGTTTTGGTGGATGATACAAAGTTCCAGGGTGTTTTGGTTTTCATTATTGTTCTTCACTGCAAGAATGAGGGTGGTCAGACCTAAATTAAGCCATAAAAGAAGAACCAGTCATCTTTGGAGGAAAATGATAAACTGGAATTTCACACCAGTGTGTTCTTCAGCTGAAGCTTCCTATTCTATGTAACTAACTACTGTGTGGAGTGGAGTTTGCTCGTGGGAAAATGTCTGTTTCACCATTTGTGAGACCTGTGCTTCAGGCACCAGTTAGAGGAGTGCTTGGAGTTCAGTAATTTGTATCTGCTTCAGAGTTAAAGGGAGATGAATGGGTACAGAAGTTGCTGTTAATTTGACTGCTTTGTTCTTAGTGTCCTTTGTTTTCTTTTGTTTTGTTTTTTTAAACTCCAAGTGGGGACTAGTCATATAATAATGTATATAATTATTACATGAGTAAATTTGGGGTAGGTCTCCAAGCACAGATTTGTAGTGATGATTTCTTTGTTCCAAGTGCTTATCTTACAAACATGGGAACTGAACTTTTGGATGAATCACTGCATAGGGATTTTTGTACTTAAACTATTTGCTTTGCCTAACTAATATCCTTAAATGCAGCTTTCACAAAGAAAGTGAAAAGAAATCTTCCGGCTCATTCATTTAGAAATGAGCTTTTAATTCTGTTCTTGCACCTGCAAATAATTTTTCTCTTTGTTAAATATACTTCAATACTTAATATTTTTCTTGCAATATAGTCATCATGCTTGGAGTCTTTTTTCAGTTACTTATGAAACTCATTTTGAGCAGTGAACCCTGTATGGTCCAGTACTTTAATTGGAAATATGCAAATCCTTCTCACTGAGAAAATCATTGACTCAATAAATACTGTTTAAATAATACATTTCAGGCTTTCACTGAGAAATGAGATTATTGACTGGATTTGAGTTAATGAAATAATAAGTTAATGTCCATTTAATTCTCCATTTTTGACCTTGTTACCCATTTGAATAATTCCTTAGAATAAATTGAGATATCTTAAGAATCCAAAGCTATTTGCCCTGGACTAAGATAATGCTGATGCTGGTTCAAGTTTTACATAACACTAAAAAGGAAGCAAAGAAGCTTTTACAGAAGTACGTTGCTTTTTCTGTAAAAACTGATGTATTGTTGCATTCTTTTTCCACTTCTGAGAGCATAGTGGCAGCTTGCAATGTATTTTAAATCTTCCAGTGAATAAGCAGTTTTGCATTCTAGAAATCGTCAACAATAATGACAAAACCCTCCTGAATTAGAGCACTTCTTCAAGCCAGCTGCTTCCTGATTATCAACATGTCACTCCAGCAGTCTGCATAAATGTTGCACTCTAATTAGAGTTACAAGCCTTGTTGAGAGCTCACATGGCCCTTCCTCTTCATCTCCTTAAATCCTGGGCCAGGTCCCAGCCTGAATTTGCATCAATCTGCAATATTTTCATATATTTAGAGTCTGTGGTGGATTCTGAGATTGAAATCAGAATCACTTTGCTTGCATGTGTGGAAATTTCAGTGGAGCAGAGCAGATATTTTAATTGCTTTAGCTAGTCATGTAAGGAGCACGATTCATCCTGTTTGGAAGTAGCTGGATTTTTTAAATATAGAAAATATTAACAGTGAAGTGGAATGTAGGTACCCTTCTCCATTGATAGAAGCCATAGCTGAAAAGATGGGCTTTCTGTGCCAATTCCAGCTGATTTGCCAGCCTGCTGTGGGGGTTTGGCCTGCCTGCTAGCACCATTCTAGCTTTATGTATGTGAGATGTCTTTGCCATTGAAGTCCCTCTCAGAGCTTATTACACTGCTGTTTGCCTCCTCCCTGAGTGAGTAATTTACAAACAATTCCTCTCTGAGAAACCCTGCCAGAGCTAACCTCTGGAACAGGCTGTTTTAGGCTTTGTATAAAAGCTGTCACTGAAAGACAAAGATTTGATGTCTAGGATGCCGGCTTTAGGATTTGGCTCTGGGTTCCAGGGTTGCTCTGCTGAAAAATTCTTAGTCCAAAAGCCAGTAACTCTTTTGAATGTGTCAGCTCCTGTGTGGATCTGAAGAGGAACCTGAAGGTAGGAACAAACAGGTAGAAATAATTTTTAAAGCTCTAATCTGCCTTTGTCCTTTCTTTCCTTCCTGCAACGTTTTGAAGGATGCGCGCCAGAAGTTCCGCTCTGTGCTGGTCGAGGCAACAGTAAAACTGGATGAGCTGGTAAAGAAGATTGGAAAAGCTGTGGAAGACTCTAAACCTTACTGGGAAGCTCGGAGGGTGGCCAGGCAGGTAAGAACTTTCTGCCTTATAGGCTTGTGGTGGTAGTTGGAGGGCACACAACGATGGTTTTGCTTTCCTGCTATTAATAACATCCTGAGCATATGCACTTGGCTGACACTGGGCTGTGTCGTCTTCAGTTGCATGTCAGCCATGGGAATCGATGGCAAAATGGATTTCTTCACAGCCACAGCTGCACATGCTCTTCAAACCCAGAACAGCTACAGCAGACACAATAGCAAAAGGCTAGCTCATTATAAATGGCCTTTCAGAGCTGTCTCCTCTCAGTAGTTGTACTTATTTGAAAATACAGTGTAGACTTTGTGTATGTGGTTTTTCTTCTTAAAGCAAAATGCTCAGCAGCTAAATGGCCGCAGCTGGAAGCTGCAGGGAAAAAGGCTGGAGTGGGGCAGGGTTTGGTGCTGATTGGGCTGTGCTGAAGTAGGAATGTGCTAAATGTGTCTAAAGTGTTTTGGTTTAGGAACAAACTGAGCTCATCTTTCTCTGTCATCAGGGCCTTACTTCCCATGCCCCGACTACTGCTTGATTATTGATAGGCCTGTGTAGCTCAGGGAGGGATGGGATGAGGTTTGGAAGGAAGAATTTGACCTGCTGAATAAAGAGAAAGCCAGAAAACTTGTGACATGTCAGGCAGCATCTAATTTTAGGGAAGAAGCTGCTGTGAGTTGAGTGTTTGGTGGCTTAGGCAGTGCTTCTGCTGGGTGTTTGTGGTGGTGGGGCTTGCTGGTGGGTGAGGCTTTTTTGGTTTTTTCCCCAAGGAAAGCATGTTCCTGGTTGATATTTCTGTTTTCTATTGAGTCAGGAAGAACTACCTAGAGTTGCTACTTCTGTGCTTGGCTGAAAGGATGTGTGGGGTGGCATCTGTGGCTGGGTAGCTGGGATGTGATTGTGGTCAAGGGGAGAGTGAGAGATGGGGTGGCATGTGTGAAATACATGAAAACTGCAGAAGGATTTTGTTCATAAAAGTAGGTAGAGGGATGAGAAAAGTAGAATAGGTGTGTGCCAGGAGGCAGAGAGTAAACTCTCAGGGTAAGAGAAGGGGAGGGAAGAGAATATGTCCTCAGAACAGCACACAGGAAAGGGAGACATGAACAAGCTTCATTGCCTTGAAAGTTGGTGAAGCAGGAACTGGGTTGATGGGATGTGGCATACAAGATACTATGTGACTATGTTGATGCTTTAAATTGCATAGCATTGTTTTGGAGGCATTGTCTCAGGGGATGGGGATGAGGTATAGGGGCTATTAGGCTTGACCCTGCAGACTAGAAGCAGTGTGCAAATAGGTGAACTCTGCCCTGCTTGCTGTGCTCTGAAGTATCTACCTCTCATCTGTAACTGCTCTGAAACCCTGCTCATGAGGGCTATGGTGTGTGCTAGAGATAAACCAGTGGTGAGCTACAGAAGTTAGCAGTTGTGTAAACTAGTATGTGCAATTTGGAAAAACAATCCCTGCAACCCTGCCTTGAGCATGATCTTATACTTCTATTGCTATAAATAGCTGGGTAAGGCACAGCATGCATAGGACTTCAAGAGTTACACTTGGAAAAGTTCAGGGTAGAAACACACACTTTGCAGAAAAAAAAAAAAAAAACATCAAAAGATCAATTGACTTCAAGGTTTGTAACATCACAAACTCAGAGCAGTGAACTTTGCCCTCTGTCCTGAAGCTGGCAGCAGATTATGTTCTGGAAATGAAATTTTGTATTGTTATGTCTCTGCTACCCCTGAAATCCATTCAGTCATTCTGGTTCAAAGGTACTTTGGAAGACCACTAAGAAACCCAAGCTCCTGAAGGTCCTTAAATTAGTAGAATCACTGCTCCAGCAGTAGGCTTGTTAGAGGGAACCATATTTTTCTCCCAGTCTATTCCATCACTAACTAGATTTAAATTATATTTATCCCAGATCTGTTTATTTGCTACACATTCATTTGTGTTTTAATTCCTTGACAGCATTTTATTTTAAAGCAGGGGTTACCCTTCTAACCACTCATTTCACTTTTTTTCATTTTGTTTAATGGGTCTGGTCGTGGAACAGAGTTCCCACTTTGTATCTGCTCAGCAGACAGAGACAGAAGATGGTCTCTGGTTTCCCTTTTGCCCTTTGTTTAATAACATCTTAAAATGGGAAATGTGAGGGCCAAGAGGAATGCAAGCATTGAACGATGGTGAATCTGTCTGGAAGCTGGGAGATTGGAAAGATTGGTGCCAATAATCAGTAAAGCATCTGCCTAAAGAGTTTTTCTAGTTTTAATTTAATCTAGAAAAGTTCCACTTAACTGGGAGCAAATCCACTATGATAAAGTGTGGAGAAGGGGTGAATAGGTAGGGAAATATGAAACTGGAGGAATGTACCAGAGTATTAACATGGTTAGGTGCCAGTTTGCATTTCTTTTTTTACTTTGATTTGCAAAACCGTAGAGAAATCATGGGAAGAGCTTGTTATTATTTCTTTTTTAATTTAAATTAATAACATCATCTGTCCTATGAAGAACTGTCTTCCTCCTCCTGTCTTTACACTTATTTAGAGCCATTAGGTTGCATCCAAAAATATAGGCACAAGGTTCTTGGGGACTGAAACAGCTTTAATTAGACAATAAGGGAAAACTGGGTGACTCTACTGGTAAGAGAAAGGGAAGTGTAAATTCCTGTTTGTTGTTCTCACTAAAGGGAAGTAAAACTATGACTTTGTAAATTTTAAGCCTTTTGGAAATACAGAATTGCATAATTAATGACTCAGTTTGGCAGAAATGCAGGAGTTGTCCAGAGTTACTTGGGTTTAAGATGTCAGCTGCAGGGTAAGTTAACTGATGCAAGCTGTAGTAAGTCACATTGAAGAGTTTCACATGGCACCAGTACGAGTCTCTTTTGGAAATACGTGTTTCATCTATTACGATAAAACCCGTTAAAAAGATATGAGGGCAGTTATGTGGGGTCACCAAAAACCAGGTCACCAGCTAAAGTATAACACTGGAGAAGCTTTAGGATCTTGAGCCCTTTTGTCTACTCACCCTTATCCCCATCTTGTGCAATCCTGTGTTGGCAGAAGACAGGGAATTCAAAACAAATTAACTTTCCTATGCAAAAGTCCTGTAGGATCTTGTTTGTGGAATGTTTGCTGAGAGAGCCACAACTTGGCCTATCTCAGGGTGAAACTTTGCTTCATCAGAACATTGGTCCCTTAGTGTTATGATCTGAGTATTTTGCCCTCTGAAATGGTGGCACAGGGAGTCAGGATGCTGTCTGTTGGTACCAAAGCAGTAATATTTGGCTTTTGCTGAGACTCAAGTCAGATCTAGCTAATATTCATGTTCAAGGGAATTTCATGTAACTTCTGCCAAGACAGAACTGTTGTGAGTCCTCATTTGGTACAGCAATGGGCCTTTTGTGTTGATTGCAGACAACACCTTACTGTTTTGGAGCATTTTGATTCCAATTTGTTGTTTAATTAAATTTTGAAGTACTTGTGCTGTGAGAGCACTTTTTGTTTGGCATATTGTCTTTTCATGTTGTTCTTTAACTTACGCAGTAATGCCTGTGTTCAGTGGGAGAACCTTAGGTAGAGGATTGTGCATGTACACAAACAATGCCCACATTGCAGCAATATGAAATTCCTGTAATCCAGAAGGTGGCCCAGATTCTAAATGTTTAGAGAATCAAACTTCCCATGTTTGTTTAGTTTGCATCGTGGTTTATTATTTTTTCTTTTTTTTTTTTTTTTTCCCACTAGTAGCTGCTTTCCTAGTTGTCTAGTCAAAGAATTAGACTTTTCTTACCCAAAGCTAATGGGGAAGAAGGGTGAAGTTGCCAGGAAACATTAATAATGTAAACAGAAGTCCTGAGCCTCTGAGGTAAGGAGTGTCTTAAGCCACTGTTGACTTAACATTTTGCAGGGCTGGGGCTGGAAAGTGCCTACGCAATGGTGTTCACAGTGGTGTCTGAGCAAGTGACAGAGCTGGGAAGTGTGTTACCTCCCTGGTGACAAGATGCTGTGCAAAAGCAAGCGTGGTCTAATGCATAAATCACTGGGCTGGCAGGAGCTGATTTTGTGCTGCTGCATGGCACAGATGAATGACTTCATCTCTCTCAGTTCCCATGTAAAATGAAGCTGTCAAGCTGCTGTGAAGCTGAGTTCACTAAGGGAAGTAAAAGCACTTTGGGGTCACTGGGTGAGAGGTGCCATTAAAACACTGCTGTCCATACATCATCACTTGTGAACCCATAGACAAATTGAACAGGAGACATGCCTTTCTGCTTTGCTTCTGCTGGAAAAAGAATCTGATAAAAGTGTATTCCTACCCCCACAAATAAAACAATCCATGTATTTTTAGTGACCCTAACCTGACTAAAAGCCGTGGGAGTATTCCTTTTAATTGAATTTCAGCATTTTTTGGTTTGTTTTTGGTTCTTTTTTGTTAGTTGGTTTTTGTTTGGTGGTGGGCTGGTTTGATTTGGTTTTGTGGCACGGTGAGTGGTTACATTTTATTGGCTCAGATTGAGAGTGAGGATACTTTGCTGAACTTTAGTACTGAGCCTATTTGGGAGAGACGTGGTTTTGCTTTGTGATATTCCCTTCACCCCTCTGCCCCCTGCCTCATTTAGCTTTTACAAAAAAGTGTCAGAAGACTTGCTTCAGGCAAAAACAGGTGGAAGATCCATGCTAGGTCATACCTGTCTGTATGTCTCAGTGAAGGATCCACCTGTACCATGTGTTCTTACAGCAGTATGTTGGAGGATATGCATGTTCTGCTTCTGCTTGGGTCAGTCTTCCTAGGTCTTTCTTTCATGTTGTTGGCATGCTTAAGCAGCACTCTTTTATCTGAAAAGGCTTGGAAAAACCTGCTGGAATGAGTGTTTACAGTGGTTCTTCTCCATTGATGTCCAGGCATACCTGAGAGGAAGTGCAGTTGATAGACAAGTAGGGACAGCTGTCCCATCCTGTTTACTGCGGCTTTTTATGTTGTAGAGCTCCTTTCTCTCACCTCACTAATAATCTTTTACTCATATAATATTTTATAACTGGATTGCCACATCTGTGTGAGGAAATCAGCTGAGAGAATAAAGAATTATTAGAGGTGAGCTTTCAGATATTCAGATCCTGCACCTCCATTCTGCTTGTCCTCACAAAACTTAGGGGAGCCCAGTTACCACTGGGAAATTATTTCCTCTCTCAAATGTGAGTTTTGATGTGATTCAATGAATTTTTTATTCAAAGTGAATCAGGATGAAAAGTAGCTGCTGTAATCTTGCAGAACAGGAATGGAGGAGGAACTGAGCCACTTGGTGGTGAAGGTGGGAGGGGTGTAAGATAAGAGCACACCTACCTAGCTGGAAGAGTCTTCCTCAGCAGATGAGACTGATACCCTTCTTTGTAGAGATCAAGCCAGTAAATGAACAAAACTTTCTGAGGTGGCCATTGCATCTCAGCTTCTAAGTGTACAGCTTGAGATGTCTGAAAGTAGTTTGGCAAGTGTGGAAAGTTACATATGGTAACTTCCTTAGCTCAGGAAAAAAAAGCTTTTTAAATTCATATAACTTGGAGGTTCAAAACTGCCGAACATCCTTAAAGATTAATTAGGAACTGGAAATAGTGGTCTTGCCAGTGTCAGCTCCCGCAGCACCCAAGTTTTCTATCCAAATTCACTCAGTGAGTGAGAGCTAATGGGATCACAGCACCAGCTGGCTCTGCTGGGAAAAGAAGGGCAGCATTGAGTGTGGATCACAGCTCCTGGGTCCAGTTCCAACAGTGGTAGATACCCAGGTCTTTCCCTCTGGTTCCTAGACACTAAATGTGTTATCCATCCGTATATTGACTTCCCATGTCATAAGGATCTCCTTCTCTATCCTACTTTTAGGAGCTGAAGTCTTGATGCTCATGTTTAGGACAACAAGGAGTTAAGACTGATTTGTCTAATCTGGTAAGCTTATCTTGGCAAAAAAAAAAAAATAGGTGGAGGGAGAAGGAACTTGAGAAGCAAAAATTAAATGTCAGCAGAACTGTGACAGACTTGCATTCCTGTTTGGAGACTTGCCATAGAGCTAGTAAAAAGCAAAATTATTGGCACAGTTACAGTGAAACAACCAGCTGACCTTTCCTGGCTGAAGGAGTGTTTCTGGTTAACTGTTCATAAACCAAATAACTATCATCTGGATTCACATTTTGAGAGGAAGGAATACAGAGGCTTGAAAATAAACTTTGACAAACGTTCTGCAAATTCTCCCAACAGTTTAAGGAAAAAACCAAACACCCCGAGCACTTGACTGCTTTCTGTGGCTATAGTTCAGTGCTGTTATTGTTGTTAAGTAATCATACAATCATGAAATGGTTTGGGTTAGAAGGGACCTTAAATATCAACAAGTTCCAGCCCACCTGCCATGGCATAGGTGCCACCCACTAGACCAGGTTGCTCAATGCCCAAGCCATCCTATCCTTGAACACTTCCAGGGATGGGGCATCCACAGCTGCTCTGGGCAACCTGTTACAGTGCCTCAGTACTCTCTGAGTCAATAATTTCTTCCTAACATGTAATCTAAATCTCTCCCCTTTTAGTACTGCTCCCCTTGTCTGATCACTCGGACTTTTTTTTTTTGCATTTTGTATTATTTGTATTTTGGATGGATGTTGCTGCTCTGGCCTTTTACAATAACCATTCTAGGCTGGCATTATAGTGTTGTTTGTGCCCTGCCTGTGCAGTTTGCCCTTTTTACTGAGGATGCTGTATTGCAGCTGCCCTGGTGGGTCTCAGGGAGCCTCTTGGCAGTGGGAGATGGGAGGGAATGATGCCTGGATTAGGAAGGTGGGGTGTCTGCCATGAGAAGCAACTCACTCCCTGGGTCTGTAAATCAACCATATGGAAATGGCTGTGATTTTTAGATTACTTGGTGGAGAGGCAGGGGAGCAGCTCCCTTCCTGAGCTGGGACTTTGCTCCCAACCTTTCTGGGATGGAGGCTGATGTGATGGCCTCAGCTGATGCTGTGGCAGGCCAGGCACGGGAGGGAAGCAGGCAGGCAGCACAAGCCTTGCCTGGGAGCAGATGACTGGTGTGCTCTGAAGGGAAAAGAGACATGGAACTTGCTGTGTGAGCAATTGGGAAGCTCAGTGCTGCGAAGGAACGGTAAAGGAATGAAATGTAGGTGAGCTGTGCAAGAAGTGCCTGCAAGTATGAAGCATTGAGGCTGTGTGTTGTACCTGTTTGCCTATGAAGTTTTGTGTGTCCTTTTTACCTTTTTGCTCCCTATGGGCCTGCTCTAGGTCTGAACCCCTTCTTCCCACCAATGTTTTTAGTTTTTTTATTACAAAACACATCATTAAATCTTGGGGAAACCATGTCGATGTGACGTCAGTCCTGTGGTAAAATGTGGAGTTCCCACTGCTGTGATCCCAAAGGGCATTCTCACTGTATTAATCTCCCTTCCCACACGATGCATGGCTGGCAGTGGGGCTGAAGAGGGCATAAGCCAAGCAAGGGAATCTGTAACTTTGTTATTGAGGGTGAGGAGTCACTTCCTGGACTTTCACCAGGGAACCCACTGAATTTTGTAAGCTTTTTCTAAAGCAGGATGTACTTTGGATTCAGTCAAGCAAATGTTTTGCTATGCTCAAAGTTTAATGGGGTGCCTCTTGTGCTCTCCTGTCGTGTTTGCCCAGTTGGGATCTGAAACCCCGTAAGCAGCATGTGGGAGTCACTGCCCTGCCATCAGTGCTCAGTGTCTCACTGCTGCTGCACAGAGCTTGTGCTTGGTGTGCTCTGTTTGTTCCACCTGAATGCTTAGAACTTGAAAACTGTATTTTAAGCCTGGAATCATGGTTCTGTTGCATTTTCCTTCAGGCCAAAGTAGCAACAAAGCCTAGGAAGCAGGGAACTCAGGGTCACTTACCTGGGTCAACAAGCTAGGTTTTGCCTGGCTGATTTATTAACATTATTTATTTACTTAAAGCCTGACTTAATGTGACTTTTGTGTTTTGGCTCTGTCACCTGGTTGAACAGTGTGGTATTGGAGTGTGTCAAACCGGGTGTCCTTAAACTGTTGAGAAGATGACAGATGTTGCCTGGTTGGCTTGGGAAAATGATGCCAAAGATCTGATCTTTGAAGAAAGCTTCTTAATGTGTTTGTCTTCCCATCAACCTTACTAATAGGACAGTAGGTTAGTGTGGCTGGCAGGTTTTTACCCTCTTAATCTGTCCCATGTTTGGGAACACTTGCAACTGCTGCTTCTCAGATGAACGGAAAAAAAATCCTTACCTGATTCAAATTTAGTGCTCTGTTGCTTTTATTTCCTGCAGAAGAGGTGGCATCTGTAACAGTATCATCTGTGAGTACAATGTTCCTGGCACATTTGGATAGTGGGAGCTACTTTTAACCACTTGCTTGTTGAAATACCTGTGTCAGTTAAGTTCTGTGTGTGTGCGTGTCCCTCTCTAAAAGTTAGATCACCCGTATCTCTCTGTGCCTCAGTGAATGGGTCTAGTTATTCTGGGTTGGTATTCATACTCCCTACATTTCTGGTTTGTGTGAGCACTATTCGGTTGAAGGATGGTTGTATAAGCTATTGATACAAAAATTGTTTTCTTATTGTTATTTGCTGATGTGCCTTGGAGGGCAACATTGTGTAGATTTGTTGACTGTGCACTCTAAATTAGAGGTTCTTCCCTCTTCTGCTTTTCTTCGCAGAAGTAGAAGAAAATACTGTATAATCTGTTTTGAAGAATTTATCTAGGAGAGATGAAAAAACTTAATTTCTCTTTTGCTGTCTCTTTCACTTTCTCCAACCCTACAAAGCCTCCATCAGTTTTCAGCCATAGTAGATGGCAGTAGTTCAAAGCCAGATAGCTGTTCAACCTCCTTTCCATTAATTGTTGGGAATCAAATGACCTAATTATTTTTCCTACCTTTAAGAGTGTGGGTTTATTTTTCTTCTGTTGTGAAATACTTAAAGTATTATGCAAGTAGGTCTGAAGTAATGGAATACTGGGTTAAGTTGGTGTGGAAATACCCTCAGTTCTTTGGAGTAACAAGGAGAAGGCTGGTGCAGAAAAATTTGGGGTTTTTTTGATAGATGTCAGCTGATTTACGCAGAAAGAAGTGATATAGGTGGTTTGGCTATTATGTTTAGCCACAGATACAATAATAGATTCTGGAACTGGCAGGAAGGTGTAAGAAGCTCTCAAAGAGTGCTGGAATGTGAAAATAGAACAGAATCCCTTTTTTCCTCTGCTCTTGTATGAACATTTGAGTGACATGATTTTGCATCCTCTTCAGTTTGGAAAAACCTGAGAGATTAGGCTGTGCATTCCTTTGTGTGACTGTAGCACTTGCACAGCTATTGCCAGAACACCAATCTACAGAAAAAAAACCCCAAACAATTTAAAGGAAAGGTTGCTTTGCTTTGTTGTCTCTCACCATTTTCTCCCCTGTTTTTTTTTTTTTTTTTCCTGGCCTCAAGTAAAGTCTATTTCAAGAGATTGTAAACCACAGACAGGATAATCTGTTAAAAATAGTAGTTGGCATTTGAGCCTGGGTGGCTTGAGGTCAGGGTGATATCCTGTATACCTGTTTTGTGTGATAATTGGTCAGGGATGACTTCTGAAGGCAGCAGAAGTCTTGCAACTTTGGGGAATTTTTTTCAGCCAACCAAGTGTTTATTGTGTACAGTGGTTTAAATAGGTGTGAGTTTATTTTGGAGTGATAAATGCTCATGCTGAGGTCTGCTGCCAAAACAGATGTGATATGGATGTTGATTACTGCCTCCTGGATGGGTTTCATTATGACTTCTAGTAAAACAGTACGAATTTTGGAGCTTTTATCTGTTCTTGCTGGAAAAGATTATCTGAAGATTCTAATTTCTGTATTAGGAAATTAGCATGTGAGAATGGCTCTGCATTGACTTAGTTTCTGTAAGAAATACATCCCAATTGCAGCAAACAAAAAGTTGTACTATTCAACAAGAAATTTTGCTGCCAGGATGTGGGAGAAATGTCCACCTCTTTTAGCTGTGTCTGCTTCTGGTGATTATTTGTTTTTTCTTTTGTTGTTGTTTGGTTTGTCTTGGTAGGTTCTTTTAATTTGGTGAAGCGTGCTAATGGCTTGTTCTCAAAGGAGGGCTTTATTGCTGTGAAGTGGAATTGACATATTCCTTATTCCTGCTGCTACCTAGACTATTTCCTTCGAGGAATGGACTTAGCCCTTCATTAGTCCAGGACACCGCCTGCAACTTTTTTGATTAAGTGAAGCGAGCCTGTTATTCACCTGTGCTGTGGAGTTGTGTAATTTGACTAGGAAAAAAATGCTGGAGGATCAGTAGTTATCTTCAACATGTCCCTTAGGAGGATGACTGTCTAAAAAGTGTCTGTGAACATGCAAAGGTGGACAAGGTCAGCCCAGAACTTTCTTCTAGAGCGTATTCCTGGTATTGAGGGCAGGCTGGTGGGTGTGGGGCTTTCTGGGAACTGGGAGAACATGTCCAGAACAGCACATCACCCAGGTGAAACTCCTACCCACGTGCCTTGTCTTTGCTTATGCCAGTATGAATGCACAAGATGTGCTTTCAGAACCAGGCTGCCAATCCCTTGCCAGCACTCTGGAAACTTCTACTTAAAAACATTTGCTGCTTTGGTGGTGATTGCATGAGACAACGATCCAATGTTTCTCCTGAACATACTTCTTGCCTCTGTGTGTGCTGAATGTTGATTATCTTGGATAATTAGAAAAAGCCACTAATGCAGGTGGTGTACCTCTTCCAGGGTGTATTCTTGGGAGTTGTTCCTTGCTTCTATATTTAATTCCAGCAAAGCAGGCTGCTGCCAGGTGCAGATGAGCATGTAGAGCCTCTGTAAACCTGGAAACCAGCCGTAAGCCCTAGACTCGCTGACTCACTGCCTAAGCTCTCGGAATGCAGCTGCATAGAGCAGGGAAGATTTATCTCAGTGTTTTTTTCTCTTATTAAGATCTTTTACCTTTGAGATCAAAATCTGGACATATTCTATCATCCCCTCTTCCAGAAAGCAACTGCTTAGTAATTTTGGCCACAGACAATTGCGCAACTAACAAGCAGATGGCAGTGAATGCCCAAGAAGGCTGTGCCTGGATGGTATTAGACTGAACCATTTGTCGTGTTCTGGTGCCACAGACTTGTTAATTAGTGTGAGTAACTCCAAGCACACCAGCATCTCTCAACAACCACATGAAAAACAAAGGAGGGGCAAAGAAGGCTTGGGGTAATGTCTCCCAAGCAATCTCTGCTCCCAAGTGAGCATCACCTCCCTGTTCCTGTAAGGCAAGGAGGTACATCAGTTAAAACCAGCGAGGAGACCAGCAGGTTTCAGATGACTGAGTGCACAGTGGCAGTGATCAGCTCAGAGGGCTTGTGGCTCGATCAGCTCCTTGCCCTTGTTTCACAAGATCCTGGTTCACAACCTAAATGGGAGCTGCCAGAGAACAGACAAGGGCTGGCAGCTGATTGTTCAGTCCAGTCCAACACTGGCCTTAACAGTGTTTAAGGGAGCTGTGTGTTCAGATATTTTCTTTCTTATTTCTTTCCACAGCTCCCAAAGAAGGGAGATGGGATTCTGCCTTTGAGAGGAGTCTAGCTGTCTGCATGCTGGTGAAAGAAGCAGCTAATGAATGAGCTCTTGGTTGTGCCTTGAACCTTCTGGGTCTTCGAACACACTTGTGATCCTGTCTTAAAGGAGTTACACATACCACCTAACTTTAGCACAGAGCTAGATGTCTCTTGAAGCATGCTTTGTAGGTCTGCTCTTATTTCCTGAGCCTTTTTATAGACTGCAGGAATGTAACACAGAACCAGGAGTCAGGTCAGTTCTGCAACAATTTGGCTGTTAGAAGAGAAGGGATGGATGCACGAAGGGGACCAAAAAGCCCAGTGCAAGAATAAGACACCTAATCAAAACCAGAGACTAAGCTTCACATGGTTTTAGTGTCCCATAGGCATTTCACTAGTTATGCAGTAGGGAGGAAATGGTTTGTGTTTCACCAAACTCTAGCACGGCTTGTTTTCACATTTTCCTCCCCTCTGCCTTCTCCATCCAGTTAAGAATCTTTCAATCTGCTTTTGAAAAAACAAATTCTAACCTATATTCAATTGTATAGCTTTATAATAAACTGCTTAAAGAACACAAGGGTATTTCAGACTCTTGAGAGACTATATTTTTTGATGTAAACAGTCATCATAGATTATATAGCTCAGACCTCGTAGATCTGTCAAAATGAAGTCACTCCCAAGGCCTTGGATTTTAGAAGTTGTTTATAAAAGTATAGCTAGAAGGGGTTTCTGGGGTGTTTTTACTACTTTTCAGTTCTGGTTTGGATCAGAGTTTTTAGGCTGTAGGGAGAGGGGAAGGGAAGGTCATGGTCCTTAAAAAAAGCAAACAGAACCCTTACACCCCCCTCCCCCCCAGATGCACCACTAGTCTGTTTATTCAGGAAAATAAATGCATCTGAGTATCTAGAACATTCAGCATCACTGCAAAGTTTTTGTAAAAATGTTCTTCAGATTTTGAGAAACTAGGAAAATTATCATGGTATTTGATAGAAATACTGGTTGTACAGGACCTTTGGAAGTCACCAGATTCCAACTTTCTGCTCAAAGCATAGCTGTCACATTGCTGGATTGCATCAGCCATGGTTTTGCCAAGTCTTGAAGACTGCCAGAGATGGGCATTTGAAACCTCTCTGTGTAACCTGTCTGCAGGACTGGCCAGCCATGGCCCTCCTAGCTTAGCCTAGGACATGGTTGGCCTTACTCCCAGTGAGACTGCACCTTCTCAGCTTTCTCAGCCTGACACCTGTTGTAATGTGCAGGTCCTTTTAGACAGGGCTGACTGTGGGATTGTTCCACCCCAAGTGCAGGACTCCACAGGTCTCCTTGTTGTAAAATGTCTCTTGGCCCAGTCAAGTTTCCCAAGGTCCATCTAGGCTGAGGTTCTGCCTTTTCAACCACCTCCTGACTTAGTGTCATTCGCAGATTTGCCATGGATGGAGCTGTGCCAGTGCCAAGGTTGTTGTTATTTGTTTGGATGTTGAGCATTTTGAGTCCTTGTGCTGACATCTGGGCTGCTGCTCGTGTTCCTTCCTGCCAGCTGAATTAAAACAGGTTGAGGAAAACTGAAGCCGAAGTAGCAGCACTCAGTGCCTGGTTACTGTGAGCAGTGCAGTGAGCACTCAACTGCCTTCACCTTGGGGCCTTCTGAATCACTTAATCTGCTGCAGTGCTGGGTAAGATGGGGATGCTGTGGTCAATGAGTGGTGATCCTGCTGTCCTCATCCCTGCCAGAAGCTTGTGCAGAGTGCCCTGCTGCAGTCCCTGCAATCAGAGGGATCCCTGAAGACAGGCAGTGCTACAGCAGCTCTGGTGGGCGATTGACAGAGTAAAGTTCCTGTTTCAAAATGTGTTCCCTGTTGTACTTTGCACAGCAAATTAACGTGGGATGTTGATACAAGAAGGAAAGGGGGCCAGAATGAAAACATCTGAAACTTGATTCCTTTTGAAGCGTGGGACTGGAACACAGTTAATCATTATCTATTTGCTAGTAAGCAAGTACATGTTTGCTGGTGGCAATTAAACTATTGTTTAAAAGATTAATGGGTGGGAGAAACATTAGTTTCACAGTAACAAGTGCTTTCTAGAGCAAAGGCCTTGGGCCAGCACGTGGTGTGCTGGTGCCTTGTTCTGACCAGCAGCTGTGTGTTCCCTTCACGTTCCAGCTTATGGTGATTTCATAAAGAGAAATTGTTCGTGTCTTTCATTTGCGATATCTCAGAGATGCTGGAATAAAGTGGATGTCGAGGCCTTGGCAGTGCAGGATGGGATAGATTCACTTGGATAAATGAGAAGCCAATTTTGAAGATATCTGATCTTTGCTGACTGATGTTTCTAATGGGAAAATTTCTAGTTCTGTTGTGATGCCCTTTTAATTAATTATCAATACTTGAGGTCTGGCCTCTGGCGAGGCTGGCCAAGGGAAGAAATTTTGCATAGGCTTGTCTCCACAAAATGAGCCCTCTGCATCTCTTTGGGGAAGCCTGGCTGGGCTGTTAGCTGTGTGCAGGTGTGTTCACGTGTCAGAGGCTGAGCAGTGCCTACCAGGGTATGTTAGACATTGGCTAACCTCAGAGGAATGCTATAGCTGTGTGGTACCATGTTTCAGTGTCAGTCAGTCTGTGCAGAAACAAAAACACAAATCAGAGGTGAGATGAAATGGAAATATGTCATAGGTTCAAGATATATATGGGAGGGTGGGGAAAAATCCTCTATTAACAACTGAGCAAGATTTTGGCTACAAAGAGAGTTTGGGTCAATAGAAGCTAATCTGGACTGATCAGAAAATTGTATTTCATAATTAAAGAGTGTACAGTTTTCTGCTCTGAGAGTGGACGAGCAGATGTCTGTATGGTGCTGCCAGTTCCAGGAAGACTACATTTAAAAAGTGCCTTTTTTTCTTCTGTTAGCTTGCCATGGCCTAGCGCTTTTTTAATTTCTAGCTGACAACATAATCTGTCTGTTGTGCTTGGTTCCCTTCTGTGCAAGGCCCTGTGTAGGCTAAGCAGAGGACTGCCCATGGGGGTGCAGCTTTTATCCCCCAAAAGGGATTTGTCAGGACTGAGCATCTTTCAGCAATATATTAATAGCTTGCAGTTATGAACCCTGCCAGTACCCCTTTAATTTTACATAATTTATTTTCTAAGCTGACATGTTTTATACCACAGTGCACGATTTGCTTCTGTGAGCGCTGCTGCTGCATGTCACTTCTGAGTCTATGGGAGCTGCCTGGGAAGTTTAGGGCTGTGCCTGTCAGAGCCAGGGAGATCAGGGCTGCGGATGAGCTGGTGAGAGGAGGTCACATGTGCAGAACAGCACAGGGTGGATAGTGGTGTAAAGAGAGCTCTTGGCCATGAGGAGGGGGCTGAGTGGGCAGAGCAGGATTTCTGGATGTGCTGCTGGTTGTAGGGAAGGGATTTACTGTTATGGGAGATGTGTTTGTAGCTGGTTGCTTGTAGAAGACTGAGACAAAGACTGTAGAAGACTGGGACAAAGAGAGCGGCAGGAAGAGTTGCTGCTCTGTGTGGACAGCGTGTGACAGATGTGCTGTGACAGTGGGATTCTCCTTAGCTTCAATCTCTGTGGCTGCCTAATCATGTTTCTTTAGGACTCCCATTTTATATTTTACACTGATGCAGGAAGGCTCTGCAGTGGTGAAGACATTCAGTTGAGTTTCCTGGCAGAAAGCAGTGATCATGAACCACAATGAGCACTGTCACCTGGGAGCTGGAGTACGGGTGGGAACTGGAGTACGGGTCTCCCAGTTCCCAATGTGTCAGGACTTGCTTATTTTCAAAAAGAGGCTTCACTGGACTGGCTTTTCTGACTACAATGAAAGAGATCCTCACTTTTGTATTGGGTAGACTCCATCAAGCACCAGTGATATGGATGACAGGCAGAAAGTTGACATCCTACTTGCCTCCAACCTCCCTCAGCAATTTTTGTCCTCATCCCTGGTACATTTTCTCTCATTCTACCCCAAGGCTAAACCTCTCTCAACTCAAACACAAGTTTGTGATGAAAGACAACCTAGTTTTCAGCCATTCATTTGAATTTTGGATTTTAGTCTTGAGAGAAACAGCCACTGTCAAAAGTGGTAAAGTTTATGTGCAATATAAGGAGGCTACATGGAGAGGTGAGCGCCTGCTGGTTTCTCTGTGGTTTTAAAAGCACATAAAGAACATGGCTACTCTCTTTTCCATCAAATAGAGTGACCTGCAGGCTTAGGACTGAGAGCAACCTGTTGGTGATGGTGCAGAACAACTCGTACATGCTGGAGGGAGTTTTAGATGAAGGCTAATTATTGGGTAACTGTACTAGAACACAAAAGAAAGTGTTTGAGTATTCTTCTTCACGTTGGCAAAGCCACAAACCTGTTGATGTTTTTCTAATGACAAATGTATCATTCTTTACCCTAGCATTTGTTTTTTTTCTTTCTCAGACTTTCAGTAAGCTGCTTAAAGACTGTAGACTGACTTCAGATAACTGTTGAAGCTAAATTGCTATTTGGACTAATCATGTTGCTCAGAAACAAAACAGTGTTTCCAAATTGCCGCTGCAGAGCAGTATTCAACAAATGCAGCTGGGAGGGAGTGTTTAGGTATGGTTTTGTTTCAGTTTTCCATTTACCCACACAGTTAGAGGGCATGAATCTGAATGGATTATGGGCCTAGAGTTGTGGGCCTGCCTGTTAACAGCTCCAGCTGCCAGTGTCCTACAGGTCCAGGTGCAAGCAGAAATCTAACTGAATTGTAAATTTAGCTTCTGGTTTTTTTATCATAAAGACAATTTCCCTGTTTTAGAGTCAATTGTCTGTTAAGGCCTTCATGAGAAGAGCTACTAGTACTGCAAGCTACCACTAAGTGTTGTTTTCTGTGGGGATTACGTATCTCAGCTCCTAATGCTCTGCAGGCTTTTTGCTGGCTTAGATGTCTTGATCCCTGACCCAGGTACGTGTGCCAACAGAAACTTTCGAGTGCTGATGCATTACGGTGAGAAAACTGTACTTCTGTGCTTGCATTGCCCCTGGGACCTGGCTGTACTGAATTTCGAAAGCAGCTGCTTGCGGAAGAGGTTCTGGCTGTGCTAGGAATGGGTCTCCAGTCTGGTTTTGTGTGTTTGTAACTCATTTCTCACGTGGGCAGGCCTGCTCATGCAGCAGGGCAGCCAAGGAGCTGAGGCTGCCTTCACAGCCTTATTGCTGGAAGCTACTGGGGCCTGGCTCCCTCTTGTAGAGTCTTCCATAAAAATTGGTCTTGCTCTTCCTCCAGACATCCTCAGCATTGTTCTGCACTACTTGGTGCAAGCTCTTAGTGGAGTCTTGCATTTTATTTGCATTCTGTTTTAAAATCCCATCTCAAACTACTTTTATGGGAAACTTTTGGCCTTTATTTGTATTTGATTCCTTTACTAGCATAGGTCAAACTTACTGGACCAAAAAAAAAAAAAAGAGTTGTGAATTTTTAGGAAATTTAGTAGATATTTTGGGGACTAGATTCAGGCTTTTTGCTGTATTCTTTATTGGAAGCCCAGGTTGAGCCTTGTTTAAAGATCCTCAGATCTCTGGCTTTTTTGTATTGTCAAATTTTTGTGCTTGCTGGGTATCATGGTTTAGGTTAGTTAGTGGCTAAATAAAAATATTCTACAGTCAGGCTTATTCTGAATTTATAAAATCTATTAATACAGTTGAAACAGGCAGCTGGTGACTGGGGTGATGAGGAGATGTAACATGTGGGGGTTTATTTCAGAGAGGAGGAGAGATCATGTTGGCGTTGAACTTGTACCAGGATGCTGCGCATCCACTAACCTTAGCCCAAAGGATCTGTGCTGCCTTGGAATATGCAGTTCTGCATGGAAATTAACACTTTAGTGTCCTGGCACGTCACAAAGGCTGTAGGCAGGGTGATACGGTGTAAACTGCCTGAAAACAGCGAAGGGCATGGTTAGATGAACTTCTCTGTGGAAAACGTCACCAGCCACTTCAGAAGGAAATGCATCAGGGACCTTGGTTGGAAGGAAATTACTGCTCTGATTGTGATGACTTTGATTTCCCTCTCTAGCTAGTAAGTGAAGGACCTCTGACATATAATTCCTATTTTTGCATGGTTACCTTGGGGTGAAGTACGTCCATGTGAGAGAGGAAAGGAAGTAAGAAGAGCTTGCTGCTATTTCAGGACATGGAGAGGGAAACTTAGTGCGCTTTATTTCCTTTTGAGACTTGTGTTTAAATTAGGAGTCCATCTCCCGTGCCATGGGGCAGAGAGGGAGGGTTTTTTCCATTGCCTTTACAAATAACTGTGGTGTCTCAAGTGTGGAGGTATTTACAACCGGTATGGAGGGGGTGTAGCTAGCTGTTTGCTGAAGAATGCACTGTTGTTCCATTTTTGTATCAGGAATTTTTAGCCACATCCCAAATGACCACCATTTCTTCACACTAAAACCTCTTCCTTTATTCATAAGACTTTATCTTCCTCAGTGTAGTATTCTGTATGTCAGAGTCCTTTCTCATGTTTGATTCTCAGACTCCTTCTGTGTATATCATGATACGTAAAGTTTTATTCATTATTTTGCTCTGTCAGTCATGTCTGGTCAAAGACATTTTTCATAGGTATGGACTAGGTAATTCCAGTTTATATTTGAAAAATCATTGAAGTGTAAATGAAAACTGTCTTCACAGTGCTGGATGTTCAATTAATTGTATGTGAGGTTTGTATTGGAAGGGCTGTATTTCTGAGCAAAACAGCTCAAAAATGCTCCTTTAAATAAAAATCTATGAAATATATAATGCAGAAAAATTCAGGTAAAGATTTTTTCAAAAATTCCCTTAGTTATTCTTGTGTCTGTGTGCTGGGGACTTACTGTACTAGTTGTGTACCAGCAACAGCAAAGTAAAAAACACCCAAAGAATTAAGTGGTCACCATCTCAGAGAACTTGTTTATTCTTTATAGCAAGGCAATAATTCCAGAATATTTCCTCAGCATGATTAATGGTGTATCAGATAAAAATCCACCCTGACTAAACTCAGGGAGTGCCATTCTCAGTGTATTCTTGACATGTCACTAGTTTGCTATTTCACTTTCTTTTGGTTTGTTTATCAGTGATTAAACCTGATATCTAAATCATTAGCTATTCTCTCAGCCAGGTGCTTGTTTGTAGGCCAGCTGTGAGTTTTTTGACCACAAACACCATGAGACACTTCTTGGCAAATGACCTCTTTGGCTGGGAACTGCTGCTTTAGCAGGACTTACTGCAGTGAAAAATATGTCATTTCAAGTAAAAGTTTGGGAAACAGTGATGCCAGTGTAGCTCTTTGTAAAAGTCTTGGGATTAGTGTCATAGATCTAAATGTAACTGTGAGGATTCCTTTGTCTCTGATCCCAATGTTTTTTTTTTCCCTTTAGGCGCAGCTGGAGGCTCAGAGGGCGACTCAGGACTTTCAGAGGGCCACTGAAGTGCTGCGTGCTGCAAAAGAGACCATTTCTCTTGCTGAGCAGAGGCTGCTGGAAGATGACAAGCGTCAGTTTGACTCTGCCTGGCAAGAGATGCTCAACCACGCTACTCAGAGGGTAATACAAACTTACCCCAGCATCTGCCTTTTCCATACTTTGTGTTCCCCTGTGGTTTATGAGGCCCAGTTTCTGAAAGACCAGATTTTCCTTTTGGTCCAGATACATGACATGTAGGAAATGAAGCTATGAAAATTATGAAGCCTAAGGTTGAATGGTCTGGGTTTTGGCTGCTTCTGGGACAACTCTTCTCTAAAAAAAGTTACTACCATCTATTTTACAGGGATAAACAATGTCTTAAGTCATGTCTGCATTTGGAGTTGTGCCAGAATAATTGCATGGAGATGCCTATTCCTGAATATGTGTGTTATGGGAGTGTTTACCCTGGCAATTAGTGTCATAGATCCAGTTTTAGTATAACCTGTTCTTAGTATAGACTAAATTGAACAAGTCACTTTGCTTCAGAAATGTGTATTTGAATGTAGAATTACTCAAAATTGTGTGTTGCATTTTAAGCTTGCATGCTGCTTTATCCTAAATTAACTTTGGAATTTAGACAAGGTCCTACCTCCTTTGTAAAGCCTTTTTAAACCTACAGAAGAGATGCACTAACAAAGAAAGACAGTATTCTTTGTAGCAGATGTCAGGAAGATTTTTCATGTCATTTGCCTTCTCTCTGTTAAAATAAACCCTTCTACCTTTTTTTTTTTTAACATAAAAGAACCAAAAATGCAAGTTAAAAGCCTTTGTTCTGTCATTTCCTTAACATGCCAGTGAAGCTGAACTTGCTATTCCAAACATGCTATCATGCCATACAAAGCCCATATTGTCTTGCAGTGCTCAGTGCAACAGTTGCTCTCTTCTGTTGCAGAAGCTTCTCAGTCATAAGAAAGCCTCTATTTCAGAGTGAATTTTAAAATCCAGCTGCCTGATGAAGAAACAGGGAACAGAAAGGATGTTTGCTGTGTGTAGGGGAGAGATAGAAAACCTGGTATATATTAATGAGGAAATGAACTCCAGGGCTGTTTGTGTTATTGTCCCTGTTATAATTTGGTATTTGCAGATGTGGTGACCTCTGTGTTTATGAGGGGAGCCCCACCTTTGCAGTGTGTGTGTGCCAGCTGTCATTTTCCCTTGCTGTAATCCTTGCTCAGTATGAATGAAGTCCAGCAATAGATAATTTTTGACTCTCAGAATTGATAGATGAGAAAACCAGAAGTGTTCAAGGAGTTGCTTAGAGCTCCTGACTGCTAAACTGCTGAGTTTTGGTGGACAGTGACAGCCATCACATCTGCCACCTACCTCTCTCTAGCTGGCAGAACAAAAACTTCTGTTGGGATGGGTGACAAAAGAAACCACGGCAACTTGAGAGTACAAATGAATTCTTCTTTTCCTTGGCTATTTCAAAGGCATCCTTGTGTCCTTGTACAACCCTTGATCATTCCCTGACAGTCTGTGAGAGGTGTGCACCTGAGATGAGCAAAGCCAGTGATTCAGAGCAGCAGCTGACTGCTGGCAGTGTTTGGTGGAGTCATGCTGGTGGTGTTGATAGGTACTGTCAGTGATTGCAGGACACCTGCTTGTTGGGGGGCTGATTCAAGCCATAATGTCTCTGATTTGTTACAGCTGAACAGTAAATGGGGCACTTAGGTGTACTCACTGCAGCTGTAAAATCTCCTAGGCGCTGAGTGGACTGTGTAGAGCAGCTGAGGGCTCCATGAATGGAAAACTTGTTGTCCAGCAATTCCTGGTGCTTAAAATAGTTTGGGTGAACTCAGTTCCCAGAAAGCACCCATCTGCACCTTTCCATGGTGCAGCAAGTTTTGGGAGAGTTCCATGGAAGTTTGTCTCGTGATTTTCATTGGCCATGGTGAGGTCTTAAGGCTAAGGCCAGAGCCAAGAAGGGTGAAAATGCTGTTGGAGGTCCTGACTGAACACACCCAGCATTAGTTTGTTTGGAGTGCTTGACTGAGTTTTATATGTTCTCTAAGAGTGGGGTGAAAGCTTCACTTGGCTTCAGTGCATGCAATTAATGAAGTGCTCAGTGTTCAGTGAGGCAAACAGAATGATTGGGATCTCTGGGAGGAGGAAACATTGGCATTGCCTACCAAGCTGTGGATGAAAAGAGGTTAGGGGATGGGATCTTTTAGAACAAAAGTTCTCCTTGACTGCCACAGCATTGCTGACAACTCAGATCATTAACTATGAATTACATTAGGAATCACTAATGGAAAAAAACCTATTTCTGTCGGTAAAGGCCAAGGGTTAAGAAACAGACATCTTCTACTGACACATATAAAATTTCTCTTGGAAAAAGCTTTTGCACTCTTGTTATTTGGATTTTCTAGCTTTTTTTGCACGCATTTATAGATGACAGTTGTAGTGGGCAGAGAATAATCTTGCATCAGGCCTTTTACAGCAAGGACTCAAGTGCAGAAAAGCACCTCTGAGCTAAATGTTAGAAGTAGGCTACTGATTCATTTGTTTCTCTTCTGATAGAAATGTCAGGCCAGAGTCAAGTGTTTTTATTTGCTGTTCTTAGGCAGAGGGAGCAGGCTTTACTGAATGAATCTGAAACCCGGAACCAAACCTGAGCCCTGTAGCAGTTTGGTAGCTGACAAACACTGTAAACAGAAGGCATAAAGAAGAAGGGTAGGCGAGAGAACAAACGAGAAACTGATTTCTTACACAGCTATGTGTGGAAATGCTGCCAGGTTACTTTTGCACTTGACCTAATGGATATAGACAAAGACTTGGGTTCCAGGGTACCAAACAGGAAATGCTGTTTCCAGACCCTCACTGTGAGGAAATAGAGATAAGGGTTGTATGTTGTAATTGCTTTTTGATGTCTTGGTAGTCTGAAAAGCTATTAACACTATTTTTAATGTGATGAACTGTTGGGCTTCTGCAAACAAGACTTTTGTAGCCACTGATCTAGAAAATCATACAATTCGACTGATGCAAAGTGGGACAGTTTCTGAAATTTTGTTTTTTCTGGGTGAGCTGGGAGCATAACGTGTAGAAAATCTTTCTATTCATGGAACAGGCAGAACCAGCATGAACATGTACATGGAGTATAGGCTGTCACTCAGAAATTTCTTTGCACCTTGCAGCTTGAGTTATGTTTCCAAAGGAGGCTGGGAGCATAAATAGGAGCTGGATTCCTGCCTGCCTGCCTGTGAAGATGCAGCTGATCCCTGCGAATGTCTGTGCTTGAGCTAAGTGTTCACAACAGAGAAGCACTGGACTGTGGTGCAATCCTGCAAATCAGGCAGCTGCTTTGCCCAGTTCTATTCTTAACTTGATGTGTATTTCGGGGTAAAGTCCTGTGGTTTTTTTCTAAATGTCCATTTTTCCACAGATCTGAGAAGTGTAATGACACTTAGATTGGAATTTAGCTCATGGTGTCATGTCTAGAACCTGACTGTGTATCACCATTACTTGCCAAAAGTTCCATTATGATGAAAGGTGATCTGATCAATAAGTGGTGTCTGGAGAGCAATTCATGTGGCCAGAGGGGCAAGTTCATTGTAAAATAAATTCTCTGTTGATTATATTGGAAATGTAGACAGGCTTGATGAGCTCTTAAGCTGCCTGGGGAGGAAGAGTACTGTTCACTCTTAGCCATTGGCTTACCAGGATTTTGGTAACTGCAGTGTCTCTTTAAAATTTGGAGATGATGTTTTTGCTAGTGGGTACCAGCCTGTTCGTACCTTGAATTGTAATGCTGCAATTTGGGGTGCAGAGAGCACAGCTATGAAAGAGAGTCCTGTGATAGGACCAAAGGATATTGAATTTTGGGGGGATAGAGGAAAAAGATCTTCACATTTATGCTCCTATTGAAAATAATTCATAAAGATGTACAAAAGGAAAGTATTGACAGATGTGTTACAGCTAGTTTGACACAACCTGGAGCAGAAAAGAAGACACTTCATGAATTTCAAGAGAAATTGCTAATTTCTAATTGCTGATGCAATCTGCAGTCTTAAAAAGGTTCTGCTTTTACAGTCTTTCCTGAGATACGTTGAGTTCATAAATTCTGGCAGGGAGAAGAAATGTTTTGGCTCTTGATCATGAGACATTTTAAAAAGGAGAGGATGAGGGGAGAGTAAAGAGGGAGTAGGCATGCTCCCTCTTGGATTAATTTGGCTTGTGAAGCTCCCTTTGATATTACACAGTGAAGTACCATCTGTCAGTGTAAAATGTGTGGGTGCTTTCGTGATGTAGAGAGGAGAGATACTTCCTGCAGCTAGAAAAGCTTAGAGGAAAAAAGGGGAGAGGAAAAGTCTGTGAAAGAAACAACAAACCACATCTTGCCTTGTCCCGATCTCTCTGTCACTTTATCCTGGAAATGCAGTGGTTTTTTGCGATCCTCGTATTGTTGATTCGCTCCTCCTGGTTTACTGATACTGCATTGTCTCTTTCTTCTTCTATTTTTAATTCTTCCCATAGAAGAACAATCAATTTAATATTTTGTGAAAGAAACAGTCCTTCAGAGTAATTCTCTGGCTTAGATGGTCAGCTTTGCTCAGCTCCACTGATAAAATTGTTCTTTTGCATATGTTATTGTTACTGAAATTTTGCCTGGAGTCCATTTTTACTTCTGATTATGGAAACATTTTGGGTAGAACAAAGCTACTTGTACAGACTTATTGATGGTGAATATATCCTCTACACTGACCTTCCTTTTCCAGACAACTGGGTAGGAAATAGAGGGTAGGGGAGGAGAGAAGAGGAATTCATCAATCCCTGTGTTGGGGGTTTTTGCCTGCTGTGTTTCCCATTACTTGTATCTTACAGCCTGTGCTACCTGGGAGAGTGATTTCTGCGTGGAGTAGGTGATCCAGTAGTTAGGGACAGGCAAGGGCTACAGGAATGTCTGGTGGTTGTGTGGGTATCCTGGAAGTTCATCCATCCTGGTGTTTTGTCCAAGAGTATGTCCCCTGCTCACCCCAAGGGTGAGCTGAAAGGCAGGTACAATGTTAGGAAGTGAGATGTGTCTTGAGCAGCCTTTGTTTGAAGAGGTGTCATCCTCACTTCTTTTTCTGCCTTTTTCTAAGTGATGCTGCTACATCTGTGATTGTTTAGGAGCAAGGTGGGTGGTAGAAGCACTTGGGTTAGACAAACCAGCTTATTTGGGAACTGTGACCAAGAGCTTGTTTACAAGTCCATATGACACTGCAATTTTTTCAGCAAATGTATTATTAGCTCTAATAAAAAGGACTTCTTTCCTACACAAGCCTGTCTGTCTTTTTCTAAGCCTTCTTAGGGAGGTGAGGAGTTAGGCTAGCTGGTCTTACACTGAACTTCCCAGCTGCAGAGGTGGCAGCATCGTTTGCAGTTTGTTTCTGTCCGCCAGCCCTGATGGACAGCTTCTCCATTTAAAGGCTGTTCGGCTTTTGTGGAAGGGTGGATGATCTCTCTTGTTTCTTCTTGTTTGAATGAAGTGCTTAAATACATTTTGGCAGGTGATGGATCTCTGCATCCTTACATCGTACAAGGGGGATACCTTACAATCCCCCAGGTAATAGCCTCAGCCTCGGGCATGCACCTTGAGCTGCTGTCCCAGGAAAAGGGGACAGGCTGTCTGCAGACTTGTGTGGATAATGTGAGCAGGAGGACAGAATTCCCACAGGGGAAACAAGGCTGTGGGGGGAGAGAGAGATTTTCTTACATCACTGATCTCTCAAAAGGATGAAGTATACAGCCTTTTTTTCCCCTTTCTTTCTGGACAAGGTAATGAACGTGGGTATATATGGCTGACAGCAAATTCCACATTTTGTCAGATATTTTGAGGCGTTTGCAATGTGTCATCCTCAAATCCCAGTTCTGCAGGGTTCAGCATTTCTGTGATGTTTGATATGAGACGTTTGAAAAACCAGCACGGTACTGGACACCTAACCTGCTTTACGACCCTGGTGTTGGTCATACTTATCGTGTGATTTATCCCAGATATCAAAGTTTATGCTAATTTTGCCCCAAGAATGGATGTGAGGGACTGACATGTAGCTGAGCATTGGCAAATTCCAGTTGCTCCATTATTTTGTAGCTTACGGCATTTTTAAATTGCAGTTTCCTTGCCACACTAGAAAGAAGATGAACCACCTTCTGTGCAGTCTTTGGAGACTGCAGTTTTATTTAAGAGACTTCCACGTTAAAACCAGCCTTGTCTGACATGTTTCACTAAGGCAAGTCATTGCACCAACTGACTTTAAAACAGCTGTTTGAGATAAGAGGCTGCAGTTTATTTTTCAGGATGCAGGAGAGAATATGTTATGAGCCTGATAGATTTTTTTTTCTTTTTCCCTTTCTTTGAAAATGGATGCCTTGTATATATGAGAAAGTTGAAGGGGGTTGGGGTTGAGCATATTATTTTATATCTGATCAAAAGATCCTTTGAAAACCTTTATTTCTCATAGTTTAAAGTTCTCTAGCAAGTCCTTTGTTTAATAATGAGTGGTGTGTGCAGATGAGCAAAAAGTGGCCTCCCTTTGTGGCAGCAAGAGCTCCAAGTTGATGCTGATGGCTTTGGCAGTTTCACTCTTTCATTTAGGCATCAGAAAGGATGATATGACAGTTTTCCTGAGAGGAACTGTGATCCAAGTGAGTCAGAGTTGACCATCTCTTTTCCTTGTTCAGTTCAGCCTGAGGGTTGGGAGGGCTAGCACACTTTAAAAAAAAATTAGAGCTTTGTGGGTGAGGTTATTTAAAATCAAGATATTTTGAATATTCTCTCTGTATATGAGAGCTCAGATGCACAGTCTGGTGGTGGGAGCCAGGTAGAGCAAATTTGCAAGAAGTTGTAGTTGGTATCACAGCTGAGGCATTTCAAAATCCAGTACTGGAGAGAATCAAGTCCTGCCATTTTTTTGTATGAATACCTTCATATCTGCAAAATAGGAAGCTTAAAAAAATCACCTGCTTTCCTCTCATTGCCAGACCAACAAAGAGGCGTCACCACTTTTCTGACTTTAAAAAATCAGTCACCTCTCTGTCTGGATCTTGGTAGCTAGTGCACCAAATAAAACACATTTTCTGACTTACACCTCCTTCATCTCAAATTTGGACAATAAAAGTACCCTGGATAAAATTACTGGCAAAGCATGGCTGTGGAATATCAACAGTGCAGCTAATGGAGAGACATTTACTTTCCCTCTCCCAATGCTTGTGACAACCCTTTCAGTGAAATTTTTTCCCAATATCCAATCTAAACCTCCCCTGGAGCAACTTGAAGCCCTTTCCTCTTTCCTGTAGATTGTTACTGGGGGGAAGAGGCTGATTCCCACCTGGCTACACCCTCCTTTCAGGGGGTTGTAGAGAGCAGTAAGGTCTCCCTGAGCCTCCTTTTCTCCAGGCTGAACACCCCCAGCTGCTCCTTATCAGACTTGTGTTCTAGATATCTTGGTGCATGAGGATAGGGGGCTGGTCATCAGCATAACTCTCCTTGTCTGCATAGTGGGAGTGTCAGCTCAGGGCTTGAACCTTTGTATATTCAGTGTTGAAACTGTGATTTCAGGCACATCAGCTGCTTTAAGAGAAGAGTCATCTTGGACACAGTTTTCTAGTGATTGGTTATTCAGGCCAGACTGTGTTTGAGTCCTCCCTCTGCTGTGGTTGGTGTCCAGCCCTTTCCAGAGTGATGGGGCTGCAGCTGGGAGCTGAGCAACCAGGAAGCTCTCTGCTGGGAAAGTCAGGTTCCTGGGAGAGAAGCAGGAAGAAACAGAAACATTGCTGTTGAATGTAACTGGGTGACTTCTGCTAGTGTTGCTCCACTTGTGTATATCTAACTGGGTTAAAAAATGGATGTTCTGAAAAGCTGAGGGTCTTCTAATCTTCCTGTAAGAGAGATTATGTGAAAAGTTGTAACACCTTTGTCATAATTTACACAGTGTTTGAAGACCTGCTGCTCCTTTCAGGAAAGACTTTTAAGTAGGTTCACTGGAAGTTATTTTTTCTATACCCTCACTTTCCTGACATGAGCTGATTGGAGAGATTATGAAGTTGTTGTTAATTGAAATGATAAGAAGTGGATCGTTGTGTCTTGCTGCTCAACCTGGTTTTTTTTCCCCTCTTGAAGGTCATGGAGGCGGAACAGACCAAAACGAGAAGCGAGTTGGTTCACAAGGAGACTGCAGCCAAATACAATGCTGCCATGGGAAGGATGAAACAACTGGAGAAGAAGCTGAAAAGAGCCATCAATAAATCAAAGTACGTTTTCTGTTTGGACAGGAGTTTAGTGGTGAAAACTGTTTGGGGGAAATACCTGTTCTACAGGGTTTTTGGACTTGTGAAAGCATATTGCTCTTTGGGTTCCTCTCTGTGTGTAGCAGCCTCACAGCACAGTTGGTACTGGTATTTGTTCCTGTTGTCCTTCTAAGTGTCTTTTGAAACACCTGACTCGACGGATTGGTGAACTGGGATAAGAAACCTTTTCCGAGCAGCATCTTGGTCTTGTTCTAGTGCACTGAACTCCTTGGTGGTGTGTGATTTGAAGAGCAGGCGCATGGGATCCGCAAAAGTGCTGTCTGCAGAGCTCTGTGTGGATGTTTCACAGCCTGGGATTGTTCACAGTTCTTATTTTTAGTTAGGAAAGCAACAAAGCAAGTGACAGAAAGCTGAAAGGTGCGAGACTGCACGGGTGTAAGGTGTTGTACACGAGGCTTGTTTACTTCCTGCTGCTGCCATGGCAAAGCTGTGTGAGAACTGTTCTTGGGGAAGGAAACACCCTTCAGAAGGCACAGCTAAGCAGCTTGTGTCATTAATAATTGTGTCTGCATTTGTTATGCAGTTTGGTTCTGTTGCAGAGAAGTGAAACAGCTTTTTGCTCAGAACCTGTTTAAAATTTTGGCCTTGTTTACAACCAGTTCTTAATCCTCTTTATATTTCACAGTCTTTTTTCTTTTTTTTCAGTATTTCCAGACTGTGGCTTGTCTAAACAATCTGCTTGCTCTATTTAGCTTTTAATCCCCTCCATCTAAAAATGACTTTTTGGTGAAATCAGTCGACTAAAAATCTATTTTGATTGGTGTTTGCTCAATTCAAGAAAGGATTAGCACTTCTCAAGCAAGATTCAAGCGTGTTTGCTGAAACAGTGTAGTGGTGTGACTTCCTAGAATGAGCTGCATGCTGTTTGTCTAGCACTGCACAGGGGCTGTGAAATCCATCATCAGATCACTAAATGACAGATCCCTCTGGATAAGGGCAATATCTGAGAACAGTTTTGGCTGCTGGGAGTTCCTTCCTTGCAATAAGATTTAAAATAAAGACCATGATTAAGTTGTCAGTGGGGTCCTACATAGCTTTTTATGATGGTGTAGAGCCTGGTTTCCCAGCTGCCTCTTGTGTGACATGCCTCTGAGTTTTCATTTCTTTGCTGGAACTACCCTCAGAGGGGTGCCTTGTGTCATTCTCGGGCCAAGCTGGTTTCCACTTCTGTGGAAGGATCCCAGTGTATTCTTTTGTCTCACAGCAGGGGTGATTGCAGCATAAGCCATCTAGGTAGGGTGTTTTGGAGATCCTTTAATAAAGGGTGTACAGAAATGCCACTTCTAACCTAGTACTGATGTGAAAGATGCCTGGTGGCACAAATAGTTGTGCATGTCTTTGAAGTTATGCTACATAGGGATGTTGGAAAGGTCAGTCATCTTCCAGCATTGCAATATTCACATAAAGGAAAATTGCAACTGAGCTGAAAACATCAGTGGTGCCAAGTGGCTACAGAAACTGGGAAATGAGGCTGCTGAATTTGCAGCTGTTTGTATTGTAGGGTGTAGCTGGCCTCTAGCTGCTTTTCAGGAAGGATTTAGCACCAGCCTCCTGCTCTGACCTCCTCCCTGGGTGGTGTGGCAGCACTGGCTGTAGCACTTAGGCCTTTCTGGCCTTTCGTTCATCTTCTCTTTAAACTTGTGGATAGACACACTGAATGAGTTGCTCTCTTTTGGGCAGAAAATGATTTGCATTTGCTCCTTGCTTCAGTTGGGATTAAGATGCTTAAAGCATTACTATTTTGAAAGCAAGAATGGGGCATCCTGGAGGAAAGTGATTTAGATGATTTGCTGGGTAAAGTTGATGAGCAAAGGATTATTGGATAGTTTTGTTTTGGTTTTGCTTTTAATTTAGTTTTTGGGTGCTTACTTGCTTGTGATCTATGAATGTGCATACGGCTGCATGTTCTTAACAGTTACCAGATCTTCTGGCTCAGTGCCCCTGAGCTGTAGGATAATGAACTTGCCTGTGTTAGCTGGTTTTTGGAAGTCACTTTCTGCTCTGGTGACTTGGACAAAGTGCCTTTCACTCATCCTGTCATCTACTTGAAAAGCCCTTTGTCTGTGCAGTGCCCTGGGCTCAGCCGGCCGGTGCTGTAGGACACCAGTGAGCGGCTGTCCCGCCCTGCTGAGTTACAGACCAGCCCTCAGTGGTTACAGGGCCATGGATGTCAGGGAATGAAGGGACCCTGGAACATGGGAGTGCCTCCCCAGCCAGTGCCCTGGTTCCTGCTGGCATCAGGTGCCCAGCTGTGTGTGAGCCATGAGTGAGCAGGAGCGTTCATGTGTGAGCTCCTGCACGTCAGGCTCGTGGTCTCCTTTCTGCTGCTGAGGTGGTGTTTTTCTCACCTGTTGCAGGTGAACATTCCTGCTCCTGTGTGCACGGGTATGTGTTTGTGTGTACACACACATGCATGCATGGATTGATTTTTCACACCATGCAAACATACTTGTGCTTGTCACTGATAGAGAGGGGACTTTTCCCGAGGCTTGTGGAAGCTGGTGGGAGGTTAGGACTTGAGCCTGGTTGTTCCCTTCCAACTGGCACCAGGGTAAGGAAGGCTGAGAATCAGGTCATTTGAGGTGAGTGGGTTTCACTGCTTTCCCTGTGCATGTTTCCCTGCAACAGCATTTTGTCAGTTTCTGTGTGCTACCATTGCTTTGGGGTCCGGCTGTAGGAGCCCTTTATCTGTTGGATCCAAATTCTCAACTGCAGTGTTTTACTTGGCCTGGCAGGTGCATCTGTGTAGCCTTTGGCAGGGTGATGTCCCACTAAGGGAAGGCAGAGGTGCATTTTGGCTGGATTGGTGTCACTGGAAGCATTGAGACTTGGCTGTGTGCTCCTGGTGATGGTGGGGGGGGTGCTTAAAAATATCAGAGCTGGAAATAACCTACTCTAATGGAAACACAGCTCAGTTATTTTGTCTGTGACCGTGTAGTGAATTCAACCCTTCAAAGAATATAGGATCAGAAAGCCACAGTCACACTCCTGAATTCTAGTGCACAGTCCAAAGTGCAGCTGCAGTAGGGCTCAGAAGAGCCTTGCTGTCAGGGTAGAAACACAACAGAGGTAGTTCACATTCTATTTCATGTAGAGGCATATCTGATTGTTTATCTCTCCCCTACTTTCCAGGAGAGCTTCTGAGAGGGGAGGAGGGTAATGAGCCCTGCTAAATAACAGGGCTATTTTTTTTTCCTGCTCAGAGTTGTATCAGATGATATTGGCTTGTGGGCTTCAAAACTTTGAGGGTGGAAAGTGGTTTCTAGGCTTTGTACTGCACCTCTTGTACCCCTGTCCTCTTGCAACCTTATAAGCAAGTTTAGGGAAGTGCCTGGTGGGTCACTGTTGGGGAGTGCTGTGCCCTTGTGTGTGGTGCTCTGACCTCTCTTCACACCCTCTCCTTCACTAAAAAACCCAAGAACCCTTGCCCCTCCATCCCCCACACCTGAACACAGAGAAGGTTCACCTTCTGTAGGAATTTACATGTACTGTGGGCTCAGAAATTAGCTGGGTAGAGAGAGGATGCCTATGCCTGAAGTTGGATGTTACATTTAAATATCTTGCAGAATCTAGGCCTGGAGGAATTATGCTGTCAACTCCAAAAACTGGAATTTTGCAATTTGTATTTAGGTCAAAGGACCCATGAGAAATAGATGCATTAGGGAGTAAGAGAGAGACACTGAGAGCATGTGTAGGTGTTCCATCATCTGGATAGTGGTCTCCTGGGATTGCAGTGATACACAAAATAGCTGTGTTAATGCTACAGAGAGAGCAACTCCCACGCCAGTACATGGCATTCAGTCCCAGTGATTGTAAACAACTGTTCTTTGTTTTTCCACAGACCTTATTTTGAACTCAAGGCGAAGTACTATGTCCAACTAGAGGTACGTATGTAATTCAGATCCATCTGAAACTCTTTACTGCTTACAGTAAATACTGAAATTACATCTAAAGTGCTCTGACAACTATGTTGTGTTTCTATACAAAACCAATTCAAAACCTCTTGAGCAATTTGCTAAGCACGTTTTAAAGATAAAAGACTAAGAGAGTCTTTGTTTCCTTGTGTGAAATAAAAGTGTTTGAACTCTGTCAGAACCAAAAGAGTACAGTTTGACTATGTTTGCTTCTTGTAGTTTAATGTGTTTGGGATTTATTTGTTTGTTGTGGGTTTCATTTTTCTTCCCCCTATGTTTTGTGCTTCAGACAGTTTAACTGTGCTTGGGATGCTCTTTTATGTTCACTGGCTGGATCAATTAACAGAATAAGTAACCTGCTTGTAGTGCTCAAATGTCATGCAGATGTGAATTTCTGATTTGGGGTTTGGCATAAGAGGGATTTAGGATTTGGCTGGATAGGCTTCCAGGGCTTTTTTGGCATCTCTGCACTGCATTCTGTGTGGTGCAGCGATGTCTGGCCAGTGCTTGGGCACAGCACATGCCTTGCAGGGCACAGTGGCCCTGGGGCAGGCATGGCAGTTCTGTGTGGGATGGTAATCCCTGCAATGACAGCCAGTCTTGGAGCTGCTAGGGATGGGAGGGCAGAGCAGCCCTACAAATTCAAATGCAAGAATCACTCTCCTTCTACTTGAGTGACTTTTGCTGCATGTGGCCCCCAAAACGGGGAGCCTGGCTCCTCACAGTTGCAGGGTAGTGGCCGGTGTGTGGGATGGGCACAGGGTTTAAATGGAGCGCGTTGCCTTGGACTGCTGGCCGTGGGTGCAGGAAGGCTCCAGTGGGGTGCTGGGTCAGTTGGACCCTAGCTAGAAAAGGATTCCCATTCCTTGTCTGGGGTGCAAGGCATATCCCACAAAGGTTTTGTGAGCCCTTTCTTGCCTGAGATTCAACAGCATTTTGTAAGCCTCAGACACTCTGGTGTGCACGTTTTTCCTTGCCAGGTTCCAGGCTTGGATGTGCTCTCCTCCTCTGCCTTGCCTGCCTGCAGCTGCTGCTGCATCAAGCTGAACCCTTGCCTGCCCTGGGCTGGGTGCCAGGCCAATAATCCCTGCTGCCTAGAAGCATCTTTTGAGAAATTCCCTTTTTTCCATGGGCACTGTTTGTGGGCCTGTTGCTTCTCCATGGCAGCTGCTCAGTGCTCTCCTGAAGCAAGGTGATTGTGTAAACTGTATGAAAAAAGCACAGATGGTTTTTTTTGGTGTATTAAAAGCAGGCATTGAGAGAACTACAGACACACAAGCAGCGTTTCCCCTTTGGGAAATAGGATGCACAACACTTCTGCCTTTGCTGTAGGGTGGTGTTTGTGCCTGGGGATGCAGGAGCTGCTGTATTACAGCTGTCAGGGTTTGAGGTTGGCTGCTTTCTGCTCTGCAGGTTTAGTGAGCAGAAGGGAGGGGTTTGGTGTTCAGCAGAGTGAGGCTCAGCCCCCTCAAGGCTGACCCCCAGCCCTGCTGTGCTCTGCAGACCAGGGCTGCCAGCAAGCCTTAGGGGTGGTTCTGGGATAAGCAGTGACATAGCTGAGAGCTGCGTTCCTGTTAAGGAGAGATCCTGCATGCTCACATCTTAACAGGGCCTCTGCTCTGTGCTTAGCCAGGGGCTACAACCACACTCCAGAGGCAGTTCCAGCCCCTGGCTCCCATGGTTTGCCTTGCTGTTGTCTCCTTCACAAGTGCCACTGCTTGGGCCAGGGTGTTTCTGAGTTCTGAACTCTCCCATCCCCTAGATACCAGCCCCTGTGTGTGCTTGCCTGTGAGGAACCAAGGCACCTGGGCATGTAACAGGGAACTGTGTGCTGTGCCTTGTTTGTAGTGAAGGTCTATCTAATACCTGTCTGCCTTGTTAGCAACTGAAGAAAACAGTGGATGACCTGCAGGCCAAGCTGGCCCTGGCAAAGGGAGAGTATAAGACAGCCTTGAAAAATCTGGAGATGATCTCAGATGAGATTCATGAGAGGAGAAGGTCCACTGCCATGGGGCCCCGAGGATGTGGCGTGGGTGCCGAGGGGAGCAACACCTCTGTGGAAGACCTGTCAGCGAGTAAAGCGGAGTCAGACACCGTCTCCAGTGAGTACAGAGCACTTTCCTGCTTGGGAACATCCCATGGGCATCGTAAGAAATGCTGATGTTAAAGTTGCTCTGTGTATTCTGCAGTTTTGAAATTTGCTGGCTGTTGTGGGACTGTGGCTAAGTTGTGATGTTTCTTGTTATTGCAGGAGTTGATTACATTCTTTAATAGCCAATTTTCAAGGGAAAGGGTAATGAGTTAAAGTGCATCAGCCATTCCCTTAACATCCCTGTAGTTTTTTGCACAGTGCTGTATGAAAGGAGCAATATTAACACGCTCCAAAGCGTGTGTCTAATTTTACACCAGTGGTGCTGCTGGCAGTGACTCACCAGGGGTGGTTGCAGGCTGTGGCAGATCATTCAGCCAGTCTGGGAACAGACCTTCTGGATCAAGTGCTTGTCTTCCAGTGCTGGGCCTGTGGCAGAGGGAGCTAAAGTTGTGGCTTTAGAAGTACAGAAAGGCGGGATGCTCGCAGGGAAGCGTGTAAGGATAAGTTCCTTTGTGCTGCAGAGTCTTTTGCCAAGGTGTGATTTCAGCAGAGCATGTGTGCTGTGAAGAAGCAGCAATATGCTGCTGCAGTGTGCTGAGAAGCTCTGTAGGAAAAATGTGTGACAGCAACAACCTCCAAGGAAGCTCCAAACAAGCAAGGTAACCTCTGCTTTCTGGTGGCACGTGAGGACCTTGTGTTGCAAAGTCTGTTGTATGGTGAGTTTGCATTTGTCCTGGCTCTGGGTGAAAGTGGATAGATGGATGTTACATGTGGCCTACTTTTGCCTCCTTCCTGGACACTTTTTCCCCTTCTTGATGCAGAAAGTCTTTTTCTTGCTGCCCAGTCCCACAAATTCCAGTTTAATTTGTATTTCAGCTACGTTTCTGCAGGGAAAGGTCTAGGTCAGGATTGCAGGAGTTCATGATTGCACAATCCTGGTGCCCAAAGGCAGAAGATGCAATTTCCCCATAAACACCAGTGTGTACTGGCACTGAGGCTTTGTAGTCCATGGTACAGCCTTGTGTGAGCTGTGGGAGCTGGGAGGCAGCCTTGGGCTGGTCTCCACCCTCTGCAATGGCAGGAGTTTCTGCACATTGTGTTGGAGCTCTCACTCAGTACTCTGCAGCTGGGACCTGAGTTGCAGCAGCAAGGGAATGCTGTGTCTGGAGAGCTGATGCAGCCAAGTTTCAGTATGGCTGCTTATCTTCTGCCACCCTTAATTCCTGAGGTGGACCTTTTCTAACCTAGGCAGGAATTGCCTCTTTTAGATACCTGCAAGTCCCCTTCCTCATGCAGAAGGCCTCCTGAAAGCCTTAGGTATAACTGAGTTTTTGGGTATTTTGTGCTGAAGGAGTTCAGGGACTTGGGATATAGGGGTAGAAAGAGCCAGGAAAGCTAATGTTGATTAGTATTAGTTGCTGGCTCCCCTGGCTGCTGCTGAGGCTGCAGGCAAGGACCAGCAGTGTGGGCTCATCCCTCTCTTTGAACTGCACAGTCTGCCAAGAGTGGAAGGACATCAGCTTGTGTCTGGTGCCAACACAGAAGTGGGTTATGACAGGGCAGGACTAGCACCCTGGATTAAATAGTAAAATAACCTGGATTAAGTTCTCATTGTAATGTGGGGGAAGGTTTCCATGAAGGTCTTTTTATATCTTGATTTCTGTCTGCTGGAGTTGGATAAAACACCTCGTCATCAGCAGGAGTTTCTCGGCCCTTGCAGATGCTCCTGTGCATTACAGTGAATTTAGACAGTGAAAAGGAAGCTACAGTTTAAGTTGTGCCACGTGTAGACTGCCTGATGTCAGTGCTTCTTGCCAAGCAGAGGACTCTAATTGGAAACATCTTTTTTGCCAAACCTTTTATTGCTTTCTCCCCCACAAATTTATCTGTACTGCTCACCATACATTGATGAAATGCAGCAAGTGAGAAGAAAGGCTCCTCTGCAGTCTTAGATTTGACTTCATTAAAAACAAAACAACAAAACCCAAACCACAAGAAAAGCTGTCTCTGAGTATAAAGTGCCTTGGAGAGGACTCAGGAAGGTGGATAGTGTTGTTACCCATTTTATGTTTGAAGCCTTTTGGGTCAATTTTGCAACGTCTAAGTGCAGTTCTGCAATCTGCAAGTCCAGCAGAAAGAGGCTGAACATCTCTGCCATAAAAATGGCTGTAGCAACCTCTGTTGGCACCTTTGTGTCCAAGTGGTGCCTGCGAGCTCCAGGCTACCAAGGTGACAGGAGAACTTCTTTGAAGCTTCGCCTTTGAGCCATTTTGTTAACGCTGCTGCTTTGCCCCTGCTGCTCTTCCAAGGCGATTCTGAGCCTCGTTAACAATGGCAGGAATCACAAGGAGGAGGAATTGAAGATAACCTCAGGTCACTGTGGATGTCTTGCTGTGTCTGGGACTTCTTCAGGCCAGTGTGATTCCAGCACACTCTTGTGTGGTGTAGAGGCTGATGTGTGTAGAGAACCTTCTGATCCCAGTGGGACTGCTTGTGTGCAGAAGTCTTTGGTCCCCATCCTGCAATGAGCCTTTGAAGTGTGTTGAATTTCAGCAAAATCTACACCCCTTGTGTTGCACAAAATGGAGCCTTCTTTAATGGGTTTCTCCTCTGGTTGTTCATAAGGACCCTGCAGCTTAATCCAGACAGACAGCTTGGAGCAGGTTTGCTTTAATTTGAATTCAGATCTGAGCAAATATAAGCAGGGAAATTTTTTTTTTTTTAATTTGGTGTTGTTTGGTGATCCTCATTCAAAAAGAAATCTTGGGACCTGTGTCTTTCTAATTAGCATCTTAAATAACCAGGAGGCTGCACAGGGATCAAGATAGTGCTGGGGGAGGCAGACGCAGGGAATTAGGCTCTAGCCTAAGTTGTCTACTGAAGACCACAAATGAACAAGGCCAGCAGGGCCAGTAAAAATCCAAGAGCTTCTTGGCATGAGGAGCAGTCCTACTGCAGAGCTGGCCTCGTGTGGCCTGGCTGGCAGGAGTGCTGCTGCCCAGGGCAGAACCAGGCTAAGGCTTTGCACAGGGGGCAGAAAACCAGAGGGGGCAGCCCATGGATTAGCAGTGTGTCTGTGTATGGAAGATGCAAACCTCAAAAACTGCCTTTGCCTGGGAAGGTGCAGGAGGAGAGGCTGAATTACTAACTGGAATATTCTTTGAACATTGCAGTGGCTTCAGAAGTGTTTGAGGATGATAATGGCAGCAGCTTTGTGTCTGAAGAAGATTCAGAAACTCAGTCAGTGTCCAGCTTCAGCTCTGGTCCTACGAGTCCCTGTGAGGTGCCCACTCAGTTTCCTCCTGCAACACGACCTGGAAGCCTGGATCTGCCCAGCCCTGTCTCCCTCTCTGAGTTTGGGATGATCTTCCCTGTCCTGGGCCCTCGGAGTGAATGCAGTGGGGCCTCCTCCCCTGAGTGTGAAGCTGAAAGAGGTATGCACAGCTGGATATGCCCTGGGCCAGTGTTCTTCAGCTTCATAAAGGGAGCAGGAAAACCTTCCCAGCTCTCCTAGGCATATGCCAGGAAATGCTCAGAGCTGCTGGCCGCTTCTTTGGGGAATGCAATTGTGGAAGGCCCTGTGTCTCAAAGTTAACAGTGATGTCTGTAATGTATTAATCACTGTTCTCCTGGCTGGGAACATTCCCCAGTTCTGTCTTAGTGCAGGGATTTGAGATTTCTCACTAAATAAGTGATCAGTGGGATTCTCATGGTCCATTTATTTGGAGGAAAATCTGAGTTTACTTATTTAAATTACTGTCCTGCTTTTTGAAAATCTTGCTTTCCAGGGGAAAAAAACAAAACCAAAATCCCCACAAAAAATAACATGCCAGAAGGAGCTTCTTGCGGGCTCTGCCAGCCTTGGCTGAGGGCTGAGTCTAATTCAGACTAGAGGATTATCACTGCCCTTGTCTGCTCCATTTTAAGGCTGTTCTCACTAATTTGCTGATGCACTGCACAAGATGAGCATGGCTTGGAACGCTAAGTTGGTTTTGTTAAAGCATCTTGCTCCTGCTCCTGTAATTTCTGTGTGCTTTGGCAAAGGAACCTGCAGAGGCACCTGCTTGAAACTTAACTTGCAGAATGAAATCCGGGTTTAACGTTCAGTTTAATCCTTTCTTTGCAGGGGATAGGGCAGAAGGGGCTGAGAACAAGACAAGCGACAGAGTGAACAAGAACAGGAGCAGCACCAGGAGCAGCTCCACTGAAGGGCTGGCTCTGGATAACCGAATGAAGCAGCTCTCCCTTCAGTGCATGAAAATCAAAGAGGGAATATGCGCGGGCAGGAAAGCTGCCCAGATTGGCTGAGGCCTTCTCGTGCCCCGTCCTGAATAATGGGAGTCTAAATATTTATACATGAACTTCTAAGTGTTTGAAGAACGTTGTGCCAATAATATATGCCAAATCTTAAGCGTTTACTCTGAGAATTTAAAAATGCACTAAGAAGTTTAATTGATGTGGAGGGCTGAAGTTTTTATTCAGTAAATCCTTTGTAGGCTGGACGAGTTATCAAATGTTTAAGCTGTGCTCGTATTTCACAGACTTTGTAAATTGTTTTGTAGCAGCCTGGCTGAAGCAATAACTAGTAATGTTCCCATGTAAATTCATGCCAGTCGGGGATCTGAAATTCAAGCCAGACTTTTGCAGAGAGTGGTTTGGCTTCGGTTTTGTAGAATGAAATGCTCTTTAGATACAACCAATCTCATGAGTACAGGTGGCATAACCTTTAAACATCTGTATTGGTCTGTATTATGCTGAAACTGTAGAAATATTTTGTATACAGGAAAGCTGTTGCATGTGTGGGGTCTGAAAGCCTTCACTCTTCCCTTGGTGCTCACAGAAAGGATAAAATGAGTCATGTCTCTAAAAGCCTATAAAACAGATGGATGACAGGAAGGGGATGGTAACGCCCAGCAGTGGGAGGCCCTTTCTAGACACCTTCCCGAGTCTGGTTTGGACTCTGCAGGTGATTCCAGTGACCAAAAAGAGTTGATTGGCCCCTTGCCCTTCTGCTTCCCTGAGAAGTGAAGAATTATTTCTCAGCACTTTAAGTGTTTTTTGGTTTTTTTTTTTTCCCTCAAAAATGGGAGTCATAGATGTTTTCAGGATGATTATGATAAGGGGTTTGCCCTTGAAATATGCATGAAGAAAAGGAATTGCCAGTGTAGATTGACAATGTGTTCTTAAGCTTCTCTGTAGGTTGTACTGTGTGGGGGTTTATAACTGTTAAAGGGACTTGGGATTTTAGTACGCCCTAGACAAAGTGTTCAATAAAACTAGAAAGGGCAAGGGGCATGTTTTGCCAGCAGCTGTTAGGCAGTAGTAGTGTCTGATAATTATGCTAATAAGTGGTAGTAAAAATCCTAGGACTCTTCAGTTTTGGTGACTAAGCATTTCTGAAAGCACCATTTTCTCAAAAATATCAGTTTATATTGTTAATTTGATGGGAATCTTAGTATTGCCCAAAGTATTTTCTATTCTGTTTTTGCAGTCCTGTTGTATTTCATCCCTGCCACAGCTTGTGTATCTATTCTCAAAGTTAATGTAAAATTCTTCACACTACAGTAAACATTTTTGTTTTCCACGTTTTGAGTCTGTGCAAGTGAAGTTTATCTCAAGTGCTAGGAACCAATCTTCTCCCACAGCAAGTTTAGCCTCCAAATACCCACTTCCAGCTGAAGACTGCAAGCTGAGGTCACACTGGTGTTAGAATCCATTGCAGTACGTGGGCAACTGGTGCCTCTTTCCAGCTTCCCAAATCCCTGCATATGTGGCTCACTTTTTATTCTCAACTGTGCCACACGATCAGAGCTTCAGTCAGGCTCTCCAAAACCTCCTTAGTGTGCAGGAGGAGGGAGGTATTCTGTTACCTAAAGACCTCTGTACCTAATGCTGCTGAAATTGGCTGTAAAGCCGTGCAGAATTGGAGGCAAAGAATCCTGTTTTCATAGAAAAATAGATTCATCACATTATAGCTGTTAAGCTGTAACTGTGTTAGACATTTATATATTTGCATCTTCTGAAGACTTTAAGGCTGAAAGCTTTCACTGCCAGCAGTTCCCAGGCCCAGAAAATGTTTAGGAAAGAAATCTGTGGTTCCAACTTCTGATGTGACCATTACTTGGGAAGAAGTTGGGATAGACAGTATTAAATATGAAAAGCAGTACAGGAGTGCCACATATTGTATTAAGTGTTTTTACTTACACTTTCATAGCTGAGCTATTGTCTGTGCTGCATTCAGTTAGAAAAACTGGCAGAGGTCTGTGTGGTGGAATCTCACTTCTGCAGACCTCCCAGTCAACACCTGTTACATTTTCTTGGGTTCTTTGAATGGTTGTTTTGGTGGTGATTTTTTTTTCCTTTTATTTTTTTAACCTCTCTTGTTATCAAATTTCTTCTCATCTTGGCAATTCTGACTGGAAACCCAAACTTCCCACACTTAGGTGCAATGAATTAATTTTGTGTGTATGGCCTTGGGTTGGGTTCAGCTGGTTGGGTTCAGCTCCCAGCTGGGTAAAACCATTGATTTGGGAAGTTTGAAAGGGTATGGAACCCACTCTGCCCTTTCCAACCACCCTGCTGCAAGAGTTGCTGAAAGATCATGGTGCAGACTTCTTCCTTTGGTGAGCCCCGGACTTGGCAGGTAAATCACCCTTCAAATGTGCAAGCAAACAGGCAGAACTGTGTGTCTAATAAATTAATGGAAAACTCATTTTATTTTAAGCTTCATAAAAGCCGTAATTATAAATATGAACACATATTGCTATGGAGTACAACAAATGAACAAGCTTTCTCCAGTTACTTTTTACTTAAGCTCTTCATGGATTCTGAAGTGTAACATGATGGTAGCTGCTTTCATGGGTATAAAAATAAGCCTCTGGTGTATCAAAGTATACATGATTGCTTCATTTGCCCTGATGTGAGAATGTATAAAGCAAATGTTAACCTAGGAGTTCTACTTCTCTTTGGTATTATCAAACAATTTCAGTGTCATTTTAGTTGAAGCAATGAAAACCTCTACTACTGTATGTACACAAACTTAGTTCTAAATAGGTGGCTGTTCAAAGGCTGCAGAGATTGTGTGGTTAAATGCATAATTACTGTACAAAATAGTTACATGAAGCTTGCAGCAGGAGACTAGGACTGAACTCAGACTCTCAGTCATCCATGGTACTACATCTCACTGAACCTTTGAGAACTGAGGGATCGGATCAACCAAGGGCTAACCTGTGTCTTCCTAACAGAACAAACTATGTTCTCTGTCATATGGCTCAAAAAATGCTAAACAGTATAGAGGAAAGAAAAGCTTAACTTAGTGGCCTGAGTTTGTGTTAAAATCTAAGCATCAGTTCACTTTGCAATAATTTTTCCAGACTTACTTGTGGAAAATATATACTAGTATGTATTTGACAGAAAATATTAAAACAAATCCTAAATGCTTACATCAATGTTTTTTCTTAAGAAAAAAGGGCAAGAAAATTTTGTTGTAAAATTAATTTGCCATAACCAGAATGCCTAGGCTGCAATTTATATGGATATTTTGTAGTACCTCTTAAATCCTTCACCTGAGTGCTGTATCCTATATCTGAAGGGAAATGCACAGTGATGGCATTCTAGTAGCCTATGCAGATGCAATATTTGAACAGAATTTGCTTTATATATATAAGATTGACAGTAAGCTTAAGCCCTGTGCACTAATGGGGATGAGCTCAATCCACTGACTGTTTGGAATGTGTAAGAAATATTGGCATACCCTGGTGGGGACAGGATCCTTTGGCCTTAATGTCTTTGCCTGGCATTAGGAAAGTGAGTACATTTCTTAATTTTAGTTCAGTTAAGTTTAAGTTCAGCACAGTACAGAAGCTAAGCCTTATGCTTATTTCATGCAGCATAAGTTTTGGCACTAACTTGTGCTCAGGGGGAAAGAGAAAGAAAGATTTCTTCCTGCCGAGTGGAAACCGACTACTGAAGAACAACAACAGATTTTCCTGTAAGCAAGTCTACCAGCTTGATCTCAAACAGCAGAGAATGTGCAAGAACTTGGTGCTGAAAGCTGGCACTTCTGGCATCTGCCTTTTGTAGTGCCAAAAATATACTCAGTTCATACTTCTTCACTACCTCCAACTTTAGATGTGATAAGATACATGGAGGACTCCACTGCTACTCTGGTTTAGCCTCAGCTAAAAACTTAACAGAAACCTGTAGGGAAAATGGGAGTTTTCATATTTTAGGGATGAAGCAGTCCTTGGCACATACTCCAAAAGCCAAGCATAACCACAAAGAACCTAATCTGTTTTTTTCTCCGCTTGCGCCCATGCTGTTCCTTCTGTTGATTTATTGCACAAAACATCAGAAACTTCCCTGCAAAAGAAGGTAAGTCACTCTGTGACAAACTTGTCACGAATTCCCTAGCCCAGATGGTCTCTGAGAGAACTGCAGTCAGCAAGGCATGTGTTTTCCAAGGCAGGAGCTATCCCTGCCCTTTCAGTGCCAGACACTTGCTAAGCAGCTGTCTGATGAAGGAAATGAAACAAAAGGTTCTACTTTCTGGAGAGGACTAATAGCAGATTTCTGTGGGAATAATGTTAGCCCACAGCTATTTCTGGTGCTACTGTAGAATGTGTGTTCAGTTTCCCAATGGCCAAGTGACACCTGTAATCTAAAGCAAGATTTAAATGCTACCTTTTTGCTTGGAAAACTGCCAAACCAGTGTGAATGGCAGCAAAATTCCCATGGCTGTTTTAAAAACACCCTCTCCCCCAACTATGAAATATTGTAAATTTTGTAAAAATGACAAAATTTAATCCATTTCAGGATCTGTGAGGCAGTTGGTATTAAATAAAAACTTCTCATCTTGAATCCTCTTCAGATACAATTTATACAGATCTAGAGGAAGAACACATACAGGGGGGTCTTCTAAAAAAATAACTTGTTCTGCATTAATCCCACCTCCACTATTTTCTTAAGAACTCTGACCCTGCTTCTATTGATGACACTGGCCCTGTGCTCAATTCCTTCACTGGTTTCAACTTAAAAGGAAAAAAGTATCTTTTCAAAGATGTCTTGCATAATGGAATCAGCACGTGCATTCCTTGCAGCTGTGGTGTATTGGGAGAGGTTTAAATGATCCTTCCCTACATGACGCCTACTTACAAAAGTGATGAAAATAAAACATTTCTTTGCTGAGTTGCTGATGGTGGGCAGTTCCCCATCTCCCTGCACCAGCAACTGAGACTACCTTCAATAGATACAGTGACTCTTACAGGGGATCTTCAGATGAAAACATTTCAAAGCTGCTCAAGGAAGGCTGTGCTGCACTGCCTGGTCACTACTGCTGGATAACCTCCTGTCTTTCCTGCTCCTCAGGATCAACCTAGGTCTGGCAGATGGCATGAAGAAAGCCACAGAACCTCATGCTGTATAATTAGTAAAGTCATACAGATATGAAGTAACAGCTCTCAAGGTACATGTAACATGAGCAAAGCACTTGCTTTGCTTTTAGAAATAGCTAAAGCTGGAACCTTCCTTTTCCTTTACTCCTATATACAATTCCAGATAAGATGACACATGGAATACTATTGGCTCAGCAGTAGTATATTTACGTTTAGATGCGAGAACCAGTTCAGTGCTGAAAACATTATAGATAGCAGCACAAATATGTAATAAAAGCTATTTGGTCCTGAGACTGAATAAGCAGAATACACAAGATTTTTTTTTTCTTACATGTTTACTTTTAAGAATAGAATCTTTAGCCCATATACTCTGTATGTGGGGAGGAGGGAATTTCAATGTTAGCTTTTCTTGTAACTCACTAGACTTTGATTCAAAGTGTGGAAAAACTTCAATAAATTGAGTTCTGCTGGTTCACTTGAATATATGCATTTTAGCCTATTCCCAAGCCTGTTGAACAGTGCTCACTCCTGGACCACAGCAGCCAACCCACAGGTAACTGCCTGCTACAATTAACTGGCAATCTGTGATTCCATGCTTTTGGCTATAACTCAGGATGTAATTTTCTTTTGTGCATGTGTAGTAAGGGTTCTTCACCTGTTCTCAGGCTGTTGGACAGATCAAAACCATCTCCTTAAACAGCACTGCACAGTTCTGTCTCCTCACTGCAGCTGTGACACCTTAAGAGGAGTAGTACTGTTAAAATCTAAGAAAAAAGGCCCCTCTTGTTGAGGCAGGAATGTGGTGGGGATAATGTTGTAAACTCCAGCAAATGTGTTCTCCACCTCCAAGTAGCAAAATCCACACCTATGATAAAGAAAACTACCTGTTAGAAATGGGATCTAAAGTATGTTTCAAACCTCTATACAGATTTCATTAAGTGTTACCTGTAGTCACCACTGCTTTTTTTCTGAAAGCCATAGGAACCAGGATCTCCCACTGTTGAGACAGTGACAAGTTCAAAACCAACGCTGTATTGCCTGCAAGTGACAAGACAAACTTGCTTTAGATACTTGGGTCATCAGCATTATCATGAAGAGGGCTAGTTATTAAAAACTATACAGCATAACTGAAAGACATCTAGAAGTTTTGCCACATTTGTGACAAAAATGTTAGGTCAAATTTACCATGGCATGAATGTAGTAAAAACAGGAAGAGAGAACTCAGTTCAGGTTTAGAACTAGACTGCAGGGAAAATGCCTGCTAGAAGCCTGCCTGTGCACTAAGCAGAATTCAAGTAGTTAAACTTGTGACACACTCCTGTGCCACATGGCAGAGATCCTGGGGTGTGATCAGATTGCCATTGGAGGACTCAGTGTCAGTGACCTCAGCAGAACTTCTCATGTTGCAATACAACCTGGGACACTTGATCTGCTCCTGTTAATGCATGTGACAGGCACCACTGCCCCTGTCCTTCAAACTACCCAAATATGATGTGCAAGTGCAGGAAAAAATGCAAACAAATTTATGGAACTGTGCAGCCAGACCTCTGCCTTCATCTTCATTTCATGAGAGAAGGAGTTTCCTCAAAGAGGGGAAGAGAGATAGAAAAGTTCTGCCATTTTGTAGGGCCCACTGTACACCTTTGCAAAGGATAAACAGTTGACTGCAGGTCAGGAGATGTTGCTGTTCAGAAGTACTGAATACTGGTATTTTGAGGTAATCATTAATTGTGCCAAAGGAATTTGGCCTGCATAAGTCTATTTTATGGGACATTGACATCCAGCACTTCTCCTGGCCTGCTAGTAGCAGAGTAAATGCACTTTCAGAGGTTTTTGAGAGCTGTAAGGATTTAGTATCTTGCATATTATCTCTACTACAAAATAAAAAGAATTATGATTATAATTAGTTTTAAGAAGAAGTCCTTTATACCTTCTTCCCTAGCTCTGCTCAGACCCCAAAACTTAAGAGAAAGGAAGGCTGCTGCTTTCCTTATAGGTCAAGGATTTCCCTCAGTAGTTAATGTGTAGATTTAAAACACTATTGATGGTAAAGATAGAAACAAATAGTAGTAAATCTGAGTCAACTCCCACACCTTGTCTTCTGGATTTTCCATAAGCCTCCCACCCTCTCCAAGGGGATACTGACAAAGCTTTATCTTTGGCATGTGATGCCTTCACTGTATTGAAGCACAATTACTTCCTACAAACCTCGGCCCCCGTAGTTCAATTAGCAATGGTCCATTCTTGTCTAGCTGGAATTGATAAATAGGGTTATTTTTGTAGGTGTCTCTGAAGTTTCCACATCCTCCAGCACTGTGACCTTTCCACTGTCCATTAACCTGAAAGAAGTCAAAAGTACAGAAAACAGATCCTGAGGATTTCTATTGCTTATATATACACACAAACAAGACTAGAGGGTCCTCTCACTTTAGAGATTACTGACTTCAGTGACCTCTCCTAATTTTTAAAGTGAAGTGAAAGATGGTGTTAAGCATTCACGAAGTCTCATGCAGTTCCCCCTCCCCCTTGATCAAAGCCTTACATCCCTGAGACATGTACTGTATTTTTCCAGCTTCCATTAAACAAGCACTGAGTGATTGTTTCTGACTGTGACAAACTGCAGCTAACAGAAGACCCACATTCCCATCTATCCCATGCCTACGAGACTACACAGTTTTGGTTTTTTTTGTCCTCAGACACTCCTCTGTTGGGTTAAATGAGAAACAGCAGCAATACAGGCAGTACAACACTTAATAGTGCTGTAACCTTTGCTTTTAAAGATCTCTGCCTCCAGCCCTGTCCATCACCTCTATGCACTCTGTGAACCAGCACTGCAATGACAAGATAACCATAAGCACAGATTCTGCAAGGATAAAGACACTCAAGAGGAAAAATGCTGCTCAGACTTTGAAAAGCAGGCCATCTGTTTCTAAGTTCCTCTTGCTTGTCATTAAACTGAAAGGTTAGATCGTACGGCATGCCAGGCATTCCCACAGATTTATAGCTGAGATCCATCTCTCCTGTTACTTCTCTCCTGTCTCTGTCAAATCAGCAAGGGGCAGCATTTTCCCTTTTGATTTAATTTCTCCAATCAGTGCCCAAACCCCTCAAACATGGTAAGTATGGAAGCAGGGCGAATTTCTCCCCCTACCATTCTCCTGCTACCCAGGAACCTAAAACTGCTGTGTGCTGTGGAGCTTTCTAGCCCTTTTCCACTTAATTCCAGGAATCCCATCAGGGCTTGGTGAGCTCCAGAGGTGACCACTTGAGTCCAGTATAGGACATCTAACAGAACTTGTTTTTACTGCTAAACTGTGATTTAGTTCTCTGCTTTTGAGTGTGAGGACTGCTAAGCAATCACCAAACAGGCATTAAATACAGGCAACTAACTTTTTGTATTCAATCTTAAAGACAGAACTGGCATTGGATAGATAGAACATACCTTTTTTTTTTTTTTTTAATACTAGACAGACATGTTCAAATTATCAACAGGAGTTTTCTACATACTTAATTCTCTTTTCAAACGTATTACAACATAAAATGGATGTCCCTCCTCAAACAGGCTTTTCACCTTGAATATGTTTTTGACCTCTTAAAACACTTCCTCAAAGCAAGCCCAGTTTTTAATAGCTATATAGGACAATGGTTTCTGGAAGAACCAAACAAATCATCTTGCTGTTCCCAGGAATCTCTCTACTCACTCACCATTCTCTAGAGAACAGGCTTCAAGGGACTGTACCAGAAATAACAGCTGGTATGGAACATTGTCTGAACTGGAGAGCCAAGCTGCAAGCCAGCATATCCCCCTGACCACACAAAGTAGTGTGCAGTCCTGGGCTTCAGGCATTAGAATCCTAGAAAACTGACTGTTCCACTGTGGCTCAAACTCCCTTGTTTCTCTCTTCCTAAACAAGTTACTGTTTGGACAGAAGACTTCTGACTATAATAGGATTCCCCAGAGTATGCATGGTAGGTACAGAGGTAAAGCTGCTGGTTTATTCTTTCCTGAGGATGAAACTGCTGAAACATGAAAATACATGCAAGTTACTTTATCCTGTGAGCTCTTGGTTATATTTATACTTCAGCTGAAGGTGTAAGTGCAGCTCATGTTGACGGCTGAAATATGAATGGCAGCTGGCCCCAACACTGCCTGAGCTTCTGACCTAGTTTCAGTCAAGTTTTTCACTCTCCCCCTGTTCCTATACTCTCAGGGAGTGTACAATGGAGATACTTTCTCAGGAAATGTACAATGGATATACTTCCTTGATCCTGTCTGGCAACAGGAGAGCTTATTCCAATTGTTACAGACCCTTGAGGTATGTTTGCAAAATTTAGGAACAGTAATGTGTTGTGATATTGCCATCCTAAGATTGTTTCTTATGGTCTTGCTACTGGTGCCTTTGGTTTGGCATTGCTGATTTTGTCCCATAATGCCAGGAGTTTTTCCAAGAAAATCATGCAATTCTCCCAAGGAGAAATGAGTAACACTTCTGGGGGGTTTTCACTCTGCAACATTACTAGCACAACCTGATTTCTGCAGCGTGATGACTTATTAGGGTATGGGTTGTTGTTCCAAAGGCCAGTCTGTTCCCCAAAGGCTTTGCAGCACGTCTGCAAAGGCACAGCTGCAACAATACACACTGTGGTGGAGGTGGGGCAGTAGTATCAAAATATATTTAAACACTTTGTACATCTCAAATATGGAAAAGCCAAACCAGTGACGCATAAAAGAAAATGTTTCTTTACCCGTTTGGAAATGGTGTAAGGTGTAGGAATCTTGGAAAAGGTGAACTTGCACAAGGAATACACCTGTGTTGTAAAAAGAAGCAGCAGGTCACACATTCACCTTGCACTTTTCAAATGCAATCATGACAAATTAAAAGAAAGCAGAATTGCCTACACAACATTTTTAGATACTTGTTCACTACATGCCTATATTACCCATCAGACGACCCTGTGTCAAACTCAAAATTCAGAATAGTGCTGGGACTAAGACTTAGTTCTACTTAATTTTCTTAAGAACCCTGCTCCCCACCCCCCCAAAAAAAGCCAACCAACCAAAACCTAACCAAAAAAACCAACCAACAAAAAAAGTAAAATGGAAACAATCTGCATTTTATTCTTTTTTCAGTGAAAAAAAATCTAGCACTGATCATTATCTGACTCAGCAGTTAACAGAAAAGCCCAAATCCTAGGTCAAGACCAAGAGAAGTCAAAAACCTTTAAATTTTAACCAGAATCTAAAATAGGTTTATTTTGGATACATAGAGAGCCAATGATCTGCCTGTACATAGATACTTTTTTATTCTAGAAAGTAATTGTATTTTTCAGTTGATTTTGTTACTAAAATTTTGTTACTACATATTTTGCTACTACAAATGGTGAACATTATCAAACGCATCATCCAGTGGTTCTGCTCCATCACTCATAGCTTCCCTCCCCACGACAGCAATATTAATTCAGAAATACCCTTTTTATAAAATTTAAAAACAAAGGACACTTTACAGTTTAATTGCTTACATTCATTACAAAACAACAGCACATACCCTGATGGTGTAATGGATGGTGTTTTGTTTCTCATACTGGGACACCACTAAGGTGAATGTATGGGAACCTGGAGAGGTCAGCTTTATCTTGGTCAGATAATGAGGACTGTTAATCCGAATACCATCAATATAAGGAGGAGGATCAGCTGAAAAAGAAAAGGATGAACATTTCTTCCTGACCAAAAACCCCCCAGCTTGGTAAACTTCTAAGATTAGACTGAACAGACCCGAGTGCTCTGAACAGATGAGAGCCTCAAGATTTACCCATAGAAAGGACAGTCTTAACATCAACTACTGTTTTCAGGAGAGGTACATCACACATGACAAGACACAAATTCTGTGCTTGGAAGTACAGCTTAAATCCCAAGCTTATATCCATCTCCCACCAATGTCACTACTCAAAGAAGACTGCTGTAATTATATTGAAATTTCAAGAGAAAGATAATGCATGTTTAAGCCCTCTTTGAAAATCTCTGAAGTGTCTGCTCTTTCTCCATTGGCTGGATGGTTCCAGAATGCCAGCTGCCAGAATTTTGGCCACCTTGTAAACAATACTTCAAAACATGTTAATTCCTTTAACTAAATCACACACGCTTTCTGTCCCTCTCTCTTCAAATCCCTGTGATCGTTCCACAGATGTAGCTGCATCCCAGTACCAATGCGCATGTGGTACTTAGAAAGATCCCAAATGTTTGCTTTTATAATTAGACAGTGTAATTTGTTATTTGGCCTCTAATTGGTTCTTTCCAGACTTCTTTTAATTTCAGTGAAGCAGGACCAAGTCTAGCCAATTACTTCAATAGGCCCAGGATCAGGTCCTTTTATTTTCTTCCACAAAGCAACATGGGAGAGGGGAAAGGATTAATATAAAACAATAAGAAGCTTAGGAATGGGAAATCTCGGCCTTGCTGCCAAAGGATTAAGCTGCTTTGTTCTCATCTCATTTTAACAGATGGTTAAAAATAATACTGCAGCTTGACCAATCTATTTCCATGGAAAAAGGTTTTAAACAAGTTTGAGCTCGTGAGATCAGAAGTTTTTAAAAGTTTGTGTAGCAAGACAAAACATACGAATCGTTCAGTTTTTGCTACGGGTCTTGCTAGGCTGTCTCCTTCAAGCACAACTGAACAATTACCTCTACTATACAACTGTGTTTGGATTTGCTCACTTAAGAACATTTTCAGTGAGACACACGTGTAAAATAAGCACTGCTACAACTACCAGAAACACCAGAAGCAACCTGGGCATTTATTTCTCCTCACAGAGGAGCTCTTGCAAAACCAGATGATGTCAGGTGTCAACAGATCTTTCCACAGAAAGACTTGGGTTCTCAGGGAAGCTTGGATTCTGGGGATATTGGTCAGCACAGTTCACTGAACAAGATCAGATGCAAACAATGCAATGCCTATTAGCCATTCCAATAGAAAAAGTCCCATAAATTCCACTCTTCAGTGAAAAAAGCTCTAAAATCTACTAAGGGAGTTGTTGCATGAGCAGCTACCTGAATGCAAACCTGGTTCTAAAGAGGTTCCTATCTGTAAAAGCAACTGGACAAATCCCACTTGTTTTAGGATGCACCTTCACGGAATAATTCCAAGGAATATTTCTAGCAATTTCTAACTTAACGGAAAGAATAAATAAAAAGATGATCTTACTACCTGTACCTTAAAGTTTCAGTCTATCCATTCAACTTGGGCATTACCTTTACACCCTCTGCCTCAGCCTGTGTTTCAGATCTGCTCTCTCTCTTGAAATAAAACATACTTGGCTACTTCACAGCTACAGCAAACCTCTTCTCAGGGTGAAAAGAATCTGACATATAATGACCAAGAGTGAGATTTTGATAAAATTTGAACATTTTCAACATTCCATACCTGATACTTGGAAATATGTTGAAGTGTTCACCTATATTTCATAAGCTTGCTTAGGTACTTGACTAAGCCAAGTTCATGGGTCAATTAACCCTGATTATTTTCATTTTGTGGAAGCTGTAGGCCTTTAAATAATTTCACAAATGTAGGAAATAATTATGCTATCAGAGAAACCAACACATAACATCTGTTCCCTCTAAGCATTAACTACTGGCACTGAAAAACAACCAGAAAAAATAAAGAAAATATTGCATCAAAGTAAGTGTCAGCAGGACTATGCAGACCTCTTAAGAATGCTTACAGCATGTTTAGAATGGCTTATTCCTTCAGTGTAAGTAGGATCAAACAGAGCAAAACAATGATTTCAGAAGATGAAATCTGAATCAGATTTCAGTGACCTCTTAATGAGGCATCTAGTTCTAAAGAAAAAAGTGCCTTTCCTCTCCACAAAATTCTGCGTGCTTCTTCATTTATTTATAACATCAGCTTCTTGACAATTAAGGTGCACTAACCTGGATAGTAAACTTTTTTGCCATCAGTCTTGTATACAACCATTGTAATGAATTCCCGATTGTGTGCAAAGTCATCCTAGAAAAACAAAACCCACAAAAACCCACAAATCAGAATTGTGCAGTTCTGTGAAACATCATGAATGCTTCATCAGAGTCAAGTACACCTTCTACCATCCCTTTTGATCAGCACACAATATGATCTGGTATTTGGGATATCTAACAGAATTCTTTTTCAAATACCTGAAGTAAACAAACATCCACTAATTTAACTTATTCAGGCCCCAGGATTCAAAAGTTACTTCAGAACCTTTACAGTGGAATAGAATCACTTAGCTCAAATTTTACTCTGTTTCAATTGGAGGTACATGTACCTGCTGAATTAAAAAATTCCACATGTACACAGGCTGAACACAGGCAGTAATACACTAATAAGAGAAAGCCATACAGAAAGATTTACAGAAACTGTGGCAGAGCTCGCAGTGCAGAACCAGCACCTTGTCAGTGATGTGCCTGCTGAGCAGGACCCAGACGGCAGCACCACCCTGTGGACACTGCACCTCCAGCTTGTACTGAGGGTTGTTGGCCAGGCTGTAGGCATCCTTCACCGGGCCCTGCTTTGCATCCCACGTGCTGAAAGTGATACAGACATGTTATCAGACCAGTAAGAAACTAATTTGTGCTTTGAAATAAACTCCAAATCCTACACATATGCAGAGTGTGATATTATCAGTAACAAGTTACCAAAGCCTAGTTTTCTACTGGAATCTGTGGCAGTGGTAACGTAACACAGTCACATCAGAAGCATTATCTTAGAATCTTGTTTTATAAATGAGTTAATCACAACACATGTATGATACTAAAAAATACAAACAGCCTAGCTGGTGACTGAAACCACACAAAGCACAGAAAAAGCTGAACCATTTAAGCAGCCTGGGCTACACAACCATAGCCATGATTGCACACACCAATATTGAATGAAAAACACCTATACTTTTATAACTGTAGAAATCTATCTGCTATGGTTGGTTTCAAATACTTGCAAAATTTTTTCCTCCTTTTTTTTTTTCCTGAGGCAATTTTTATTTTAAAATTTGCCCTGCTTCATGCTTGGAAGGGTGCCCTGCAGGAAGTGTTAAAGATCTTTGAGGTGCCCTACTGCAGAATCTGCCTGCTGCATCGTGAAGTGTCTAGACAAGAAAAATACAGTGAGAAAAAACAAAAAGTGCTGATGACTGAACATAAAGTGTGGCACACTGGAAACAGAAGTGTATACAGCTATTCCTAAGTCTCCTTGTCCCTCTCACACTTGTAAAACTGAACAGCATGTGTGGAAAGTCGCATAAAAAAAGCTTTAAATTATCACTGTTGTTACTCTCTGTTTTATGGCAACTGCCACCGTGCTAAGGCTTTTCCCTACACAGAGGGAAGACAATCACTGATAACGTAAGGACAGACAAACAGTAGATGAGCTCTGACATTAGCATACATGTTATCTCATCTTGCTACATCACCACAGTGTATTTTAGAAATAATTAGAGTGCAAAGATGGAAGGAGCCTTTACAGATAAGCTCAGCAGTCACACTGTGGATGAACGAGCTTGTGCAGAGCTAACACATGCAGGGACAGTGTGAAAGCAGTGGCAAAGTGTAGTCTAGTGGAGTGGAAAAGTATAGAAACCCTTGCTTTCCAAAATCAAGACACAGATACATACACTTATCCCTAAACTGGGAGACAAACCCTCTGAATGTAATGGATATTTGGTAAGAGACACTCACTCAGAAAACAAATCAGCAGGCAAGGAAGATTATTTATGGTAACTACAACTGCTAAAACCCAGAACTGGTTAAACTACCCTGATGTCAGTGAACACACCCTATAAAGACAACCCACGCCACACAGCTCACTTCCAAGTGGCCAGAAAAATTAATTCCAAATAATAACTAGGTCACTTAAGCACTGTCTGGGCACTGCTTAGAGATGGACTGCACAGAAATCTGATTTTTATTCTGATAGGGAGATGTGGGACTGAGGTCAGAATCTGGTTATACAGCTGTAGTTCCACAGAAACATCACAAGGGTCACTGAGCTCCACTGATGTTACAGAAGCAGTCAAAAACAAAGCCTGGGCTGAGAAACTGTAAAGTCAGGCTCAAAAGAACAGGGTTGGAATTCAAGCTCCTAGCTGTAACCTGGAAGAATTGAAGGAAGGAAACATCACAACAGAACACTTACTGAGATTTTGAAACAAAAAGTTTATCTTTTGGACCAACCTGTGAATACATGTAGATTCTTTAAAAAGACTTGGGTTCCAACTCAAATAAATAACATCATAGTACTGGCACAGGTCCTCCCAGGAAATCCAGAAAATGCCTGAAAAGGAAATGCTGTTATTATTTTCTTATCAGATACCTTGATTTTACTTATTTCTCAAAAGTCTCTTTCTGAGCAAATGATACATCTTATATAAGTACACATTTCTGCAAAATGCAGTAGTAATGTCTGCACTGCCTAAATTGCTAAATTTAAATTTGCCCCCCAAAACCAAGTTAAAGCAAGAAAAAACAAATTAGTCTCTGCTTGTTATCAGGGACTTTCTGAAGCTGTCAGAATGCTTTTCCATTCTCAAGCACTAAGCAGAAGGTATGAGAAAATCTCCTGTTTTGAGAGAGACATCATTAGGTGATTCTGACCTGATTTCCCCTTTCCTAGGTTTCTAAAATCAAAAAAATAAAAGACACAGTCAAACAGGTTCCTGCAATTCAACAACCTACTTCAGCAGTCATCCAGCATAACCAAGTATTCAACCAACATGTGAGTATATTTACATGTATTTCTAGGATACTTCATCCAACACCTGTGTCACTAAATTTGCTTTATCTTTGCAACATTCTCATGCATTTATATTAATTCTCCATAGCTCCCTTAATTGCAACTCCAGCCAACAACAGTGCCTGCAAACCAACAAATTCCTGGTGGAATGAACTTTTACAATGGTAGCAGCCTTATAAATCATGTCTCTGACATAGGCAGTTGCAGATCTTGCAGCACTAAAAAACATTAATAATAACTACACAAAAACAAGAAGAAAAAAGTGTAAATCCAATTAGAAGAAATAATTCCATTAGAATTACTGAGGTTAGTTCATATAAAATTTTAACAACTAGATGCTACAAATTACTTACTAAATGAACTGGTAAATAAATAACAAGATATTATCTCATAACTGTCACAAATCCAGGGCTGCTATTTTTATGTTTGAATCAAAGTTTTCATCAAGCATTGGCACAAGGCTTATCAATAAATGCTATAATCTAATGGATTTGGAGGCATAGTGTTGTAAAAACAGTGGCACTGAACAAAAGGGCTCCCTCAGAGATTTGCAGGCAGCAACTAGGACACAGTAAAAAGCAGAAACATCTTTCTGAAAGTAAAATGCAGCTGATGCACCAGAAAGACTGATTTAAATACTGATTACAGTAAGCATGTTGATACATATTTGAAAATTTTGGAGAGGGAAAAAACCCACAGAAAGTCCATTCACGTATTAAAAAGCAGCAGTACACAGCTTGTTGTCAGAATGTTCCCTTTGCTCTGAACTCCCACATACTGAGACAGCACACTTAACCAAGGAGGTACTTTTTTGTCAATGAATTTGAGATACATATTTAACGGTCTAGATTACTTAAACCCCAGACAAACCTGAAATGACAGATTGAAATACACAAATACTTCCTAAACTTTTGGACTATTTAGTTTCTAGTATTTGTTTTACTCTCCCTGAGCTTAAGCAGTCCTTTCCACGTTCCTGCAGGGACACACCACAAAGATCTATACTATTTGAAAAGATAATGACTTTTAAAATCTTATTACCATTGTCTATTTTCTGAGCTGTTCTGGGATCAAAGTTCAAGTATTTTTGTAAATCTGGGGTCCAGTTTCTTGTGTCATTTTCACTGTATCGTCCTTTCCAACGTAAGTGGCTCCAGGGATTTTTTAGCTGAAGAAATCGAAGTCCCTAAAAAACCCACGAAGTAAAACTGTCAATTCATCTTGTCACGGTAATTTTTACATTTTGGAAGTGGCTTTTATATGGATCACAAAAACACAGAATCATTAAGTTTTCTGAAATTTCCCAGTGGAGTCCAAGACAAAATAAAATATATTAGCCATTAGAGTAAAAAAATCAGTAGCTACCCATCTAGGGTAAACCTAGAAACACATGTAGGTTTCAAACAGGAGTTTGAAAACACCTTCAGTTTCATTTGATACCTTATATTCTCTTATATCCAAGACTGCATATGCATGGGTTGGAACTAAACCCCACTTCTCTCCCTCCTCTTCAGACATTACCCCTGTTGCTGTTGTGATAAGGACATCTCCCTTGTGAAATCTGTTCAAAAAGAGGTGAAAAAATAGCTTAATTAAATCCCACAAGTTGCAATCTAACGTTTGCCAGACACTGCAATAGCATGTTTGTCCCATTAGCATGACCCTGCTTTATAAAAACTGGGATATAGGGGGTTTTGTCAACAGAAATCACTCCTGAAAAAAATTTGAAAAAGTGGAACTATTTTTCTTTCACAATTAAGTATACAGTTTAAATTAAAAATTATTATTTTAATATAATTTCATATCTCCATAAACAAAATTCAGCATTTATCAACCTCAAGCTCAGCCTGTGCCACTTTTAAGATACTCTTCACAGATCCACAGCTGAGCACAAATGCGGTTTCATCACCACTAAGTCAATGACTGCATATAACAAATTATTAAGTCTGTCACACCCCCAGGATTCTGAAGAAGAAGTTCATGCTTCTATACTTTTGCAGGTGTTTATACTCAAGTTTAGTGTTCTGAATAGCAATTGTTAATTTTGGAACAATTACTGCTGTGAAAATACACTAACATATTTCCAGCCCACGCTAAAAATCCAAGTACATACTCGGTGTCCCTAGACAGAAAACAGGATCACTGGGCTGTATGGATCAACACATTTTCACTCTAGCACAGGTGAACAACAGTCATGTTCCAATGGCTAGATCCCAACCTAACTTCAGTCACACCTTCAAATTACAACACCGGAGAATCTGAAAAATTGTTGACAGCTCTGAGAGCTCCTAAGAAACTGAAAAAATTCTGTAGGAAGACTCTTTTATATTGGATGCAGATGTTTCAGTCAACAGAATAACCCCCTTCAACTGCATTGAAATACATGAGATATTGGTTGCATAAAACCATTTTTAAAGAAATCAAAGTACTTGGTATACCTGGCATTTATAATTTACAGCTGTATCTTTCACCATAAGCAAAGTAATAGAATAATTTACTTTGGACCTTTAAGACCATCAAATGCAACTGCTGTGGTAGGTCTGAAAACCAGTACTGCAGTTTTGATAGACTTTTGCTGCTCCTCCAGGAGATTTACTGGATTTATGGGTCATAACCTTGTGATACAATTAAAAACACTGTATTATATCTGCTGGCCAAGGACAGCAGATATAGTTCTGGGGAACTGTGTGGAAACACAGAACACATATCTTTCTTCTTTTTAAACACTTAACTGGTATATATTATAACTGGTACCAGTTATAATATAACTGGTATATTGGTTCCAAACTGCTCTTCTCTGACTTTATATTCTGTTTTCTTTATCAAGGAAAGGGTTATTTTTTTAAATTCATACATATAGAATAATCCCATCACACAAAATTCCCCAGTATTTTAATCTTCTGTTCTAACAAAGCCACCAATACATCAATTTTTCTTCTTCCAGAAAGCACATGGAAGTTTTATAAAGCACAATTTGTAGCAGTACCAAAATGCTGTTGAAGTGTCTGGGGTGACTGTGCTCTTTTTACAGTGGTAACACACCTACTACACAGCAAGCATTTTAATTACTTAGGAAAGAACAAATGTCTACCTCTGATAAAGCATTCTGAAAGTGCTATCTTTATTGAAGGCTTGATTGTCAGAGTGCATAGCAATTCTTTCAGGTATCCAACCTGTCAGTGCATGGAGATCAATATTCTGAAATGCAAGTATTCAAAAGAAATCAGGGCGGATAATCCATATATAAACATATGATATCTGTACACAACTTATACAACACCTTGAAAAAAATCAAGTACACATAAGTTACAATACAGTTCTACTCATAAAAGGGTCAAGATTAAGAGTAACAAACAAAAAATTCTTTGATTAGACAAGGACAACATTTCCAAGTAGCTTAACATGAAAAGCTGGAAAGTGAACTGATGAAGTAAACTGGAATTCCAGAGCAATGGAAGCATATCAGACTCATCAGTCATGCTCAATTGTGTGATGTGTTCTATATATTTCATTGATTTACAGATTTTTAAAGCATATCTCAGAAACACTATTTGGTACCTTGCTATTATATATGCATTTTAAATAATTTATGTTTTATTTCTGAGGCTCAGGATTTGTTTTTTTTATTCTTTTTGGTAAAGCTGACACTGACACGTATTTCCATAAAAAGATGCTTTAATCTCCCAACTCCTTGAAATATTGCTTAATTCCTATTCTTTTGCTTTGTACTCCTCAAAGTGAAAGCAGAGACTGTAAATGCTTGAAGTGTCAATAACCATCGCTGGGGGGTGGGAACTTGAGGAATTACAAGTACAAGACAGCCTGATTGTAAGTAACCCCGATTACAGAAGGAAGCTGGAATACAGTGGAAAGTGGAGGGGGCAGGAAGGGTGGAGATTAAATGTCACCAGTCAAGCTGCTTTTCCAAATAGCAAGTTAGAGGATGACAATGGGAATAAAACACTGTTATTCTCACCAGCTTTTGTCCTTCAAAACAAAGCAGCCTGACACTTAAAAATGTGTGCCACATTTACCCCTCACACAAAGCCACATTTGTCTCCATAACAGTTTTTCAAGAGGTGATGACTACCAAGTATATCCACCAAGAATGTGATTGTCAAGACACCAATTAACACCATGAATTAAAAAAAAAAAATAGAAAGGCTTCCTAAGTAAAAAATTATGTGGGCTACTCACTTTAGCAAACCATCCCTTTTTAAAGAATAACTTGCACGTCACTTGTATGATGTATGTTTACTGTTTTTTTAGTAACCACATTATAGAAACCCAATGCATATTTATGGAGATGAGTGGAACAATCTGATAAACAAACTTGCACAGATCAAAGTACTTGCTCCCTCTATATAGACCTTCTTAATGTCTAGACTGTTCCCTTCCTAGCTGACTCCATTACCTAATGAGGGAGAACTGCCCTATTTATTGAAAGAGTTAGAAACCAAAATCTGCAGTATTGCTATGGGCAAAGAGAATGTGACTTCACCCAACACCTCCATCTAGACTCTATATAAACAGTTCCTACCCACAAGCATCAATACGGAAGTCTGAGAACCAAGATTAACTTTGACCATCAAGATGTCTTGCTCATTCCATTTTGATGGAATAATTTCATTAAGTACAGCTGAAAATATTTGTGAAAGAAAGAAACAAACAGAAAAAAATTTAAGAAAATGTCAAACCAAAGACTTATCTCCCTAAGCTGTTCACTTTGATTTCACAAGAATGAAATTATTTTACCCATTATTATTTAAGTAGATTTTTATCTCTTAAAAATAATCTCATACTTACAGAATTTGATCCAGGAAAATCATATCCTCCCATGACCTTCATGTAAGCCTTTTCTATTAGTGACACCCATAATTCATTCTTATTATTGGAATAAGAGCAGAGAAGTTCCCCACTATGATCAACAGGTAACTGGTCATCTATGATTACCTGAGTGAAATGAACGAAAAATCATCATAAATCTAATAAAGTGTTTTGAAAGTAATCAGAAAATAACACAAAATCCTCATTAATACAAAGCTTTTCAGATACAGCCAGACCTGACCATTATTCTCACGTATGGAACCTCTATCAATCCTGTAGTGGTTTGCCCAAGTGAAAAAGAAATTCCACTGCCAGCTCTTGATTGCACTGCTCTAACTGGGTGACATGCAAGTGGCTGCCTTGACTGATGGTGACAGTACACTCTTCTAAAGTGTGTAATAGCTACTGCAAAAGGCACTTGCAGAAAGGTTCCATGCAATTACAAGCATAAATAGTAAAGAAAAGCCTAACAATATTCCTCATCTAATTAGGAATCAGAGCATGGACCATGTGTGGTAGCCAGCAGAGAAATAAATATTTATTTATCTTTAAGGAAACAAATTCTGTCATATCACTTTTATAGCCTCTAGTTCCACATTTAAGTTTCTCCTCTCTGAAAAGGAAAAACACCTCAAAGCAGCAGCTCTGACAGTATTAACATTTCTTCTTTAAATTAGGTATTATATATTCATCATTACAGAGTCTTACTGCATATTTGCAGTAATCTGAAACAGTTTCTGTGAATAGATGTTTCAGTTTCCTGTTGGCACTGGTCCATTACAAATACAGGCTACCAACACAGTACATTCTCTGGTCAAATCCTATCTGTGCAGGAAAGAATAGACCCTTTCACAGGAGAGCAAATGGCCATTCATCCTAACAAAAGGCAGCCCTTACCAGATATTTTGGAAAGAATATTAAGAGCAAGGCAGATACAAAAATGATACTTTCCTGGAACATTCAGATTCTGGAATTTTGCAGCTCAAAGACTTCCTGACCCAGAGGTTATATTTTAACAATTAAGAGCCTTTGAGGAGTTTCCCCTACTTCCCCACCCTATGAATAAGACCACTCAACTTCTGAACTCTCATAAGCATTCATCAGTCACTATGATCTGTGCTACAGTTAAGTATGATGTGGAGAAATACATTATTTTATGTTCTTATTTATTGCACTGAAAAAAAATGAAGTCGTTTGTGAAGTTTTATCTTCAGGCGTTTCCTCTTCTTACTAAAAATCTGCAGTCGAGCAAGGCCGTGCTTGAGTTATCAGTAAAGTTATTCCTCTATGGTCATTTCATATCTATGCTCTTCCTGATATCCCCCTCTACATTTTTTATTCCTTCTAAGATGAAGTGGAGGAGTGCACATCTAATTCATAAACAGGGGATACATAGCTTTGTTCCTGTTTGGTTTTCACAATTCTGTTAAGTAAATACAGGGCATATTTTTACATTAATTTAATGTAAGGCTATTTTTATTAATGTCTATAGAAGTACAAAAGTACAGACAGAAGAAGTATGTAATTGCATACTTCAAAATCAAAAACGAATCTCAAAAAGGTTTAACAATCAAAAACTACTTTCCAAAAACACCTGCCTAAAGTTTTTGCTATGCAAGCACTTCATATTGAAGCTGATCAAGCCTTTAAAACACATGACTTATGCAGTAACAGTAGTAAGTTCCCCCAAAAATTTACCTTTCTAGGAACACCGTTGATATGAAGCTTCACCATGTATTTACCACATGGATTATATTCTGGTTCTCCTTTCTTATTCTGAGGGTAAATTATACTGTTAACAGAAAAAAAAGGAGGAAATTATGACAGAAATTACTTGGGTAATTACCTACACTTCTAATGATAAAAGTGGGATTAACACAGTCTATAGAATTTACACTGAACAGAAGTATGGCATTTTTAAAGAAGAGCAACTCAAATTTAGTAAAAATAATCATGTTTAAATAGGTTTTATTTAAATCTATTTAAATAGGTTTAAATTATTTAAATAGTAAGAGCCCTGCTCTTGCTGCAGCTTTCTACTTAATATAGTAGCAAAAAGAACATAAGTAACCTGTTTCTCAAACAGAAGCAAGGCAAACAAATTTATCTGATGGCTAAACAAGCAGTATTTACAAATCTGTAATATAAATACAATATTGCCTGAATGACAAGTCAAACTTTTGCAGGAGAAGGCAGTGCAGAACTTGCTGCTCTTGAAAAGAATAGAGATTCAGTTCCAAAAAGAATAGGTTAAAACAAAACAATCCAAAAACATTCACACACTGGTCTGGCAAGAGTCTCCCAGCAAAGTCCAGAAAACCCATGGCAAATTTATCATAGGATGCCAATTGAATGGAGCTGAGATAGCGTTGTCAACATTAATTCCACAATAAGTTGTAAAATGGACCACCTGTTGCACAGCAGCTAACAAAGTAGACAAATGAAACTAGAGGGCATTATAAACAAAGTTGATATTTAAAAAATCCCAAACAAATACAAAATCCTTCCAAACTATTTCTTACTCCTCAAAGCACATCTGAAGTTAGACTCCAGTGTCTGTATACATTGACAGTGAGTTATATCTTAACCAGGTGTTTTGTGATTTTTAAAAAATTTGTAATGAACTACGCTTAATTAGTTAAGGAATGTTTCACTGTGATTTTAGCTGGCTTTGATTTAGATCTGTGTTGGCTGAGTGTCAGTAGAAAACCCTGAGAAATTATCTCACAGCACCTGCAGAAAGGAACTCCATGAACCCACACCCCTTAGAGAACTCAATCAACAGCTGAAGAACAAAATTCAATAAAGAATTGTTTAATGGTTATCATATAACTAGAGATGAATAAGATGTCATAGAAAAAGAAAGCTATCTTGAGCAAGATAAAGAGTCAAAGGCCTATACACCTCAGAAAACCTGATTAATACACTGCAGGTATAGTAAGGGAGCCACTTCATAGGCTTGTTACACCCCAGAAAACTTAATCAATGGTAATTGTCTCACCAGGACAGCAAATTTAATAAAGTGCTGCTTGGCTGGATAAAACTTGGGTTATCCATTAAACATTAAAGATAGATGAGATGTTCTGGTAGTAATAAAAAAACCAAAACACCTATACCATGATGCAATAAATTGGGCAGACTTTTAGGAGAATCTATAAAAAATCTTGAATATTAGAGTATATATAAATGTCTGAAAACTATTGTTTCTTTGAACATGTCTATGTTGCAATAAATTCACAATCTGTTCCCAATTTTGACTCAAAATTTTTATTACGAATGTTTGTCTAACAGCTTTTTGCTGTTAGACTAAAACCCTTTGTTTCAATATAAAGTTGGCAACCAGCTTAGAAGTGCTGAAACCACGAGTCCAAGGGAGATGAAGGTGAAACAAATGCTGTGTTTTACTGTGTACAGCTGTCACAGAACACTGCAAAAGCCTGGCAGTATTAAGTCTGAAAAGATCTTACAAAGCAACAGCTACTTACCTCGTGATCAATTTTTTGTTGTATCTTCTTTCATATGCTGCACTGATAGCTAGTGATGCCACGAAAGAACAATCTGACACTATTGTCTATAAAGAAAAGAAAACCAATGAGAACATTTACTAATAACTCAGATACTGAGAGATGAATGCAGTGTGTGGAGGGAAGGAAAACAGTCAGTTAATAATTCCCCTCAAAAGGGAAGGATTTAAACTAAAAGAAGCAAAGCCACTATTAAAGAGGCAGAAAATATATGCTTGCTCAAAATGAGGCCCCTACAGAGCAAAACTTTTTCCATTTATTTAACCTCGTAAGAGCCAAGGAAAGCACTCTCATATTTGGGGATTCCTTTTTGAACAATGAAGTCCCCCATGAAAAACCACTAGCAGCACACATTTTTCCTTGGGAACAATTTACCTGCTTTATGCTGAAACTTGATACAGTATAGATCATCGTAGGGTTATTTGTTATGTCATCCGGTCGCACCCACTTGGCAAACATTGCTTTCTGTTTGGGGGATAATGGTAGCTTCCCACACTTATCACTAGATTTAAGAGAGAGAAAAAGTAGAAAAAAATCAATAGCAGTTTAGAAGAGCTTTTTATGGTATGTGCAGTCTTAAATATGTCAGGTAGATGGTGCAAAATATGCACAGAACAATTACAAAGCTGTAAAACAATTTCAAGGAACACTGCTTCTAAGTTTGTGATTTTTAAGGGGAAAAAGGCAAAAATGTTAAAAAAAAATTCAACCAACCCCAAATGTCTTTGTCTATTATGGCTGTGTAATCTTAACTTATTATTATTGCTTATGAATGAAAATCTAGCTGTTATATATCACTCTTCCTCGGAATAGCCCTTTACAGAGGAAACAGCTATGACCTGCACTTTACAGGCAACCGAGTTAAACTCATTAGCATGGAGCAGCATCAGAAAACAGACTCAAGCTGCCAGCCCAGCCCAATGATCCAAAAAGACAAATATAATATTGTCCTTACAGGCTTGAAGACATAAGTGCAAAAGTACTACAGAGCAGGATCAGCTTACAATAAAGTTTTAAGTTCAGAGTGGAAGAAGGAAGTGGAAGTATTTAAATATCTCTGCCTGAATTACGCTTAAAAGCTTATGTAAACAATTTTAAACCCTGAAAAAGAAAATACAGAAATACCAAATATGGAAAAGTTTTGAAAATAAAAACAAAAATGAAGTTCAGTAACTGAAGCATACTTACGAAAAAGGCATAGGGAAGGCGAAACGTTCCCTCAGATCAACACTCATGAAAGGTACATATTCAATGCCATTAATCTTTGAAGTCTTCCTGCAAGTCAGAAGAAAAACAACAAAAAAGAAGTTACAAACCTATCAATCATCTTCTGAAGATTAACTTGCAAAAGGTAACAATAAAGTAAGTTTTTAAAAACTAGTAAGACACAGTGCTTCTGAAAACAAGACCACCACCTCTTGAACATCATATATTTGATAGTTTTCAAAAGTCACAATTTCAGTTAATGGTTTTATGGATTATTTGTAGTTTATTTCACCTATAATAAAAATCAAAGTAAAAGGAACTGGATGGAATAGAAGGCAGAGTCATATAAAATATTATGCTCCTTTTATTTCCAGTGAAGTAACAGTTGTATAATCTATTAAAACAACTTTGCACTTTGGCTTCTCAGAGCCAGACCTTCCATTAACTCATTCTGGAAAATCTTAGACTTACCTGAGTACTTCAATCTCCTCTGCAGTGTATCTCTGACCTTGAGATTCACTAGCTTGTACTGCTCTGATTGTCTGTGGTTTATCATTTAAAGAAAAATCAGGTCCCAATGGAAAGAACGTTCTGACTGGCTGATTTGGTTTGGCTGCAGTTGACTTTTCTTTCTGAGATGACTTTGACATAGATTCCTTCAGTGCTTCTGCTCTAAAGCAAATAAAGAATGCATTTTCTTTACAACAGTGATAAAAATATAATTACAGTTCAATTATTGACTTTCTTGGTTCATGTTCCCACATATGTTAAATGGAATGAGCAAATGCCCAAGTTGTCCAACACTACTTTTTCTAAAAAACAAAAATCGATTTCTGATGTTGGTACTTTATTTTTCTGTTATTGAATCAATTAAAATATAGCATTTCCAACTCATACAAGCTACTTTTGACAGAACTAATTAGATTTTTACTGCCTCTAAATTATGCTAATAGGAGAATTTGTGTAAGTGTTCATTATGTGGTATCTCAGAACAAGATCACTGAAACACTGAGAAAAAACTGATTTGCATTCTCTCATACCTTCCAGATTTATTTCGTCTAGCAGGTACAATAGTAGTAAAACTCATGGGCATTCTCACAACCCAGACTTTCAACTGCTTGAACACAGTGTATGCAGGAGCCCTATTTTGTTACTGCTCCATTAAGCTTCTGGATAGTCACATACATGCAAAATATTGGGATTTTTTTCTGAACACAGACTGAGAAGTGCTAAAACCCAGCTTATACTGGAATTTAGCCCAACGCAGCCTGGGATTCACCATCATAGAGCTGATTTAAAAAGAGGCACACTGACCTTCTCCTTGTGTAAATTGTTTCAGAGATTTCACTACACATATCCTATGTAATTAGATTGCTATTGTAAAGAAAAATGTTTCCCAGTTTCCAAGCTGTCTTCCTTATGGAGGGACACTGACACCCTGACTTCATGCTAGCCTGAGTTCAGCATCTTTTATAGAGGCCAATAATTATAGTACTCTGGATTAGATCTCTGAAGTACTGCATTTGTTCTAACAAGCACACAGTCCTTTCCTAATTCTGCATGTCCCAAGATTCCCAGGGGGTTGTCACAACAGCTGCCACATGCAGCAGCGAAGCAGCTGGCAACTACCTCCAAGGTGAACTCTGCAGGAGCTTAGACTACACAGAATCCACACAGACATGTTAGACTGAGAATCCAACTCAGAGGGTGCACTTAGACCTGACAGCAAGTATGTTTACTAACATTAGCAGTACTCACCTATCCAGTGCTTGTCGAGCCAGCTGTTTCAGTTTGGACTGGAGGCCTGCTTCTGAGGTTTCAGTAGCCTGAAGTGCAAAATTAAAGAAAAATCTACACATCCAAAAACCACCAATATGTTTTATAAGCTCAGTTGTCGTACTTCTAGATTACAGCAAAGAGTAACTAGCTATTTCTTCCAATTCTCTTTCTGAAATGAGCAAATATTTTGCTTTGTTTGTTGTTGTTTCTTTTCTTAAACTCAACATAAAAAAATACTATGTAAGCAAGTACCATTTTGCTGTTCTAGTGAAATTTTGATAAAATGGAAGTTATGTCTAAGATTCTTCAGCATGGAAGAATTGCCAGAAGAATTAATTGTATTAAAACAGTATTGGCAGAAAGAAGACATAACAAAATGTTGCATATACTGCTGAGCTTGGATGTGTTCTGATTCCTTTCCCCAAATGTGTTAAAATGATCATGATAACTTAGGTAAAAAATTTAAATGCTTATTTTCATAAAATAAGTTTGCTTTCAAACAAACAAGATAGAGGTGCAAGAACAACATTTTTAACTCGCAATCAAAAGCATGAAGTAACCTAGGACAGGGTGACAAAGATGTGAAGAGCGATAATTTCTGTTCCCATTTGGGAGGTCATCTGCGACAGTTTATACTTTTGTCTTCCTTACAGATGAAGCACGGCTTCTGCAGCCAAACAATCTGCAGGAGGCGTGGCTTCTCCTGTGGCACCCACAAGCAGGTTTCAGGTTCTAGCTTTGTGCCTTGACCAATTATTCCAGGTCAGGGACGTCAACTGAGGATACAAAAAGCAAGCTACTTTCACCCCAAGAAACAAAACTAGAAACACCCTCTGTAAGCAACTAATTTAATTTGCAAATAAATAACACTCTGAGGTTCCTGGTTGGAAAAGACTTTTAAATATATATACGAAGGTAAGTACTGGAGATGGAACACCAGCACACTCATCTAGGAATCAGCCACAGAAGAGGAGTAATGCCTGCTCTCTGAGTACTTCAAGGGTAAGGAAGAAACCAATCTCTCCCCCTGCATATACTGAGGAGAAAGATGGGAGTAAAGCTTCAAAATAGCAGTCCTTTAAATCTCCTTTCATCCTGGGAAGAAGAAAGTACTTTTGGGTCACCCCAAGGGACAAACCTTACCATCATGTCAACAAAAGAATATGCTAGTCAAGATTAAAAGAAACTTCAGCAGTATCTTGTACCTAATGAAATACCCAATAAATGCAGTTTGAGATATTTTCAGACTAACTTCAGTAATATTTGCATGCACTGATACAACAGAAGGAGGAACACAGCAGAGAAAAAGGAGCATGCTGCCACAGTAAATGTTATGTAATAGACTGAAAATGTTCTGCTCCAACAGCTCAAGTGGAAAAACTAGGGCAGCTCTACTAACCCTCTACTAACCTAGGCTTTAGCCTAGGTAAAACCCGTTAACATAATTCAGAGGAAAGGATTTACTCAAGCATGTAGCAACAGTAATATAACACCCTCAACAACCCACAAATATTTTTACACTAGAACATTGAAAAGAAGAGAAAAAGAAAAACAGACTTGGTGGAGTTACATTATGATGGTGAGCTCTTCTTGTAATGGGTTAGTTAAGGCAACTGGACTTAAGGGAGAAAAGCAGTACCTGTAATTATATTCTTCATTGTTTATGTAATGGCCAATTCATCCTTACTAATTTCAGTGCGAATTGAATTCACTCATAACAGCTTTAGTGTTAAACTCTTGAGAAATCAAGTAGTATTTTTAATAGTTTTGGCATCACTAGACTGTTACATCTTCAGAAAGTGTTACACACACAAATTTCCTTTAAATGACTTCCTTTAATGTAGTCAGAAATTAATACAGCTGACACATCGGCAAGTCATCTTCATTTTTAACAGTTTTTAATTTCTGTTTTTGTGGTATTTGCTCCAGGGCAAAAATCAACACAAAAAATATTCCAGAATATTTCTAGCTTTTAGTATAATCCAGTTCAGAAAAAACCCACATAAATGACAAGTCCCCGTAAATTTACAGGGTTGTATAACAACATAACAAAGACTGGAAGAAACACTAAAAAAAAAAACCAGTGAAACAAACAAAAAAAATTAAAAGGTAGTTTTTACAAATACAGGTACTCCATTTTCAAGCCAGCCTTTAAGGGTCAGTCACTTGTGAGAGTGGAAGAATTTCTTACCATCACATAATTCCACCAAGTTAACCTGTAGCTTAACATACTGTTTTCAAACAGAGTTCCACTGCTTCTGTGTACAACTCTATAGCTTCTTCTGCATTGCCTTTATCATCTTCATCAAAAGCCTGTGTAACTAGGAAGTGAGCACGCTCCAAGTCCAACTGTTGTTTTGACTTCAGAGGGTCTGTCTTCTGTGATTGAACTAAATGAAAAAAACAGTATTTAGCCTTCTACAGCAGCAGACATGTAAAAACATCCTGAACGTGTCACCAAAACATTAGCAGCTCTAATCAGATGTGTAATGTCTATTTCTTGTCTGGTAACAAAATCTTTCTAAACTTTGCTAAAAGCATCTATGCGAGGGCAAGAAAACACCATCACACTTCCCCGAAGCAGGGGTTAGCTCTCAGGATATTTCAGATTTGAAATAATGCAAATAAAATCTCTTTCATACTACATGGAGAACAAGGATGTTTAATTATGTAAAATATTGCATCATTTGTGAAAATACATTACCTATGACAATATACTTAGGCGTCCATGTCACTTAATACCTTTATTAATGACCTTTCTCACATTTGCTTTGCAGATGTGGCTCCTCAGAATATTTAAAAGCAAAGAACACCCATTCCCAAGTCCTTACAAAGTCATGCTCCACTTAATTTATGATGTATCAGAATTCAAAGCACTGATATGCTCATTGTATTTGTGATTCTTCACAAAGGACAAGAAAATCAGAATAATAAAAACAGAGCAAACACCATTGATATGTATTTCACAGCAGCAAACAACTTTCCACTCAATTAATTTAAGCAGAGGTTTAATTAGAAAGCTCCTTACCCACCTGCTGAATGGAGAGCTTGAACTCTCTCCAAGTACTCATTTATTTTTTCTTGAATATTTTCCAAGTTGGACCCAGCCATCCCAGCATAAATCAAGGCTTGTGCAGCTTCCTGCAGGGAGAAGAATTGGAGACAAAGTTAATGTTTGCTGCCTAGAAAATTACTTACCATAAACAGAGGGCCTACAGCAGCCATGAGTTGCATGAAAGCAAGCCCTTACATCTGCAAAAAGACTCAGTTTCTGCAGGGAAACTGTGCTCAAAAGTTTCAAGTTATAAGCTAGATCATGTTTAATTTCTCACATCTGGGACAACCTATAAGACCATAAAAACATACAGAAGTTCTGTAAGATCAGATCTTGGGCCTGTTTATATAGTAATGCATGAAATTAGGAGATTTTAAAACTCTTCAAGCATGCACTGAAATCAGTTTGGTTTTAAAGTTGAGGATTTAAGGTTAGGAGAAAAAAGTAGCTATTCCAATTATTTGCATTTAATCTGGTAATAATGAAAGTAAGCAAATATATAAGCTTTTTAAAATCAAATGCCAAGAATTTTTGTTTTGGAAAGTATTTTTTAAAATTATTATTACTCAGGTAAAGCTATCCAATCTGGAACGTCTACAAATGTGAAGCTTCCTAGCTTCTCAAACTTGTTTTTTTAAGTGTTTGCATGTACACAAAATACTGGATGGAAGTCCGCTTTCAGGAGGGAGCGTAGGCCTCTGGCTCAGAAGCACAGTACGTTACCCACATTAAGGCTTTTTCCCTCCTGTACAAATCTATTAAGAAAAAACGCCTTCAGTTGCATAAGCTGTCTATCCCTTCACTGAATTTATGAAAAACACGTAAGGGTTGGCAGGGTTGCAATAAATAGCCAGACCTGACACAGTCTCTGAACCATATGGAGAATCAACATTTGTCACCCCACAAAAATGAGGACAGAAACCTTGTTTTGTCCTCATTATTGACATGGGAAAACCCCCCACTTCTGTGGCAGCACTCGCCTTCCCACCAGCAGCAGAGGAGAGGAGGTGGTGGGGTAGCAGGCAGGCTGGGAAGGCAGAAAGCAGAGAGTAACTAGAGAGCTGCTTCACAGAGATGGTGCTCAGAGAGGCTGTCCTGAACACGGCAAGCACAGATCCATGGCCATGGCTCCCTTGTGTGTTTTATGGCCACTATTTTGGTCAGGCTTAGAAGTTTGCTCCCATATCCATCTGTTTAGTTTGCCCAAACTTAAAACTGATCCTGATACAGCCTGTATTTGGTATCAGGATAAATTTTCTCTGAGAAACATCACAGAACCTAGTACTGCATGCTCCCTGCCAGCATCCATCTCCATGTTACATCACACAAAACATCCACAGCCACTGAAGGGTAAGCAGAAGTACCATTTATATGTAGCAATTAACTACCATTAAGGTCTAGCACACAACTATTTTTTGCAGGGAAAAAAAGTACTCTACAGTTACATGTTCAAGGGATGGGTATATTTGTCTGTGACATACTGCAAGTACAGACTGACAAAACAGGTGCTGTATCACTAAGGTATGTGGTCTACATAGGACACAAAGAACCAATGTGGATTGCCAAACCAGTGCTACAAAACCAGTGTATAATTGATGTCGCTTCTGTGATTTCAAGCACAATTGGTTTTGCCTAGTTTTAAGATGTAAACATAACGGAAACAAGTCTTTTGTAAACCAAACCTGCAAAGGACTGAAGCAGTTGACAGAGTGCTCGTGGAGCCAGCATGCCAGCTGTTTCCAGTGACCAGATGGATGTGCAATTCAGACTTAGCATTTATGATCTCTCCAACGTCACTACTGTTTGTCATGAGTAGTGTGCCACAGTCACACTACGATAACTACTGATCATCAGTCTGCAAGCTGCTAAAGGCTGGTCAACAGCCAGACTTAGCAACAGCCTCCAGCACTTTTGGCTGAAGTCATCGGTGCCCAAATATGATCCTGACATTTCTGCAGAGCCTGATTAATTAGCAAACTGCCCAAAGCTGGCCCACATGCAGCACTCCTCTGGGCATCTATCAAAGTTACATGGTAGCAGGAAGCCAAGCACAGTTGCTAACCATAGGAACTCCATTCACATATTTTAGTGCTGTCTATGACAACAACTGTAGCATTTTCCATATTTCATCCTTAAGGTCAAGTTCCTGCAGAAGCCAGTTCAATACCCAAGCTTTCCCACATGCTTAGTAATTGCACCAGTGGGCTCTGAACTTCTCAGAGCAGTTGATAAGAAAGCTGGTGACAGGCCAGAGCTTACTTCTACTGTGCTGGAATAAATGAATAAATAAAGTATCTCTGAAATAATAAATGACATTTTGTAACTATTTTGTATAATCTAACATGGCAGCAATTCTTCAGGCAACATCCAGAAAGCCAAACTATCTAAGTTATACTCTTGTCTCGTGTAGCTTCAAGTGCACCAGGACTGCCAGGGGTGCATTTTTCCACTTAGCAAGGATATCACCTGTATACAGTATGTGAAAAAGATTTTCCACACACACATGTGTGTTCGAAATCATACAAGGGTGACTATTTGCACAAAAAGATATTTTCATTCTGAATAGCACGGAGTATTTTCTTCCACATAAAAGGAGAAATACACAGTACTAAAGTACTGCACATGGTTATCAGACCATGCACACACACTGCTGCTGATGAACACAGAGCTTATAGGTGTTATTATGGGCAACTAAAACTTTTGCATATATAAGGTTTACATACATAAATTTAGCCCCCACAAAATTAACAACTAGGTTAAAAAAAACCCCAAAACTCTTCTTCCTATTCTTTCACACTTACATGCACAGGCCACCAAGATATTAATACTATGCTTTTTAAACATTTCACAGACACCTTGTACTCATGAAATAAAAGGCCAACTACAGATCCCTTAACAAGTTATTGGAAGAGAATGACTTTGTCAGGATAATGGAATCTGTGGAATGATTACTGTGATAAGGATAAACAGAGGCTTCAGAGATCCCTTCTCGCAGGTGAGAAGTCAATGGGATAGGGAACTTTAATGTAACTTTACGACACATAAAACAACAAAATGCAACTATTTACATAGGTGAAAAATGCCTAATGGTTGCACAAAAACTACTAAATACTAGCAGTAAGCCTACAGATATCGAGCAAGACACTGAATCAACCTCATTATACCCTTAGCTACACCAACCTGAAACTTTACTGAAACAATCAAATCTGGTCCCTAGTGGAAAGAATATCCACAAGACGTTAAAAACCTATCGCTTGTGATCTGAAGCTGTCTTACTGCTGAGCATCTTGTATTTCACCACAGACCTCTCTATTTATTTGGTGATTGTACAAGAGAGTCGCTCCCAGCTGCACACCAGGAGCGGCAGTATGCCCACTTGTGGTTCTTCAAAATGCCCAGCGCTTACACCGCCAGCATAAAACTGATCAGTCTTTCTGGCCTGGCAGGGCTTGGGGAGAGGCCAGGAATGAATGTGTAGAACCAGCGGGGCAGAGACATTTTTAGGTTACGATGAATCTTCCCAGAAGCACTGAAGGGGCTGTGTCTCCAGCAGCTGGAAGAAGGGCCCGTTCCCGTTTTTTAAGCAGAGTGCCTGCAGTGCTATCCCTAAGCCTGTCGGTAAACATCAGCGCACGGGCAGCGCTCGTTCCCACCTAAAAACAGGACGCAGGGAAAAGGCGCTTCGCAACCCGCCCTGAAGGACGCGGCTCCTCCGAAGACTGACAAACTTTCGACGCTCACGCACGGCCTTCCGCTCTCGTCTCGGCGGGCACCGCCTCGTCTTCCCCGGCCCGAGCAGCTCGTTCCCGGGGCACCCCCGCCAGGGGAGGGCNGCGGGCGGGGCCGGTGAGGCGGTGGGCGGGAACAGCGCGCGCCTGTCTGAGGCGCTGGAGGCGCGAGCGCTCATAGGGAAGTGTTTACAGAATTACAAAATTACAGAATCACAGAATCAGTTAGGCTGGAAAAGATCTCTGAGA
>VXBC01009483.1:0-55353 GCA_013399945.1 Ploceus nigricollis | reverse complement strand
CCCCCCCCGCCATACCTTGTAGTAGAAGACCGCTTCCTGGTAGCGCCCGCTCTGGTCCCGCTGCACCGCCAGCTTCGCGAACTTCACCGCGTCCAGCTCCANATCACTCCTTCGGTGAAGAAATTCCTCCTAATGTCCAAGCTGGACTTTTCCTGGCACAGGTTAAGACTACATTCTCTGTCCTGTCGCTGACAGACCCCGCATGGATACACCCTCCTTTCAGGCAGCTGTAGAGAGCAGTAAGATCTCCCCGGAGAGAGGAGAGGCTCCCTTCCTTTTATCCAGGCTGAGCACCCACAGCTCCCTCAGCTACTCCTCACAGGATTTGTGTGCCAGACACTTCACCAGCTCCATCGCTCCATTGTCTTTCTGGACTCACTCCAGCACCTCAATGGCCTTCCTGAACTGATGGGCCCAGAACTGGACACAGCACTCAAGGTGTGGCCTCACCACTGCCGAGTACAGGTGAAGAATCACTTCACTGGATTCTCTTCCATCCCTTCTCTCCCATGGTTGTCAGTCATGGATGAAGGAAGCAGGTGCAGCCCAGGGGTTGCAGAGTGGAGTTGTTGTTTTTTTCCATTTCTCAATTTTTAATAGTGGTGGACATGGTTAATCCCCTTGAGGCTGGGTTTTCTAGCCTTTAAAGGAGAGCATTTTCGGTGTGCATCTGTTTGTCATATAGGTGTAAAGTGGAAAGCAAACAGAAAACCCGGGTTTATTGTACTGATCCTCATTAAAACAAACCAAAAAATCAGGCTAGCACTTTTGTAACCTAGATTGCTTAGCTAGGATGTTCAGGATTTTCTTTTGTTTTTTTTACCATAAGAGGCAGTTAGGGGAAATCTGAGGGATGGGATTCTTGAGGAGTGGGGTCCCTGCACAAGGGAGGGACATGGCAAGGGGTAATGGGAACAGGTTGCACTGGGAGAGGTTTCATCTTGTGATAAGAAAGAAAATTTTTATAGAAGCATTGACCATTTGTTGGAATAGCCTCCCTGGGGACATTGCTGGAGGTTTTCAAGAGGGTATAGGCGGGGTGCTAGTCTCATCTGTGCTCCCCTTCCCACAGAAGGTTGGACGAGGTTCCTTCTCACCTGGACAATTCTGTGATTCTACAGGCTTTTATTTCTCCCTGAAAATACAGCTTATTGCAAGGCACTGTTTTCATGAGATATAAAAATACTGTCTGGCAAGTTGTTCTGCAGCTCTCCTTCATGGGTGTCTTTTCAGCCTTTCAGTGTTTTCTGATTATAGATTTAGTTAGAGGTGCATATAAATGCAGGAGTACTAGGTACTGAAATACTGAAATCTGTTATTTTCACTATAATTTTTCTTAAGTACAGAGTTAAGTGTTTCCATTCCATCTTCTTCTCTTCCTTATCCCTTTTGTGCTTTGCTGACTGCATTTATATAAATACAGTAATGTTTAGTGCAAGGAGGAACTTTGTTTTTGTGATCTGCCATGTAGGGGGAAGTTCTTGTGTTCTTCATAACACAAGAACGCTGTGCTCCTTATAAAGTTACTTGTTTTGAGTTTTCTTTTTCTTTCAAAGTATATTTTATGGGTTTTGTCTGAGCACAGGAAAGATTCACATTACACTAAAGGGTTTTTCTGAATAAAGCTCTATTTGTTCCATATTTCTCTAATGACACCATGAAAATGAAGTAGGAGTTTCAGTCAAGGTCTGCTTCAATTTGATGTTGAGACATAATGGTGTAACTTGCATAGCCTAAAATTAATTTGTGTATCATGGCTTCAGACTAAAGAATTTATGGACCAAATGCAACTCTTCAGTATTCAGAGTGACATGCATGATGAAAAGGAGGCTGAACTGGGCAGAACCACAGATAATTCTGTTCCTTACTTAAATCTACATGCCAAAACCACTTATTCTGTAACATAAGCTAGGACCTCTTCCAGCTAATTTGGATTCAAAAATGTCACTTTGAAGAATTATTTTTTCACCATTTGACGGTCACTGTGATTGCCCCTTTTCAGATAATAAATGGCTTGTGTGTTTCTGTTTCTTACTAATCCTCTGTAAAATTCTACAAAAGGCTTTTAAATGTACAGAAATTTTGCCTTTTGCATGTACTGGTGTTTTACTTTTGGAGCCAGATATAAAAATTGGCCCATTTTCTTTCTAGATGAGGAAGAATAATTTCTTTCAATTGTTGTTGATATGCCCTAGACATTTAAATTTTTGTATGCTTAACTTTTGCCTCCCAAGATACTGTGCAGAAAACCACTTCCACTAACTAAGATTGTTAAATCCCTTTTTCCATTGTCACAAATCCCAATTCCACATCCAGGTCCTCTTCTGCCTCAGTTTTTCTTCCCTGTGATGATATTTGCTCTGAGTATCCCTTAATTCCCACCTTTTACTTGCCTTGTGTGCCTTCCTTCCTAATCTCATTTAGTGCTTGCTTTCTTTCCTTCCTGCCTGCCTTTTGCAGTCAATATTCTCTGGGAAGATCATAGCTCTATGTGTTATCTTAATATTATTCCATTCAGCCCATGCCTTTTTGCAGAGGCAGTATCAGATGAAGAAATTCAGGTCTCTGTGTCATAGTTTTTCATTGCTAACAAGACAGAATCAGTTCATTCTCATTTGTCCTTCTTCTGAAGATACTTTCATCCCTCTTTTCCTTTTGTCTCACATAATGCTGTAATTTGCTGTCTCCCAGCTCCTCTTCCTGCCTCCTGATTTTGATTCTTGCTTCTCTGCCTCTTCTTCTCATTTTTTCAAACATATGTTGTAGGGATAGACGTTTGCGTGATGATGCTACTTCTTACCTAAATTTTGCTTATTGCCATACCTATTTTCATTTGACTGCAGCCAAAGCTTTTTAATGCTTTATAATGCTTTTTGTGCTTCCCCCCACCCCAGGCACTGAAAACCCCAAAAACACTAACCTTTGATACGATCTGGTCTGTGAATTCCTCCACAGTTACTTTCACTCTGTTGAGGCAATACAGAGTCAGAACAGGAGTTACTCTGGTCCTTTATTCCTCTGACTAGAGTGCAGTTGGTGCCTGCTGAAACAGTACAGGAACAAGATAAAGTCAAAGTAGTGTTTTGTCTCAGCTTCCCGTAGGCTGTGGATTGAACTCACATTATTGACTCTGATACTGCTTGCTGGGCTTATTTTCAATTAATTAGTGTAATTGTTGCTTTAGCACATTTTGATTTTGGCATTCAAAATATTTGTGGGAATGTTTAAATTTGTTGTATAACATTCCATTAAAAAAAAACCAAAACAAAAACCAAACTAATAAACCAACTTCTATGCTGTTTCTCAGTGCATTTTTCCACCCTTTCTCCCCTTCTTATAAAAAATTATGATCCTATGACTCACATCTTTTATTTTGCCCATAAATTTTTGCTCTTTACTGTATCTTTCTACCATTATTTTATTTTGTCACACATTTAATCTTTTTTTAATCTCACAATGTTTCCTTTGACATGGAGTGACCAGAATAGCATGCAGTATTAGAGTTGTCTTATTTTGTATCCTTGTGCATTGTTTTATTCTGTGTCATAATGATTCCTAACACTCTATTTGCACTTTTAACCACTGCTTAGCCTTGACCCAAGTTCTGAGCACTCTCCAGAATGACTCAGCTTTTCTGAGAAAGGACTGATGGTTTAGCATCTGTCATTATGTACCTAATGTGGTCATTTTTCCCCTGTGATTTGACAGCATTTAATTTCACAGGCTGTTTAATACATACACAGGAGAGATCCTTGCACAGCTTTCTGTAGCACGCTTTCACAAACCAGACTATTTGTATCATTGGCTGTGGAAAATTGCCAGGCTTGCTGTGGAGAATTGTTGAGGCTGGTTGAGCCAGTGTGAGCTGAGACACTTGACTTGCACTTGGATCGAGCAAGGCTTACCAACGTAATATGTGGGGTGAAGCAGAGGCCTCCCAGCCCAATGTTGTCTCGGTGAAGCACAGAAGAGCACTGACACCTCTGTACAGGGGTGTTGACCCTGAGATGTGAATCCTCCTCACCCAGGTGTAACAGGCCTTGTTAGAAGTGTGTATCTGGTCCTTTGAGGAGACAATGAATGATGTATGGTTTTAACATGCTGATGGAAGCAGACTACTGGGCCTTTACTGCTACTTTGACTTTTTGGAGAGGAAGCAATACTGAAATGTCAAGGTTCTATTCTGCCTTTGATTCATGTGTAAGTCCTATAGCTCAGCTTGACCAAAGGTCAAAAAACCCCTCATCATCCTTCCTTTGCATGTGGAAAAATACACCCATCAATATGAAAATGAGAAAGGGTCTGCCCCCCCCACCTATGACAGCAGCAACATTTGGCCAATTATATTTGACTACAGTCCCACCCCCATTTACCCAAAAATATAACACTGACATTTGGAATCCTCCATGGAGAGGATGAAAATATGACCCCAGTTCACAGACAAGTTGTTGGGCTTGTTCCTTTCTCCTCCCCAAAACAGATGGGCCTTTTTTGGTAAGATTTGTGATTCTGACTGTGTCAGAGCATACTCTGGTGAAACCAAGCTAATTAGCAGTGAAATTAAGCTCAGTGAAAAGCTGAATTTGTTGCTTTAGCTTGAATTGTTAATTTAGCTCAATTAATCGCCAGCTAGCCTTGATAGGTTTATCATTAATGCAATAATTGCATTTATCAATGGCTGCTCCAAATCTTTATTTCTGTTGCTCCAATGAACTACACCAGTCAAGAATCTGTGACTGTAAAAGTTCTTATTGAACATGACTGGACTTACAGGACCAAGTTGGTTATAATCAGAAATTCAGCCTACCTGCACCCAGCACCTCTAATCTCTGAGGACTAGCTGAAATGCAAGGGGGTTTATTTTCTCCGAAATTGCATACTCTAATGCAGCACTGGCTCTTCTCCTTTTTATTTCTTGCCATTTTTAGGTAACCTGTGAATTTTTTGCAATAGATGACCACCTCGTTCAGAAACAGAAGTTGGATATGCTGTGTTCAGGTTCCATAGGGGCCTCCCCCTTCGCCATTTGAAGAATCAGCATCCCATGTATTTTACCAATGGTTACTTTTTCCTCTACTTGTTAAAGAAGAGCACTGTGTGGGAAACTGTAAACGCCCCTCTATGGAACTGCCTTCCAGATTTCTTCTCTCTTATGAGTGATATCCTTTCCCAAGTGCTCTCCTTTTACAAGTTGCTTTCCAAACCTTCTAGCTGAAGTACTATTTGTATTTTGACACTGTTGCTTAGCCAGGACAGTGTTCTCTCATTGCTTCCATGGACTGTGCTGTTTCATGTCTAGTCAGACTATAGATAATCTCTTCCTTTATGGTTCCAAGTACAGCAAGAGTATGGTAGTTGTCACTACTATAAAACAAATAAAACTAATCACTCTATTGGCCCCCTCCCCCTTAATGTCATTTGTATTATTTTAGTCATTGAAGTGTGTTGAATAATCTCTTCATCCTACATTTAAAGATTGTAGGTTTGTGTTTTCCAGTTTGATTCAATACAGGAAATGTCAGGTTAATTTATTTTAGACAGGTAATGGTTTATATTTTAAAGACTTGGAGAGATCTAGAACTTAGAGGCATGGAGCAAGGTGACAAGAAGCTAAGGAAGGTAGACTAGCTCACTGAAGAATGGCTGCTCTTTGTTCAGAACATCTTTGAATATCAATACCTGTTTCATCAATAACTTGTTGAATGTGTACACACAAGTGTTAAATGGATTCTGCAATAATTTAGGGAAACTCTGCCCATATTTTTCAGCTATGTAGGAGCAACTCCTTATATTTATGGGCCTGGTTTGCTTGGCTGTTCCAGAGCAAATCTGTTTATATTCTCCAGTGCATAAAATGTTTTCTTAAACAGACTAACTGATCTTGGTTTAGTTTTGTGCAAAGTACCACAAATTTATTGTTACATAGGCTATCTAAGTATTGTATTTTCAGGACTGAACCCCTACCTATTGATTATATTAAAGTCTTTTTGCTACAAAATTAAATTTTACTTGATTGAAGGCTTTTGAATATGAACCCAGACCTCTGATTGCTGCAGATGGTACTTTTATGAAAATTAGAAGTCAGGGAAAGCATAGGTGAAAATAAAGCCTTTAAGTTTGTGTATGATATTTTAATTTTTAATATGCTAGAAATCCCTTCTATTCATAGGGCTTTGGATTTATGAAACTATTTGAATAAAGGAATCAATTATATTATACCACTAGGTGTCCATCTACGATTAGATTGAAGCTAGAATTTTTTGCATGGTTAAAGGAACAGGAATTGAAAAAATACATTTTTAGTTTGACTCTGAGTGTGAGTCTGACCTATGAGTGTGGTTAAAGTTGCTTGAGTTAATTTTGGTTTTGAAGTTTTCTTGACTCCCTCACAGAGAATTAGATTTGGTTTTTATAGTCAAACATCCAGTATTCAGACTGGACGGAAATTTTGGGTCCCCCTGTCCCCCAAACACTAGAGAAATAGCAATATGAAATATAAAATCATGTTACTATAGATTCTGTAGATTTTTTTTAGCAAGTAACACAGTTTCAGCAGAGATTATTGCAGTCCTCCGAAATTTATTTGTTAGTTTATTGCAAAAAGTAATACAACTTTCTAAAAGGAAAATGTTCCTCCTTACACCTTTAAAACACTGGTTCTCAGCTTTCTGGGCAGTAATTTGTGGCATCTGTTTCAAAATAGTCATGGTGACAAGGATGGTGATCCTTATTACAGAAAGAGGGAAGAAAGGAGGGAAGTATATCTTGATAATAATATATCAAAATATTTAACATAGCCCTAGTTAATTTTCTCAATTTCAAGGACAGAAAAGTTATAAAATAGATGCTCAAATGGGTCTCTGTCATCTGTTTAAAAACATTTCTGTAAAGAAAGCCTTATTCTTTATAGGATATCAAATTTTTACCGGAAGCAACTCCTAAAGGGTTAGTATTGGCTGATATTTTCTTTCCTTTTTGAAGAAAAATTAAAATTCAGACTCAATGGATTGGGTGAGATGGGCATTTTTAAAAAGTGTTCTTTTGGTGCTATTTATTTTCTCATTTCCAATGAAGGCATTTTAATTAGCATGAAGAATGTTATTTGCAAGAAACTTGAATTTAATCAAGGAAGTCCTTTACTGAAACAGCTTGTTATACTGTCAAATTTGTACTCCCAGTTAATTAAAAATTTAAAACTCTAGGCACATTCCTCATTGTGATGGGTTGACTTCAGCTGGCAGCCAAGCTCTCAGACTTCTACCTCCACAACAGGACAGGGCTGGGGGAGAAACAGAGAAAACAGAAGAACAGGAGTGAGAAAACTCATGAGTCAAGATAAAGACAAGGAAATCATTCACCAGTTACTGTTGACAAAAGGGACTCCAGCTGGGGGTTAAATTAATTTTTTGTCCATTAGCATAAACATTTAGTTAGTGATTTGGGCATTGGGAAACAAAGATAACAAACATTTAAACACTTTGTGAAAACACTTTTCCTCCCCCTTTTCCGGGCTTAACTTCACTCCAGACACCTCCCCTCCTCTCTTGTTACTAGTGCAAGTTACATGTAGAACTTTAAAAGAGGATGATGTATGATGCAGGAGTTAGAGGTCAGTATGTAACAGTTTCTCTTTGCTGCTCCTTGTGTCTCTATTCTTCTGCTGTCTTTACTTGTGTGCTTTGCTCAGCTGTGGGTTCTCCACTGACTGTAGTCCCTTTGGGGTTGTCCCTGCTCCAGCACGGAGTGCCTCCTACTGTGACCTTGTTGCTCACAATATACTGGTCCTCTGAGTCTTAGTTTTTTCTGCCCTTTCTTAAAATATTTTTCAGAGAGGTGTGACAAACTTCGGCTGGCTCGGCTTCAGTGTGCATTGGATCCATTGCTGGATCAGCTGTTTTTGACACAAGGCAGCCCCATACCTCTTTTCACTGAGGCCACTTCTGCAACCCCACTACCAAAGCCCAGTTCTTTATACCCCACTGTATTCATAAAGGGATCAGCTTGAAGAGAAAGAAGAGATTATTACAAATAAGGATTTTTCCTCCTCAGATTTGTTAACAGGCAACTTGGCAAAACTAAGGCAGTCAGTTGGACTGGATTAGTTACTGCTTAATATTAAAAATGTAAGGCACAACTGAAAACCTGTTGGAGGGTAACAAGACCCATGTAGAGGATACATGGATTTCAAGTTCCCTTTCTAGGGTTATCCTCTTTTATTTACAGAGGGTGTACCCTGGGCTAAACAAAATCCACAGCTGCAGAAGGAAACAATCCCTGCTGCCTCAGCTGGTAATTGCTGAATCTGGCTGGGAAGACCCTTGTTGAAGATCCTTGTTGGTGATCAAGGAGACATAGGTCGGAAACCACAGATGCCTCCTGTGGGTTGTACTTCATGTACAGGTTGTATGTTCCTGTCGCTGCTGCTCTCATGAAGGTTTGGGTATTAAGAGTGTTTTCTTCTCCTGTTGGAAGGAGGTTCATGTAAGAACGTATTTTTGCCATTTTACCAGCAGAATTAAATTTCTGAACTTGATGTGTATCAGCTGTGCTGTGCCAAGTACTGTGTGAAAGCAGTACTAAATAGTGAGATAAGTGAGAAGGTAAAACTGCTTTGTGCATATTATCTGTTAGAGGGTAATGTACATGGGGCAACTGTTCATTGAGTTTGCACTTGACCTTCCCAAACAGTAATTTTGTTTGCATATCATATGCTTGAGACTGTGTCTTTTGGGTGCATGATTGGTCTCTCTTGACTACATTTTTCACATCCCCACCCACCTCCCCAAATCTCACATTGTACTCAGGTTCTGATTGCTCTCTCTGATTTATTAGCAAGTTTAACAGTTCTAATAAATATAGATATATCAAAATGGGTTAAATTTCAACTTTTGTCTAAGTATGGAAATGCCCAACAATGGGGAAAGTTTGAAGAACATTCACATCCATTGGACTTGATTAAGAAGGTCAGCTCAGTGGGCTGTGGGGAGGCTGATTTTTTGGAGAAATCTTTGGGATCACAGTAATGGTTTCTGTGGCTATTAAGTAAGATGGTTTGATACAGGACTGGATAGTTTATCCTCCTGCCAATACTGCTAATGAAGTTGGTCTGTAAAAATTAGATTATTTTGCTTGATGTTCTTACTCTAATTAAAAACTAAAATTTTGCTTTAATTAAAGTAATGCTTCTCCATTAAAGTACATTCTTGCAGGACTTAATCAAATAGCCATATTCTTTATAACTGTCTTCCAGGGTGAGCAAGATATTGGATACTTGAAGAACTTTTCCTTCATGAATGAACTTCATTACTGTACTAATGACATCTGACTGAATTTTGGAGATAGCTTTGTGGTAAAAACATTTTCATGTCCTTAAGCTATAAAATCTATTCTTTATAAAAGAATAAATGTGTATGAAGGAATGGGGAAATGTATATGAAGGAATGAGGAAAAACTGCTCAGAATCATTGTCATGGGAGGATGGAGTACAATTGCTCCAAGATAATTTTGACCCATCTTGGTAATTGTCACTTTTTTGAGAAAGTTTTTCCTCATGAATTAATGCAGAGAACTAATTTGATAGCATTTGGAGTAGATACCAAGTGTACATCTTCAGCTTTCTCCAGTCTTTCCCTGTGTGCATAAATACACTTTTGCTCAGTCAAGCCAGTTTTTACTACAGATTTTTTTCCATTTTTAAGTCAAATGACATGATTTCATGAATCATCAAATTACATTATTTGAGTTTGTATTTTTGAAGGAGGCCAGACATATAGTTCTAAGTAGTTATTAGGCAGACAGCAGGCAGATTCCATGATGAGTGCTAAAATAATGCCATTTATATTGCACAGGAATGCAGCAGAAAAAAATAATGACATTGAAGTCCTGAGGACATCAATGTGTATGTAATGGTGGACCTCATTCAGTTATTGCATATGCTAAACTTTTACTTTACGCTTGAAAATTTCACTAGGATTAAGTTGTTCATGTGCATAAGTGTTTGTACAGCTGGAACAAGAGAAATTATAGGTACTCTGCATGTGAATCTCTTTGTACAGCTGGAACAAGAGAAATTGTAGGTACACTGCATGTGAATCTCTTAACCTAACCATAACTCTCCAGATATTAATAAAAAATAGCATGCCAAAAAATCTAGTCCATTTTTCAAATGAAAACCTAATTATTATTTTTTTTCCTTCTGCACAGAGTCTCCCTTTGTCCTGTGGGATCATTATGCAGTATTTAACTGTGTGATAAAACAACACTGAATAAAGTCTAGCATGTAGTGGGTTTTATAACCTGCATTGTTGCAGCATGTCTGCTCTGAGCTACCAAAATAAAATGGCTGAGTGCAATCAGAAGGAATTAAGGACAGAAAACCATGACCTGGAAATGTTGCTTCCAATCTGGCTGTCATATCCTATAACCTTTCCACATGGTAGTGGCTTTGCATGTGACTGTCTCATTTTTATTATGTTTTTACTTATACAGTGAATTTTTCAAGGTTAAAAGGCAATTAGGTATTTGGTTTTTAACAAAATTGTGTCTGCCTCAGACAAGTGAACAGCATAATGATATGAAAATGCCCCTCAGAACTAAGACAATTCCTGTGCTTTATTTATTTTTAAAGTACTGCAGGCAAGGAAGTTGGCAGTGAGCACTGTCTGGAAAACAGAACTGGACCTCCAACAGTATTGGTGGATGAACATTTCTTTACTGTTTTGCTGCCTAGAAACAAAGAAGCAGCTTAGAACTGGAACTGGAGCAGCCTGGAAGTCATAACTGTTTTGGGCAAAAAATCCCCAGTGTATCTTGCAGGAAATTGTCTTTCTGCTGTGTTTTACAAGTGACATGTGCGTACTTTTTAAAGTGGATCCTCTTGTTAGAGCTTAACTTCAGGCTCTCTGCAATGATCTTTAACTTGAGTCCCAAGAGGAATCATTGTGTTCTGTATGAAGATAAATTTTTCATTAAAAAATGGAACCAATCGTTGGTTCATCAAATTTTTTTTCAAATAATTTTTCCACTCTCCCTGAAAGTCTGTGTGAGAGAAAAGAACCCATTAGAAATGTAGTAATACTCTAGGATCAGAGACTTCTAGAGATAAAAGGTGGATTTTTAATGCCCTCTGATTTATTTACTTTCAATTCATTGGCTCTTTGTGCATAACTGATGTTTTAGTAATCCCAACACCCTGCTGCAAAGCATTCTACAACTTAAGCACCCAGTACTTGAGCCTCCATTTTGCTTGCTGTGAATCTGCCAGCATCTAGCTTCAGTTGATATCCCATCCTTTTGTTGAAGAGCCACTGTCTCCAAGGTGCTTATGGCTTTAAAAACACCCATCATATCTTTACTCAGTCGTCGATTTTTTCCAGTAGTCTGCATAGTCACTTTATGCTTGGATGTCTTTCCATACCTTTCCTTTATCCTTTTTATCCTGCTTTGTGCTTGGATGAATCTGCAGAGTTACTGCTGATCTCTGGAAAACACTTTACTTAAATGGAGACTTAAATTTTTACTTAAATCATGAGTATTCGATCATATGAGAGAAAAAAAGAGCAGGAAAAGAAATACATGGGTCTGTGTTGTCCAGACAAATGCAAACATTGCTGCTTGTTTCTGTGTCTCATGTGACACCCTGCAATGAAGTTAGGCTCTTCAATAGATCAAAATCTTCAAAACCAAACAGTATGTCACAAGAATAGAAGTAAAACGCAAACAAACCAATGTTTAGGTGAGAGTTATATGTGTTATGAAGTAATAAAGGGAAATCAAGAGAAGTAGTAAAGGTGTGCAATTGTGCACGTTTTATTAATCTGATCTTATCTCATCTTTATGTACCAGCCAAGTGGGAAGTATTCCGGTTTATAATAGATCTCAATGAACTCTCCATTCTTAGGAACATAGCAGAGTTCAGTTTGCCAGATGTTCTAATTTCCTTTCTTTTGTATGAAAACTGGTGTTTGCCAGAGGAGGAAAACATATTTCCGTAGAAGGTGGGTGTGTCTTTGAGGATTTTCTTCATGTGTCCTTGGTTGAAATCCAAGTCATTTTCACTAAATACCAAAATTGCCACAGCAAGGTTTGACTTCAGTAATGACCTGTGTCAAAAGCCAGGAGTGTAGAGGTCATGCAGAATCTATAGCCTTAAAGTTTATATTATTTCTTTTGAATGCTAAAGCTTTAGAAGTTTTACTTTTTTGCATTTCCTGTTTTGAAATACTCAGACTTTTCAATATCTGTAGTAGGTCACAAAATTAATGAAATAGAAATTGAGCCTATTTAGAGCTCACAGTGTGCTCCTCTAGACACTGCACACACATTCAGATCAAGATCCTGAAGACATGATGAAGATTTAGGCCACTGGAGTAAAAAAATGAATGATGCAATGGCTGCATGCTGGGACAGCAGAGTTTTCATCATAAGCCTGAGTGTGATGCCTTTAAAAATAATTACACAAAAACTGTATTGTGCTCAAAAACTACCCTCAGCTACAATGAGGTAAGCCTGCCTATTGCTTTCCCTCCACCTTCGCAGTTTGTTTCCATTTATGAAGTACCTTAATGTTCCCAGCAATGCAAAAAAAAACCCAAAATGGGTTCCCAAGAGACCTAGTTAAAAGCTTTGCTATTCATCATGAGAGAATAAATTATATAGTAGTTTTCTTTTGACCTGGAAAATGATATTGTGCTTAGAGTTTATTAAGGAATAAAGACTGATCTTGCATTAAATTTTGAAAAGGTATACAGATGCAGTGGTTGGTTAGACTAGAATGGGTTTAGTCCTCAATTTTGACTGAGCATTTTAATAGTTTTTCTTTGTAAGAAAATTTCAACTGTATTAATACATGGAATTAATTCACCTCTTCTGCAATGCAGGTATAAAGCTTTCTGTTATGATATTCATGTGATGACTCCAGGCTTCTTAAACTGAGACTGTCTTTTTTTTTTTTTTTCCTTGAAACAGGTGGCTACCTAAGGCATTGGCCACTTGGCATGATAGCTTGTCTGTGTTTGGAAGGATAGGAATCAATTTTTCCAGCAGCTACTGCTGCTCCTCTACCCTGCTTCTTAATTTCACTAATACCTGCCTAGTTTCTTGTAGTTTTATTTTCCACATCCATTCCATCCTTTTATTTAAAACTGGCATCCTTGGCATGGGATGCAAGCCTGTGCACAAACAGACATAAGTACCCTGCAACAGGCAGTATTTTGTATTAGGTTTGTTTGGGAGGACAAATGAGTCTGGTGTTACCAACTAATGGGGTTAGATCATCCCAGAGCGACGCCAGCTACCCAGTTTTCTACATGTAGGTGTTTGTGTTCCTCAGTTTTGTCTGTGTTCTTTGCCAGCATGTGTTCACTGCTGGAATTATTATGGAACCATGAGGTGTCACTGCAGGGTTGTAAACTGGGCCTGAGATATTTGTAAGTTTTAAAAGTCAGGTTTTTAAAATGTATTTTTTTGAAGAATTCTCACCTTCCTAGGGAGTGAGGATTTTTTATCTGTACAGGATTAAGTACTCTACCTTTGTACTATCATCATGTGAATGTGCTACAGGATCAGGATGATCCAGAAACTTTTTCAGGTATTCTGCAAGTAGGTTTAGTTTGGATCAGGCAAACATTCAGCAGTGTCCATCTCATATTCTGGCCAGTGGGCTCCCTGCTCCCAAATGCAGGAGAGACTAGCAAAACATTACAGTATTTGATGCCTGAAATCAGTTTTTCAGTAAAAGGTTCAACAAAAATAGAATTAGAGCCACTACATCCCTAAAACCATTCCAAACGGTGCAACTGCCTCATTAGTTGGTGTGATGTAGTCCATACTGTGTAGAGCTTCTTGTGATTGGAGCAGGGATTGATTTGCAGGAATCATTACTCACGTGATCTCTGTTCCAGCATTCGCCTTGCTTACCATGGCATTATTAGCTCATCCTTCTTTTAGCTTTTTACACCTTTCACTGTTACTGTGTTCAGAAGAGATGGACTTTCCTACTAAATCTCTCTTTCACTGGAAATAAAGCAGAAGATCTCTCTCGTATCTTGAAGCATTGTGACCTGTAGAGTCACTCTTACAATAGTTGGTCGTTGGCTGTGCTGGGCTGTCTAAGTGCAATAGCCTTTCCTTTTCCTTCTAAGGAAAGACATTACTGGAGAGGTTGGAATGAAAGCTGCATCTGTACACCAGATCCTTCTCTACTGTAAACTCTGCTAATGAAGTCCATGGTTCTTTGCTGATTTGTATCCCTAGGGATATGTAGAATAGGAAATAAATTGGAAAAAAAAGCAAAGTTGCAGCCTTTCTTTCCTGAGACACCTGATTGCTATAAAACAGAACAAAATTGTATGGATTTTAATATTGTATGATACATAGAAGATGTTTCCTAGGGAAACAACAACAACAAAAAAAAAATGGATGACACAGCTGAAGGTTAAAGCAAATTGAAAATAAAATGAAATGCTGAAGAGAAAAAGTCAGGGTGCATGGAGGGAATCAGGCAAGCCAAGACACATCTGGAACTGAACCTGGCTAGGGAAATTGAAAATAACAAGCAGTTTTTCTTCAGGTACTTAGGACAAAAAAGGAAGAGAAAGAAACTGCACCCTTGTAGGTACACAGTTTGTGGTAATTAGGGATGAGGCTCAGTGGCAGCCCCATTGTACCTACACAGTGGGTACACAGTTGACATGAGATGACCCTGCCTGACTAGTGGGAAACGGGACCTGTTTAGGACTGTCATGTACAAAACTGAGATACTTAACAATGTTTTTTGTTTCGGTCTTCACTAGCAAGTGCTCCAGTCATGTCACCCAATTCCAGAGTCCAAAGGTAGGGACTGGGAAAATGCCCACTTAAATGCCCCTTAAGAGAAGATCAGGTATAAAACCAGCTAAGGAACCTGAATGTGCACAAATCCCATCTTTTCCAGGTGTCCTTGCCTTCTGTCCCCCCATTTCCAGATGCCCTTGCACAATAGGTGTGAGGCTCCACAAGTGGAAGTGAACAATTACAAAGATAATGATTCATCTTGCATGGGGGCATCCCTGAGGTTGAGTTGCTCTACTCTCTGCATCAAAACTGCTTCCATAAAGAAAAGAAGATGGGTGAGACTCCCTTCTGAAGTGAACAGAAAACCCACTGTCTCTGATGTGGGCAATTGAGCTTTCAGTGGTTTTTTTCCCATTTAAGTTTGAGACATGTCAAACATTTCTGTAACATGAAGAAGCATTTTTCTTACCTACAATGACTCCAAATAAATTTGGTAACATAGTAGTTGCTGTCTCCCTTTCATTGAAGGGAACTTTATTGTCTGTTGAAGCCAGTGTCTCTGGGTCGTATTTCGACCCACTTCTCAATTTTCAGAGGATCCCAGGAGCTCTAGTTGCAGTGTTTGGAAGTAATTAGCATGTTTTTAAAAAAGGGATTGAACTGCAGCTAAATTGTCTGTGTGTCACTATGTTGTGCAGGACAGTGTGCAAGATTCCACTTCTTTTTAGCTTTCCTGACACCAAATGAAGTAAAAGCATTTGTTTAGAAGCCCTTTTACATCTGAACTGAAACTACAACCTTCAAAGCAAAATTAGAATGTAGAAACATAATGGCTCATGCAAGAATTCTAATCAGTAAATAATTAGAGGCATATGGTAGTCTTGAACTGAAACATTGTCCAGGAAATGTTAGTAGCGCTCAGGGAAAAAACATTGATGCTATACTTGTTTTCTTTTGTGTGGTCCTAAGGAAACAGAGGGTTCTTTTCTAGATGATGCTGTAGAGGCCAAATTCCATGACTATTATTAATTGTATGTTATCTCAAAATACATTTTCTACATAGGTTATTCAGTGTGCATGAAGTGGATTTCAGTGAGCATTGTCAATATAAAAAATGTGGTGAAAGAATTTATGTGCACAATTCTTGCTGGATTGGAACATCAGAGACAAGGCTTTGATGGAAGAGAACCCAACACCTTCAGCAGTATTTTGGAGATTCAGGTGATATTCTTTCATCTGCCAAAATAGTCCTGTGTAGTGCTGACTAATCACGTATAACAAACCCTCATTTTGCAAGTGTGATGTAGCTCACTTCAACATTTAAAAGCCTAATATTATAGCATTAAAAAAAAAAAAATCAGAGAACACTGATTTTTGAGCAAATGCAACATTTCAGAGGTGCATTTAAATTGTATGATTTAAATTGTATTTAAATTTTTTTGACTTCAGGGAAAAATTGGAACTTTTGGCTTATTTTGATTCTGTATGAAGCTACATTTTAAAGTTTCTTAGCTCCTCACAAAACTGTTTTTTCAAGATCTGCTATAGTGAGATACCATTTCTGAGGATTATTAATGAATGTTTGCATATGGATGAACTTACATTTTATCTGCTGCATTGTGACTTTAGTGCATGGCAAGTGTCACAAAATGCATTTTCTGAGCTACCTGTATAGGCATGCAGACTCCTGAGAAAGGGTCAGATTTCCACACTTACTTTCCAGAATTTATTATGGATTCTTCTCTCTATATGGCAATACATAAAACATGCTGTTTAATTTTCATTGGTTTCACAACAGCTGCAGTTTTAAAGATGACTGCCACAAAGTTACTCTGCTCTAATTGGCCTGCATACAATCATTTACATAATTCTTTCACACATTCAAATCCAAATACAGTATCGTTCAGTCAAACAAATCTCCTTCATGTCAATGGATAAGAAAAGAGCCTTTGGATAAACAAAATTTATTCCAAATGATTCAAAGTAAAATATGCACCTAGTAATAATATCAGGATGCTTCAGAAATGTATATGTCTCTTCGCTTTGTTCATTTTACAAAGATGTTTCATTTGACAAGACAACATGAGCCTTGAACTAATTATGGGTGATACTCTAGTGTTGTGAAGATATTCACAAGCACGTCTTGATTCTTCCTAGCTTCATATTTTCCTGCCGTCAAAAGTGATAGATTCTGGTAAAAATGCATGATTTTCAGCACTAGAAATGAGAGGATAATTAGATGGGGTTTTTAAGCAAGTATGTTGGCAGAAGTTTTACTTCTATTGACTATTGCAAGGTAAGATTTTTCTAGCATTAAGTTTTTATAAAGCAAGAATCTGCATCTTGCCACCACCAGTAAGCTTCTATTTTTAGAATCCTATGTCAAAGGTACATCTAGCATATGTTAGTGAATAATTGATGGTTTAAAAATTGTGTAATGCTGCACACAAACTGTTGTCCTCAATTTTAAATTCCCCACTTTGTGGTAGTTCAACATGAGGGGACTTATACTATTTTTATTCTAAAACAAGAATTGTTATAATATTAATTTGTTCCAGATGAGTTTGAGTACTTACTCCTGTGGATAGGATGCTTTCCCACTCAATATTCCTGGAAGTAGGAGAGTCACATCTGCTGGTTTTCTTAAGAACTTTTGGCTTTGAGAAGCTGCTTTCATGAATGAAATGTTTGTGTTTAGTTCACTTAATATCCTTTACCAAATGAGTCAGTGAAGCACATGTGGGTAAGGTTTTGCCTTTATGCTGTTGACATTTGTCTACTTTCCAGTCAAAGGGACTGGCAAGGATATGAAAAATTACTTGTATCATCCTCCAGGTTTAGCTGGCCCATTTTACCGGGTCTGTGAAATGGTTTTGGTTTCCTGCTTTAATGTTTTTTATTGATTGCTTTTATACTCTCTTCTGTATGTAAACAAACTTGATCTGTGGCACTGCCATGGTATTTCTTTGATACTGACGTGATACTACAGCAAAGTAAGTCTCAAGCCAGAACAGATAGGAAAGAGAGAGTGAAACAATAACAAATGTATCTCTAGTTCCATAAGAACTTTCTGATGTGGGAAAACTACTCCTCCATATGAAGGAGCTCTTTTGGCCTCCTTTACCCCTTTTAACAAATCCCTTAGTAGGAGATAGTTTCAGCTTGCTGTGAAATATGTATATACAGGTTTCTGGTTACAGTCCCAAATTGTCGTATGAGGGCCCCGTCTGTTCTTCTTTTATTGAGGCCGAAAAACAGAGTGTTTAGGAGTTTGAAAGTGAACTAGTTCGGGGTCAAAATGAGTCATTGCTAGGTAAGATCTCATTTAACTCAAGGTTTAAAGACTCTTAAGTTTCACAACTCCATTTACTGGGTTTGGTTTTAAAATTATTTCCCCCATCTAGATGGGATGAAAGGTGAAATGTAACCTTCAGCTTGACTTCTTTCTTGAGGAAACTAAAACATGAGTGTCTAAAGCCGTAGTAGTGTGCATAGTTAGGTTCATTACTGACAACTTGGGTTAGTCTAGTTGAGTTCATATACTTAGAGGCAAGCTTTAATTAATTTCAACTGAGTATAGCAGTTTAAATTAGGGTGTGATTAGTAAATAGCTAATTACAGAGTGTTCAAAATGAGGAAGTAAAAGCTTATCAGGCTCTCAGAATAGCTAACTGTGGTCTTAGGTAGGTCTTGTAAGTATTCTGGTTAGATTTAATTTTCAACTAATGAGGTTTTCAGCCATTTGTTTTATTTTATTCTGTGTTAAAAAATAACTTTATGAGGAAAAACCACAGACCTTTCAGTGAAGATTTCCCTAAGGCAAAGTATTGGGAGTTGGGGCAGGCAACATAACAGTGTCAGAAAATTTGTTATCTGAGTCTTACAGCAGTTTTACTTCTGACACCTGGCAGGCAGCAAGGACAGCTCTGCTTGTCTTGTTATCATGCATTATGGGAGTTGCAGGTTGCTCATGCTGAGCAAATAGAAGGTGTGTAAAATAGAGAAAGATTTTTTAGAGAATGCTTAGGACTTCTGAGGGAATTGTCCTGATCCTAAGGGAATATACATATGTACTTGATACATTCAACACATTTGACTTCAGGGGAGGTTAAAAGGGTATGGTTACTTCAGATATGAAGATGTCAAAAATAGTTGGGCTCTCTGACAGAAGATTTGTTTTTGAGGGATCTTCTGGACTGAGGAGAGAAACTGTAATTTTATTTTTAATTTCATGGTAGGTTAAAAACTGTTTGAGACTGCCAGGATACCAGGGTCTATTTATAAAATTTTGTTAATGGGTACTTATTGCAATTTGTTCTGTTTAAACCATCAGGAAGACAGAAGTATGAATGATAAAGAATGTTTACTTACAAGATCATAACATGCTAATTACTAAGCTTTACTCAGAAATGGAAAAATATGCAATAGGCTTATAAAAGGTGCATCAAATACTGAAATGGAAAATCATTACGTCTCTTCATTCTTTAAAATGAAGTCAGCAAGTAAACATCCATCCCATTTGCTCACAGAGAGGCAGACACTGATTTTGACAGTAAATGAAACTGATTTTTAGTGTCAGTCAGTTTTTCTTTGTAAGACTGGGTGTAGACTCCTCTTGGGCTGGTTGTGTGCTTGTCTGTACTTACGTCTGTCTGTGGGGGTGTTCCTGTCCTGGTGGCCACGTCCTTTTCAGCTGTGTCTGCATGTCCTTCTAAACAAAACCACTCTTTGAAACATTGATCCTCATGTTGTTCACACTGACTTCTTAAGTCAGGTAAGTCACCCAGGGTCTCCTTGCTTGAACTGGTGCCTGGCCCTGTGATTATAACTGGAATCATTAGGAAACTCCTTTTTCTCTGGGACACCTACAATGAGTAAAGCAGCAACTTTCTTCTTCAGACATTTTAGTGCTAACAAAAAGATAATGTACTTGTAGGAAAAAATATGTGACTGTAGAGAGGAGATAACTAAAAAAAAAAATTGCTTCCTTTACATAAAGAGCTGACACCTAGAAAGTATTTTGCATTATGTTCACAGCAACATTTATCTTTCTTCTGGTACTATGATTTCTTAGTGGTTAAAGTTCAATACGTGGATATATGAGGAGAGTGGTATGGTGGGAGGGTGGGATGGACTCCTGTTTTACTGTTTGGTGAAACCAGGAAATTCCATAGTTGAAAACCAGGCTTTAAATTTGCTTTAGTGACAGAAAAGGAGATGGTGGAGGAAAGAAAAACTAAGTGGGGCATGTAAGTTGAAGCTTTCTCTCTGCTGTATTCCAGGACTTGATCTTATTTCAAAGACTTCAGAAGGAATGAAATCAGCATGTTAAAGTTGAAATAATCTAACTGGAGTACTACAGTAGGTAGGAGAAAACTACTTGATCACATTTATTTGCACTGGTAGAGATGGGATTTTAAGTTAAAACAAGAAAGATTGTGTTCCTTCTGTTAGTATATACCAATACAAGAGGGAAAATGTTCCCAGTCAGGTGTGCAGGGAGAATACTGTATGCAAGATGCTTATAAATCATAAGTGAAAAAGAGATGTTGCTCCATGCTTTTGACAGCATGCTTAAGAAGCATATTATCATTTGAGAGTGCATTTGGCTCTGGCAGCAAAAATCTAGAGAATTACTTTTTTAGCTGCCTAAAACATTGAAGCAGGTGAAGATAAGACTGGGACATTAAAAAAGAAAAAACAAAATATATGGGCAAATAATCATTGTGAAGCATTTAAAGGATTCAGGAGTACTGTTGATATTTTTCTTCATTTGAGATTTATATACATATATGTGTATCTCTGGGAACAAATATGTAAAAATGCTGGCAGTAAAATGAGCTTTAAAATATGTATTATTTTATACTGTTTTCTAAGGACTTTCAATAATTTTCAACTCTTATCTCCTAATATAGAATTAAAGTGGAAAGATGTCTTAGATTTTGGAGAATTGCTGCCTTAGCATCTTGCATAATTATGCTTATATATATATTTATATAAGCAACTACAGATATGCATATATAAGTACCTTATGCTAAGACCTTGTATATACTATTTTACATTCAAATAAATTTTAAAATTAAGATATTGCCAGTGTAATGCTCTGTAGCACTGCATGTTTCTGAGAGAGTTTATTTACGCTTTGATCCATAGTATCTATGAGCTGTATGATGTGAATTTTCCGTTAAATTCCTTCTCATTTTGCAGTAGTAAATAATGAAGAATACACATAGAAGGCCCAAAGCACCTCTATCTGTGCAGCTTGTAGTATATGATTGGAATTTTGTATGTGAAGATAAAGCAAAATAAATAGTACAAGTAGGAAAATCATTCTGCACATGTCTCTAAATTGTAATGTTTCTGTGTATTTAAAGAAGCTGCCTGATGTCAGTAGGGACGAATTAAGGAAAAACCAAAGCAAGTGGTAAATAGGTTCCCATCTGCACTCACTGTTTAGGAAGAGTGGGAGAGATTTTTCTGGTCTAGGGTATCTGACCTGAAGAACAAGGAACATTCTAAGGGAACATTCTTGACTTGTGGGGCTGGAAGAAGCTAAAAGAGGCAGAGACCACAGCTGTTGGGAGGCGTGGAAATAGTTGCATAGCTAAAATGTCACAGATTATTTTGTATATTATGATAGTAAGAGTTAGATTTTGGTATGATATCTGAATATTTACATAATGGTGGAAAGTCTAGCCCCTTGCTAAAACACCAACTGTATTTTACTCATCTGAGTGTGAGCAGCCACATATACCTTGGAAGTTTGCTGCTATTTGGTGCTCTTGAGTTTTTCACATACTCACAGTCATGGAAATTTCTAAAGCAAAACACTAACTGGAGGCTTTTGAAATACTGGCAGCAACTTACTTATCTGCCCCTGAATATGTACATGTCTAGCTGGGTCTATAGATCTGTGTGCAATTTATTCAAATGAGAGTTCAAGATGTTAATGCTGCTCTGGCACAATAACTGTGCTATCAAAGCAGGAACTGTGTAACACAGTAATGAAAATTAGTAATCATTATTTTTTGGGGGGGCTAACATTAAAATATTTAGTTGTCTCTCAGTATAAAGTTTTAGCTTATTAACATCTAAAGAATAGGCTCATATAATTAGGTGTAGTAGTGACAATAGATAACAGGATTAAATCTCTGTCAAAGTGATCAAGGGGAACTCTTAAGAGATTAATTAACTCTCAGGAATATATGCAGAAAAATTAATTAAATCCAAGATAAAATTGAATTATAAAGATGGCATGCAAAATGGTTGCAAAACAGTTTCCTTTATGTTAGTAATGCTTATGGAAGAAAATTGTGGTGTGCTGAGGCATGAAGGAGGTTTCCTCAATGCACCAACCCCAGCATTGCTTTTTGTTCTTGTTGAGGACTACGTAATACCTAGAACCTCTTTGGTTGCATAGGGACCTCAGTTGCAGCTGGAATTTCTGTGTTACTGCAGTTGCAATAAAAGTGAAAAGTGCCTGTATCTGATAAATGTTTTGAAATATAGGAAATGTGGTGCTTTTTCCCCCAAGGGTTTCAAAGAACTCTTCAAGAGCTTCAGTGCAGCTTGGTGTGGCAATACTTGGAACTGAAGTTTTGCTCTTGCCTGAGGTTAGAATATAGATTCAATCAGATAATTTCTATTCATTGCCTTTTGTTATTTACAAGACCTAGGGTAATATTACATGCTGTTACCCTAAGAACCTGGACTGAGCCCTGTGCTATAATGTTAGACCAGCTGTAACCTTTCTACTAAGTTGTCTTTGCAAATCTAAGGTACAGAATAAAGTGTAACGAGTTGTTAAAGGCAGAATCAAGTGTGCTTTTGTCCTAGAATAAAAAGTTATACAAAACTGTTTTGTTCTCGTTTGTTTAGTGTGCTTAAGCTCAACATGCCTTAATTTTGTACTTTCTGAGAGATTTTCATTCCCATTATCCACAGCACTGAGTTTTGGCTTCTGGGAGATTTTTATACTGTATTTCCATTTTTCTGTGACAACTGTCTTTATTATTGGCCCACTGATGTATTTCATTTGTAAATGAGTGCTTGTTCTTATCTGTGTGTATCATATATAGATAACACCACCAAGCTTTCCTTTAAATTGGTGAGGGGGTGGGAAATTTCAAGGCTAGAAGGGAATCTTAAAGGCATAACTCCCATTAATCTTACACTGTGAATAGCTCGCTTTTAGTTGAATTTTAGATCATGGTAAATATAGCTGTGTGAATCAGAACAAAGCATGATTGTGAGAGCAAAGCATTGAACAGTTCCTTTTGGTTATATGCTGTACATCAGTGTCAAACGCCTACAGCTCTGTGTTCAAAGCCTGTATGTTAAAAACTAAGGGGAAAAATTATGAATTTAAAGTGCTACTTTAAATTGCATATGGCTAGAAAACCTGCATGTTGTTAATAAAATTCACTTACCCTGTTCTTCCACAATTAAAAGCTTCCTTTTTTTAGGCAATTATGCCCTGTATTTCTTATATCTTTGATTTTTTTCCCCTAGGAAAGTTTTCAAAATGGATGCCTGGAAACCACTTTTTCTTCTCTACATTTTCACCTTCTCAACAGAGGCAGAGGAGTCTGGTAATACACTAAAGAAATGATTCTTCAAGTTGATAGCAATATTGCTTTTTTACATTTGTACCCAATGTTAGTGGGAGATGAAGAATTGAAGAATTTTTTTTCTAACTATGAATTATAATTAGGGATAATGTGGTCAGTTTTTATGAAACTTATAATTACAATAGGATAGTTTTCCTAAAAAATGCAAAAATTAATGCAACAGCTCTTTAAATTTTGTGTTTGTTCATGCATGATAAGGTTTCATATTTGCAAAAGTAACATAAAGCTCTTACAATTGTAAGACTGCCAAAAGCAAGATAAGTCACAGTATTTAGCACTTCCATTTTGGTAGTCAGGTCTTCTGGAAGGTCTGTTTGAGAAATGTTCTGCCCAGTTGTAGAATATTTTCTGCATGACTGTCAACTTGAGGAAATAATGACTGTTCCATCCATGCTCTGCTAGTGTTACATGCTTTTGGAATTTGTGGAAACACATGAGTTTCGCGCCTACGACAAAGAAATGTGCTTAGTACTCCTTAAGTTGATGTGAACTAATTTTCTTTTCCCTCAGAAAATAAAAATTAATAATGTATGCATGCAGAATGGAGCTCAAAGTGCATGACTAACTTTTCCTTTGCTATCTTGAGAGAGAGCAGGCCAACATATTCCAATGGTTGTGTTTTGCATACAGAAGCGTTTAATATGCATTTACAACAGATAAGTTCTGAGCAGACTGAATGAAAATTGTGTTGTGGATTTCAGCATCTCTCCTTTTCCTGTGAACGGTGTTGCAGAAGGATGTATCTTCTGACACTCCATATGATAAACAGGGGAAAAGAAGGAACTAGTGGGTGATGACAATTTAGCAGAATAGATGGAAGTTTTTCTGCAAAAGGCCAATAGGCTTTGGATTCTGAAAATCAATTAGGATTCAAAATTACTTTCCTTTTTGATTACACGACCTTTAAGGAAAGAGGAAATTTACAACATATTTCTTCAGTCAGCAGGAAAGCTTCCATGACAGACATCATTTTCCTGGTAGACAAATTCTGGAGTATGGGGACAAAGAACTTCATGATCATGCACAATGATCAATGGGAGGACAAAGTCTGTGTTGGTGTGATTCAACACAGTGATGTGACATACACTGAATTCTTGTTGAATACTTTTTATAACAAAAATTATTCCTTAAAGAAGATACAAAAATTACGTTACAAAGAAGGAGTCACCAAAACAGGGCAGTGCTTCCAGTGCTAGAGAATCACTTCATAGCAAGTGCTGGTAGCCAAAAAGAGGCTTGACCAAAGCCTTTTTCAGTGAGTACTCTGCTGAAAGCATAGAGGATGCAGTAATAGCTTTAAGGAGCAACGGGATCTATGTCTTTGAAGCGAACATAGGGATGATAAAATCCCCCTTGAGAGCTGTTTTTAATAGCTGATTATGCAGGGAGAGTTCACAGTGGAAAATCTTGATGCACTGAAAACCATCAAAAATAATGTCAGTCAGGTCTGTTAATGCAAACATCTCCCTGGTCAGAGCAAGGAACAAACCTTTTGTTGGGTGTATAATGACAAATATCCACACTGCTTTCTGCAGTCCCTGATAAAAGTACCTGAGCCAACTGCACAGCAGCGCAATGGTTTTAGCAAAGAATACTGCCCATGTTTGCAACTCACAACTTGTACTTTGCTTCTGTCAAGAGCCACTACACTCCTTGCTATGGTAAATAGCTTCTGAAGTAAGACAGTGCTTCACATTAAGCCCTAATATTCATAGTTCCTCAGTGTCTGAAAGGAGCCAGAGCAGATGCCCCCAGCAGGGATCTTAATAAAAAGAGGGAAACAGACAATTCAGTGATATTTTAAAAAGAACCTCCTAGAAACATAGCTTTGCCATCTCTAGCTGACCATACTGCTTCAGTGGGACTGTCAGCAGCCACTGTCTGTCAACAAAACTGAAGTCTCACAGAGGCACTGTGCAGAGAGGGTGTCAGGAAATCCATCCTTGGATACGTAGGAGGTATTGGCAAGATGTGAACAGCAAATCCATGGTAATTCTGAGGTGCTACCAAAAAGCTTTTCCTAGATGAGGAATAGAAAGTGGTATCTCCTACTACATCTCTTAGATGGCAACAATGGCTTAGATGCCACACAGCCTGAGAGCCTGGCAACCCCAAAGAGAATAAAGGTTCAGTAATGCCTTTAGTTAACATAGCAGCTTTTATCAAATATCACATGCTGATTTTGGGTCTGAGTTTATTCTGACTTGGTGCTGCATTACCAGTCACCTTATCATGTGGGAAGACTGAAGTACAGAACATACACAGTTGCTCTTTATCATTACATATTCATGCCAGCTATGTAGTTTGATAATACTGTAGATGTGTTTGTTAAGTTGCAAAAAAGAAAAATGACATGCATAACATCAAAAAGCTGATCTCTTCTGATTAGTGTAAGTGCATGGCATTGGTTGGGTATGGCAAGAAGAGACAGTTCTGGAGCATTTCTTCTCTCTTTGCTCATTCTTATAGGGACTGTGACTGTCCTTTAAAGCTCCTTGTCGTTAAAGTTCCTGTGTGTTGTTTTCACATAGAGGTGATATTTTACACGTGTTGGATGTATGCTCTTTGTTCTCCTTGTTATGCCATACAATTGATCCAACCCAGTTCTCCAGGTTTCATTCCCTTTGTGATCAGATACTTACTGAGAAAGGAGCACTGGGATGACCACACTGCTTCTCTAAGGTGTTTTGTAACAACAGCTTAGCCTCTCGTGCATCCTAGGCTAGTGAAATCTTGATCACCCCAAAACTAGCTGATCTTTGCCAAGGTGTTGGGGGCCAAAATGAGAGCTGAACCTTTCTTCCTAAAGGCAGAAGCAACTCTATGTGAATTATATCTGCTCAGGTGGTTTGCAGAGAGAACAGCTGGGCCTGATTCAGTATGAGCTCTGTACTTCCACCCACTCTTTATCCCATCAAGAGCTGAGCAGACTCCCAGATGAAAAAGCATTCCCTGGCTCCTGCAAGCAGAGAGAGGGGGCTGCTGTGGAAGGGAATGCGCTGCCATGGAGCAGTATGAGCATAGCTGACGCAGTAGCACCTCCTGGTGTTTCATGGCAGGGAACAGGGAGGTTTAATGGGAGATACAACAGTGAACTTTATATATATATACAGGTACACTTGTTTAGAGAGAGAGAAGTTAAGGAAAGCATATTTGGTTTCATATCAGTGATGCATATATTTATTGCTAAGATCTGCATAAATTTGTCTCATAAAATGAAGATCAGCTTTCTGTGAAGCCTGTTTTATCTTGTCCTGTCATCTGTTTTAATATATTCACTGCCCTTCTTTCCTGTAATAAATCTATTAATTCCCTTTTCTCCAGTCACCTTCTCTTAAACTGACAGATTTTTCAAGTTAGAGAATTGCATTTCAGAGACAGCATGTTGACAGGAGAAAAAAGATACCTTTGCAGCAGTAAGATAGGACAGTTTAACAATGTGGATGTTTGTAGGAGAACGGGTGGTGAGAAAAAGAGTTTGGCAACACAGAGATGTTTATTCCTGCAAATAAAGAGGGATTATCAACAAGTATAGAATACCTAACAGTAGATGATTTACACATTCTCATGCACAACATAGTAGCACAAAAAGTGAACTATTTACTCTTATTTCATTATTCTTGCTGGTACATTGAGGACTTGACAGAGAACGTTTAAAGAGCTGAGCAGTGTGGATGACCAATTGTCAGGGCAAAATTGCTGACTTCATGCTTACCCTTCACACTGCCTCCAAACCATGTGACTAAAAAGACCCAGGTCTTGGAAGAATCACATTGTGGACACATATTCTGTGTGCTGTACAAGAACATGTACTGGAAGAAATATCCATTAGATTTTGTGTTCACATGTGTGTGTAGACATGTATGCATGTATAGATATATTTAACTGATTGTTTTGTTATGAGCTAAAAAGATAAGAGACATAGAGTTTTGATGCTGCTCTGAGGTCTGAATGTCAGATTTTTTTTTTAGCCATAAAATCTAGTTCAATGTGACCTTTTACATTCAAAGATTTTCACACTGCTTTCCGGCAGATCCTACCCTCTAGGGGGCGGTTTGTACCACAAGTGAAAATGTTGAAACATAACGATGGTCCCTCTGAGATGAAATTATTTCTAGAAGCATTTGGTTAGAGAACTGAACACATTTATCTCTTCCATGAGAGAGGGAAAACTCAGAAAAATTATGTGGTATAATAGGAACAAGCCCAAACTAGAGCAAACACAGAAAGCAATCTTGTGATTGCTAAGTGTTTCAGAGTCAATGAGTGAAAAGAGAATAAAATTAAGTAGGGTGCTGTTATACAGCTAAAATTGCATGCCTCTGACTTCCTTGCAGAGGTACAACAATGAATAATAATGCATCTAGGATCATAGAAGAAAATTCAACATGAGAAATGAATAATCAAGGTAGAGAAGAAAAAAACGTGGTTTAGCTGAGGTTTTAATCAGGGCAAGATGTTTGGGAGAGGAGGAGGAATTCACCACGTCACACTATTAGTTGTTATTACAAGGAGCAATGCAAGCAATTCTGTAACTGAGGTAGGCATCACCTTACATCAGCTATTTTTCACAATGGTTACGACATTTCATGTAGGCGATGCCGCCTCTCTCTCTCATGTTTGTTTCTTTGGCCTGTTGTTCTACGTTTGCATGTATCCCCAGTCTTGTGACAAAGTGATAAAAACAGTCTGTCATTAAGGTTCCCTTCACAACTGGAATTTATGTTGTACATTCTCAGTTGCTAGCACGGCTCATAGAGACATTTTCAAGATTAGGCCCTTTGAGGACACTGGGCAGCTGGAGAACAGACATGTTTTGCAGTTTGGGAAAGTGCAGGTGTTGAGTAATTTAGTATTTGCAAGTTCATATGGCCACACTGAATCCTGTGGGCTGATGGTGTTTTATGTTTATGGAAAACTTATCTCACTGATTCTTACTTCTGGGTTTAAATCTACCACGTTGAATTCTGTTCCATGATTCTGACAGAAAACAAGACCACAAAGAATGTATGTTTATAGTTCCCTGTTTCCTATATTTTTTTTTCAGAGTGCAACATAGATCTTTCTATAGCAATTGATATTTCAAGGAGCATGCAGCCAGCACCCACAATGCTTCTGAAACAGACACTGCAAGCATTCCTCCCCAGACTTCTACTCCAGATGAAATCACTGCCAAATACCAGCTGCAATGCTCCAGTCAAAACTGGGTTCAAGTTCCAAGTATTGGCACAGAACAAACAATTAATCTTTGACTCTGGTTTTGAAGACTATAATGAAGAGATCATCCAGAAGTTCTTAAGTGCACAGACCACTGTGGACACCTACATGAATGCAGACTTTTTGCAGGCACTTGAGGAGAACTTCTTTAATGTGACTTCTGCTGAAGTTAAGGTAACTTAATGGTATGAACATATATCTTGGAAAAATTAGGCAGTTTAGTATTTACAGACTCTGATGCTGAGTACTCCAGGAAGACAAAAAGTAGTTCAGGAATAGATGACGCTAATAAACAGAATCACAGAATGGTAGAGATTAGAAGGAATCCCTGGAAGTCACCTTCTTCAATCCCTCTGCTCAAGTAGGGTCAACTAAAGCAGTCTGTCCAGGGCCATGTCCTGATGGCTTTTGTGTATCTCCAAGAATGGAGACTCCTCAATGTCTCCAGACAACCAGTGCCAGTGCTCAGTCACCCTTGTCTTTTCTTAAGTTTATATAGAACCTGCTGTTATTTCGCTGACCTGATATATCAATTCCAATTCCCTAGGCACTCCTGTAGTGAGATGGTACCCAGAACATTTGGTTTAATACATGTGATGAGTATTCCTACAGATAACTTTCTTATATCTACCATGGAATGATTGTACTTTGGGCAGTGGAAAGTAGTTTTCTTTCAGGAACTCTTATTCCTAAAAGGAAACTACTTTCTTATTCCTGATTCTGTATCTTTGTCCAGAATAGTGACAGCTTGAAACAGAAGTCACAGAAAAAGATCATCTGAGAAATTTGTTTACTGAAGTTTATTCATGTCATTAACTTGTCAAATAATTTCAAAAAACAAAGCTGGGTTCTACTTACAGATAACTGATGATCAGGAAATTCTGCCTAGATGCTGCAGTTAATTTATCCATCTTGAAGTGAGGTGAAGGGAGAAGCATAAAGCTTCATCTAATCTTTCCTGAAATGAATGGGGATTCTTTCAACTTGAATTCAAGAAATTCAGATCTCATTGGAGTGTTTTAGGGTCAATGCCTTGACAGTTTATTCTTGATAAGGCACTGACTCTGTAAAGCACTGAAAATGTCCTGTAGTTGCTGTTTGAGTATTAGCACTTACTAAGGTCTCCATGCAGGAAGACCTTCCTACTAAGGAAGGACTGGTTAGTTCTTGCTAAATACATAAGGGGTTTCATCTTCCAACTTTATTTTCGTTTTTATGAATTTTAATCTGGCATGGAGTGAGGAAGCCATATTAAAAATTCCTCTGCTTTCAGATGAAAGTTGGCATTCTATTTTTTACAGCATTTGCATAGGATGTGTTTGACTTACCAATTTAAGTTGCACCAATTTGGTGCACATTTAATGAGTTTTTTCCAAAGATTTCTTAAAATGTCTGAACAGGGAACATAACCACATAAGAGTTTGCTTGTTTTGAGTCTCAGAGAAGGAACTTGTTTGACATAAAAGTAAAAGCAGTGCTTTTTTTCCTCCTAATTGCCAGTTCTGGAGATCAGCATCAAGCAAGGCTTCTTTCTGCTTAGGCATTATTATCATAAATAAATATGCTGCATATCTCAGCACTTTACCAGTGGATTAATATTCTTCTCTGACACTGTTTATGTACAAATTGAAAGTACAAGACTTTAGAATGCACATGAAATCACAATTTAATCTTCTTAGGATCCTGAGCAATAACATGCTTATTCTGTAAAAACTCATCAGGGACCACGATGATCTGTTGGTTCAATTTCTTCTTTTCTTTGTTATATGTTTGCTTGGCAGCAAAAAATTGGACCTAATTCCAGCATTTTCAACAATGGATGTGTTCCAACAAGAGCTTGATATAAACAAATGCTTTGTAAACATAATAACATATCTTTACATATATTTACATATAATGCCCACAGTAACACCCCACATTCCCTGTTCCCCATGTTTTTAAAATGGAAAGATCATAGAAAAAACAACCAAACCCAGGCCTACAGCATTGTCTCTAACAATCTGTGATGAGTTTACCCATCTATGGTCCAGCTATGGTCCAGTATCACGTGGTCCTTGAGCAAGCATAGAATTTGTATCAGTGCCTCCATATTGTATGTTTGGTAACTTACAAGTTAGTTCCAGCTTAAATTCTTGTCTCCTAGCTGCTTTAGTATAGAAGTGGGATGTTTGGTGTGGCAGTCACTTCATTTGCTTTTGTCACCTGTGGGAAAATTTACCTTAACAGAGGTAACAGGTTTTGCATTGGTCAAGGCTGTGCCTTGCATAGGGAATGTAAAATATGGAGGGTGGGAGGGAAGAAGCTCTAGCTGTGCTTGTGCACTTGCTGGTCAGAGAGTTTAGGAGGATTTTAAGTCATTGCCATTGGGGATAGGACATAATTTACTTGTGCATCTTCTTTCTGGGCAAACTAATCCACTCTGTGAGTGGGACCTGAGAAGTCTTCTGTTGGTTTGAAGAGGGAATTGGAGGAGAGAAATTGGAAGAGACTGATAGGTTGAAGGGGAACTGAGAAACTCTGCTTTTCCTCCATACTGGAAGAAGCTTAACTGTAACTCTTTGGCCTGAAAAGATGGAAATGTGTCCAATACAAATTATTAGCATCCTGAGGTGAGCTAAACATAATGTCTTAAGAAGGAAACATAGGGCAGAGAACAGAGAAGGGTGATGACCTGCCTATGTGGAAAGGGCAAAAGGACATAAATATCTGCATAGGGGGAGGATTAGACCCAGAGAAGATGTGCTTCCTGGTCTGGCTCAGTTGACAGCCAATGGGAGCTGCTCTTGCAGAAATCGGAAAATTTGCCCTTAATTCTTCTCCAAATTCACATATAAGAGAACTCTTCAGACATCAGAGAAAGTTTTTCAGTGGGTAAGTTAAAAAATAATTTGTCTCCTACCTCACATGCTAAGATGACAGATACAATATAATAGCTATGCTATATTCAGCAAGAAAAATCCCTCAAACGGAAGTACTATCAGGGAAGAGAGGCTTTTGTGTTCTGTTCTCATTGTTCCTCACTGCCATTTTCCAGCACACATTTCAGGTCTACCACAGTATAGTGAAATTTGACCATCTCATAGCCATTTCTCAGTTACAATTACAGCTCAGTGAGCTGTAAATCTTACAAAGACTGAACTTACTGTTTCTTTGCAATTGACTTGTCATTACACCCTTTCCTGCCAGGTTCTGTTAGTATTTTCAGATGGGCTGGATGATTCACTGGAAGACCTGAAGAAAGCAGCAGACTCACTTCGTTTTAAAGGTATTACTGTGCCACTTTGATGCTTCTGCCTCCTACTACCACAGGCTGGATGTACAGCTCCCCCATTGCAACTTTTCCACTTAACACTGCCTCTCCATGCTCATGTGGAATTGCCCAGGAGTCCCTGGGAGAGTATTTGCTTCTCCATGTGAAGCAGTGTACATGATGACTTGTCACTATATGGCAGATGATGCCAGAGACATGCCTAGGAGTGCGGAGGTTCTAGTTTCTGGAGTCCAGCTCCAACAGCTGAAGCAATTCAGGATGGACCCTCTCACTGATGAGAACAACACCAGAGGTTAGATGCAACTCTGACTTCTCTAGGAAAAAGCAGGTTTGAGCTTGTGTTTCGGCACTGAGTAACATTCTGGTCTGACAGCTGGAGAGAGAAGTCAATTGGAAAATTACTGGTCTAGATTTTTCTCTTACACATTTTTCTCAATAGCTCAATTTCTTTTAACATATTGTATTGAAGACATAAAATGTAAGTCTTTCAGAGAATTGCTGTTATTCAAGTTTATATTGTTGGTTAAATTGTATGTTTCAGGTATTCACTAATTTAAATTTGTGCTTATGTTGAAGGTCTTGATGCACTTCTATTAGTTGGCCTGGACAATACACAGAACTTGACTGAATTTTGGGAAATAGAGTTTGGCAGAGGGTTTGGATACAATGAACCTCTGAGTGTTGGGTTTGCAGATATTGCAGACATTTTGCAGAGAAATCTTGTAAGTCCTTCTGTGATATAAACCAAAGGCGGGGGGAAATCAGTCCTTGTTTGTGATTAGTATATATAAATGAAATTTTCTTGTAATTTTTCAGGATACTGTTGCAGAGAGAAAATGCTGTAAAGTTATTTGTAAGTGTCTTGGAGAAAATGGTGATCATGGTGTCCGGGGAAATCCTGGAAAGAAGGTAGGAGGTCTAAGATAGACATTACATAAGAACTTCTTCATTTTTCAAAGTGTTTCTGTTTTTTTGTAGTATTTCAGAGCATGCATGTGTGCCCCCATAACATTTAATATTAGGACAGATGAAGGAGAAATATGAAATATGATCCTTTCTCTGCTGCATTCTCCTATGCAAAATATTTTTGTAAGGAAAATGATTTGTACATATAAAAATCATTAAGCACTCTACTGCACCAATTCAGCAGAAAATGGAGAGGGATTAAAAAAATTAAGTCTGATTAATCAAGAGGCTTATTATCTATTGGGAATGAGGAACTTCCAACTGACAAGCTGAGAGTAGAAAGTAATCATTTTTCACTAGGTATGTACCTTATCCTTTTGTGACTGGTTATTCCAAATGTCCTCTTTTGTAAGTCTGTTTTGATTCAAAAGGATTACTTCTTTTAAGGTTTAAAATTGTTTGTTTTAAGCCTTTTTGAATATTACAGATATCACTGCTTCTACAGCATACAAGTAGAATTAATTATTAAAGTTTTTAATATATGTAGTCTGCATGTGCCTACTATTCATTCCATTATTTCTACTTATTCCAGTAGCATGTGAGATAAATGATATCTGCAGCTCACACTCTTCAGTTATATGGTTGCAGTTAAATGAAGTTTTGGTTATCTCTTAAGAAAAGTATAGTCTTCTAATACTTCTTCATAAACGAATTTACTGGTTTTTTTCCATTACTCTTGTTGCTTTTCTTATACCTTTCTGTTTTACTAAAGGACTAGATTAAGGTGCTTACACAGTGTTCAGAATGTAAACATAGTTGTTTTGCAACTAGAAATTCCCTTTGTTCCAGTTTCTCTCTGCTCAAATTTTGCCCTAAGGATAATGCTATTTGCATGACTTCCAATATAAAGTTGAAACGTTCCTATGTGTTTGCAAGGCATTGCAATAACTTTGTCCTAACAAGTTTCCAACTCCATATATTTTTCATTTCACCTTAGAATTTCATTACTGTAATGCTTTCTTTTCCAAATCACTAGAAAGGTGTTTAATTTGGCCAGGTATCCCAATGAGCTTTGTTAAGCCATCAGAGAGTTTCCTGAAATAACAGCTGAAACTGTATATTAACGATTGTTCTTTTCTGGGGTTTATGTTTGGGGTTTTTTTCCAGCCATGTCAAATACACAGGACTGTACAGAGTGTCTATGTAAATGTAGGGAGCCTGCCCCCCTTAGTATAACCAGATCTAATTTTCAGGAAATGTTTTCTATCTCTATGTGCAGAATAATCGATAGAGATTAACCCAGTGTGCTTGGAGAACAGTGTTACTTTTAAATTCTCATTTTTCAGGGAAGTACAGGTTACAGAGGATCTCCTGGCCATCCTGGTGAGGAAGGTGGGATTGTAAGTAAATATTTGTCTTCCTGCTATGATGTTACTTGGTGCCTGAGCCTGTACCCATCAATGTTAACCCAAAATGTGTTAGAGGAACAGGTAAATATACAGATATGTTTCTCTGTGCCTCTGCACCTCACCATAGATGGTTATGCAGTTAAAAATGCAGCTCACCAAAAGTGAGTTAGTTATTCAGTTAAAAAAACCAACCCACCTTCAAGTACAAACAATTGCGTTAGAGCTTGGTAATGCAGTATAAACATGGCATGATAGTGAGAGCAAAGAACCAGGTGCAACTCAAATTAGTAACTGATGTTCGTTTATGGTCCGAATGAAATTTTCCAAGAGACTTGCATTCGTGTCCTTAGTGCAGTGAATGGTGATACAGTTCTCTCTTGCTTTAGTCTTATGTGATAAATTAACCAGTAATCATCATTGTATGGATGAGATTGAACATTTTCCTTTGTTTCTTAGGGGGATAGAGGCCCAGCTGGTTTCAGTGGGACTCAAGGAGACAGGGGATGTCCAGGTGTCAGAGGCCATAAGGCAAGTCTGTAACTTTGAAACATTTCCTAATTTTGTTTCCCATAAACCTGTTTTTTGTACTGGGAGCAAATCCCTGTGCTGTCTCCCTGAAGCATGGATGAACATCAAGATCCAGCTGTAGGAATGGCAGACAGTGTTTGCTGGCTGATTTTGAGAGGTATTTTGTGTAACCCAAGCATGGCTGAATGGCTCAGGATTTTGCTGAATAAGCAACTTGATGATGACTTTTTCACCACCAGCTCCAGACTGGCCTTAGTTAAAGCTATAAAGCTTTATGGAGTGGGAATGAAAATTAAGCCTATACTATCTTCCCAGAGGAAAGGAGGAAATCCCATGCATGACAGTAGAAGGTTTTACAGTAGGGACTTCTGTACCAATTTGCCCTTCTACCAATACTGAGCTCAGCATACCTCTGCACAGCAAGCTATTGTGCCCTGCTTTTCAAGATCAATAAAAATACTTTTACCAAATTTCATCTATATATTTTTTTCAATTTCAGGGGGCCAGAGGCTATAGAGGAAGTCAGGTATGTATTTTCATGTGTGATCAATTTTCTTTGAGAACAGACTTCTGCCTCCTTTTATGTTACCCTGTAAAATTAAATTATCAACATGGAAGGAAAATAGTGTAAAAACTTCACAGCATTCAATGTACTTTTTCTATGGTTCTATAAGGATGGATTTAAGATACCTATCACATTAATTAAAATCAGCAGTCATAATTGTATTTTTATATGATTGCAGTTTATTAGTCTAACTGACAGGAAAAGGATTTATTTACTGACTAGTTTGATAATCTGTTAAGGTGGTAATTCTGGTCATCTGAATCTCATTCTAATTGTGAAGAGGAGAAGAGGGAAAAAAAAGGTTGTAACTAGTATTTATTGGGGGTTTGGACAGCATTTTCCCTAGATCATTATTTACACATTTTCAATATTCAAACTTCTCTTCAAGCTGTGTTTGTCATCTTATCTGCTGATATTTCAAGTCTGCTTGTTTAACCTTTCAAACATACTTGTTCATGAAGGAGATATGGTCACTAATTTGATAATAAAAAGTGAAGCTTGGAAGACAATGATCTATAACAGTGATAGTTTCCAAGCTACAGTGATTAAAATGAAATTAACTTGTATTGAATGCTTTGATACAAAACATCTTCTAAAAATGAGTTGTGAGCCTCAAAGATTCAGAAGATGTTTGCGTCCATAACTGAGCAGCTTGGACAAAGTTCAGAGAGTGTTTCTGAAACCTCAGCTCTATTTAAAATACTGCTCTGTACTAACTTTTTAATCTTCTCATGTGTTTCTCTTTCCTTTTCCTTTTTCTGCTCTGTTATCTGAAGTAATTTGCCCTTCTTCCAATGTTATAAATGTCTGATTATAGAAGAGGAAGAGTACTTGCTGATGATTTCAATTTGCCAAAATTAAATAGTGCAGTAGGTCTTACCAGTTGCACAAACTCTACTGAAATCTGGTGAATACGTGAATATCTTCATTATGTTGTGTTGTTATATCCACAAATTTTATTTTAAATAAAAATATGAAACTTTCAACACATAAAAAATGTGATTCAATTGTGCCAACTTAGTAAGGTTGAAGCAGTTTATTGAAATTACTGAAGCCTGGAAGGCAATTTATTGTAGCTATTTGAATAAAAGGAAATACTAAATGTTTAATAGTATTAAGTTTGGCTCAGGTGTTCTGAGGTAGGAAATGACTGATAGAAAAAATAACACTTCAATAAAAGTCATGGTTACTTACTTAGTGCTCAACATTTTTCTGGAATGCTTATTCAAGGAATTCTTGTTTGTGATGTGTTCATCTAATCAAGATGTACAGCCAGCTGTTTTTTCTTCTAATAGGTACAGAACTGTTTTAAATTAAAGAAGTTTTTCCTCAGGAATTTTAACTAGGAGGTTTTGCAAAGTCAATTTAACATCAAAACCTACAAAGCAATTGTACCTGTGGTCTCTATCAGAGTGAAACTGCTGATGGTTTTAACTTGTTCTTGTGCCACTTTCAGTGTTTGTTGAATATAATTTCAGCTTTCTGGTTAGTTGTCTCTGCTAAATTAATTTCTTACTACAAATTAAACCAACACTGTTAATTCCTTCATTTTTATCCTAGTAAAGAAAGATAGAAGAAGTTTCAAAATCTCCTGTAAAAATTGAGTTTGTTATGTAGCTGAGTCTGAAACATCGTGGAGCATACATACATGAAATAAGAGTCTCACAGTTATAACTTTATTTAGATGCCTCACACACGTTCACATTGCAAACTCCTTAAGTCTGGGATGAGGATTTTGTGGGAAAATGACTTCCATAAATGTTTGCAATGTGGTGTATAATTTTTGCAGGCAAAGGGAAGAGAAAAACAATGTGAATTTGAAAGGGAAGGTGACTGATATTTATGTAGCACTGGAATTTATGTACTTTTGCTGAAAGAGTTATGAAGTTTCTTTAAAAATCCTCAAGTCTAAGATCAATCTTCTGTAATTATTTTTTAATCATGGTTATTCTTTTTGTTTTTTCAATTCACTGTTCATATTATAAAACTATGTAAAAAAGCAAAAAAGCACAGTAAAAACACATACAATGGTTGAAATCAGAATTACAAGGTTATCAGCATGATAGATCAAATACTAGTAGTTTATTTTGGAATCTATTTGGATTTTGAAGGTGCTGCAGCTGGGAAAAGATTTGAAAGCTGAAAGAAGGAAAAGCAGAATTTAAATCCTGATGAAAATCTATGATTTAAATAACCGTTTTTCTTATTAGATGTCCTTAACAGTTAGTTGTTTTAGACATTGTTAATGCATTAAAATATTAATTAGTAATTAAAATTTATAGTTATTATTCTTAATTATTCTTTCTAACCATTAAAACCACAGATCTTATTCAAGTTTCCAAATGCAGGGTAAACACTTCTGTCTTTGCTCAGACAGACAAGTGGACTAATGCTAATTAGCTTTTTTTTTTCCTTATTGCTACAGGGTGAACATGGTGAGAGTGGATTTGATGGCACTGATGGAGAGCAGGTAAACATTACTTTAAATGTGCAGTGCTATTCAAGACACCAACCTCAGAGTTCAAAGGTACAGGTTTTGTGCCTTGAATGGGCTTTAATGCTGAACAGAAGTTCTGTTGTTGGGTGTTTAGAATTGTATACCTGATTGAAGCCGGATTCTGCCAGAAAAAAACTTGAGAACCTGATGTAGCAGAAAGAGCAAACATTAATTTTTTCTTCTTTTTCTCCCCTTTCTGAGTCTAGGGAGAACGTGGATTTCCTGGACCTTCTGGAGAGAAAGGCAGCAGAGGGAAATGGGTGAAGTACCCCTTACAGTAATGTTTAGATTTTATGGAAACATCTTTCCAAACTGTAATGCTGTCTGTAATGCCTGTGAGTTATTTTTAATCGCTGCCTGTTCTCTAATATGCTGTCACTCCTGCTCTAAATCAGTGTAGCTCCACTGAGTTCAACAGATCTGGCCCTCTGCTGCCACAGATACTATTTATACTTGTACCTGAATTGTTTCTGCTCTTTTTATGAATTTAGGGCAGAAAAGGCCCCAGAGGACAACCAGGTGAACGAGGAGAATCTGGTCTAAGAGGAGATCATGTAAGTGCATTCCTTTATTTTTATTATATTTCACTGATTTGCACCTCGATTTTATGATGGAGATGCCTGAAATATATGTGATTTGAAGATTTTTTCACAGTCCTAGAAAATGCAGTACTCTGCAAGAAGAATGGCATATTCTAGGAGTCCTGAACTCTTTAGATGTAGATGGACTGATGTGTTTTGATGTATTGCTTGGAAGCAGGTGTTTAAGCCTCAGGTCTCCTGCTTGTTTATGATTTTTTTGGTTTGTTTGGTTTTTTGTTTTCAGCATAGGCAACATAACTCCTTTTGGAGCTGCTTATCATAGAATTGTAGAATAGCTTGGGCTGAAAGGGACTTTAAAGTTCAACTAGTTAGTTCCCAACACCCCTTGCCATGGGCAGGGACACCTCACACTAGACCAGATGGTCTGGTGAAAAGACCAGGTGGACTAGGTCAGTCTTCCCTGTTGGTTCTCACCCTACAGAGGAATTCTGGATCACTTGAATACCCTGTGCACTGACTCTTGGTTAGCAATTTATAATGATGCAAAGGCAAGTTACTTCTTTATATTCACATTTTTTCTTTGCATGTTCCAGAGACCTACATAAATGCATTCCCTGGACTAAAATTCCAGTGCAGACACCACAATTCTTGTCTTGAGAAGACACAACTTCGTCTTTTCACATATATTCCAAAGACTTTGTTCCAAACAGTCATATATTGTGCTGACTTCTGTCTTTAAAGCTTATATTGAAAAAAAACCAGTTCAGGTGACATGGTAATTTGCCTCTTTGAGAGATCAGGATTTCACCTGATCTAGCATTAAGTGGCTAAATGGAACTCCATTCTAATGCAAGCCCCCAAATGAAATTCATGAGTTATAATCTTAACTCAATTAACTATATCAAATCAACCAGAACAGTTTCAGATTTTCAGTTTAATTTGTTGTCCATTAGTAATTTTGCTTTTAATCTCCGTGGAAAAGAACTTGGTGGACTTAACAGACCTTCCTATATTGAGTTCTTACAAGCATCATCATTCAAAATAGCCTTTTTATTCCTTGCTCTCTGCAATTACAAATCCAATTAATTGTATTTCTGTATCCTTCTGCTGTAGTCAAAGTAATAAAGGTATGGTAACAAAGTGCTGAGCTTTCCATTGATCTTTTTCAGGGAGATCCTGGGGCTAACAATAATGTTACTGGCCCTAAGGGTGAAAAAGGAAACCTAGCACCACAGGTAGGCAAGTTGTTCTATTTTGTGGAGAGAGGATTTGCATAATGACTAATTTCTACTGGCTGTCCAGTGACCAAGGAGGTTTTTGTTTGTCTGCAACACTGAAAGCTTTAGAAACTGCTTGATATAGGAAAAAAAATGGAAAAAAAATTAAAATGTTTAAAAATACTATGGAGATATTCTCATAATGTGGAGCTAATGGAAAACATGTATTTAGTATAAATATATTAGTCTTCCACAAATATACATCAGTAGCCTGAAAGGCTTCCAGTAATGGGTTGTAAGGATACTGTTAAAAATCATGCTGGGAAAAATGCACAGGTTATAAATAGATTATACTCATTTTGTCATGGAACTGCTATTGCCTCAGGATGGTGGGTAATTTCCATTTTGATCTGTAAATAGAAAATAAGAGCTGGGATATATGCTTATATAGTGATGTTAGAGTTTTTAACAGGTGTTTTAGCAAAACTGCAAGGAAAGAAGCATAACAGAAAAGCATGGCTTGTATTACCATTACAATTTGTTTAGAAGGAATAAACAAAGCTGATTAGTAGTTGGACAGTAGCAAAAAAAATGATTGTGAATGAAAGCTTAAGAGGATGGCAAATGTGAGAAAAATCTGATTTAGAAGTCCATCTCTCTGAACAAGTAGGATTGTATGCATACATGTATGTCTATGTAGAGTGTGCTGAAAGCAGTAGAAAAACTCTGAGGATTATTTTTTGAAGAATAATTGGGTTTTGATATCGCTTTGGAAGCAAATCTCATCTTAAGTAGTCCAACTGAAAGGCTGAAATCAACAAAAATTATTTCACAGAAGCCTTGGCTTAGTATTGGCTGTTAGTAATTGGAGATCCAAAGCAGACATGATCTGTCTGGTTTATAATTTTTGAGTATAAATGATCTGTAAAAAGCAAGAATCAACATTAGTATTACACAACTGATTGCAATGAAAATACTTAGAAGAAGAAACAAAAAAGGAATGTAGAAAGAAGAATGTGCATGTGGTAGTCATTACTTTGTTTTGCAGGGAGACCCAGGCCCACAAGGACTCCAAGGAGAGCAGGGTGATGCTGGCCTAGATGTAAGAATAGCAATCAATATGGGGTGGAAATAACTGATAAAAGACACGCTGGGGTTCCCACCAAGAAAACCCATTTTTGTCTTCTTCATTTTATCCCACCCTTCAAACTCCTTCAAGGAGAGGGAAGAAAAATCTTCTAAAGTTTTCAAAGAGAAACACGTTTGGCTTCAAATCTAGTAGCTTATATATATTGCAATGTGTTTTCTTTAAAATCGGGAATTTGCATTCCTGTTAATTCCAGGTCTGATTCATGTGAAATAACAAACCTTAAACTCAATTTCTTTTTCAATGAGCCTTAAATGCTTCAAGATTCCACCCTAGATTAATCTATCTCTTCTTTCTGCCCATGACTACAAGTTTTCTATGTCTGTTCAAGCATATAGATAAGCTCACTGGCAGCTCAGCTGCTCTTTTTTAGTTCACTGGAGACTGAAAATTGTGAAGGCCCCTTTGTAGCCTGTCAGAATTGTGCCTAATGCCAAAGTCTGGCATGATCACTCCTCAGTCAGGCTGCAAAAACATCCTAAAGACCTCCTTAGGTTTGTGAGGTTCAGCAGTAACATTCACAAGAGCTGCTGAGCAGTGTGCAGCAGGAAGTGGTGCAAACCTCTGGGCTCATAGGGGAAGAGGGCTTTTGTTCTCTTTATTTTAGCCAAAGGGCAGTTTACTGGGAAGATGTTTTCCAGAATTTTTTTGAAATGTCTTCTCTCTGCACTCATTAAGGATCTAAAATATCTTTTCTTTTTGGAAAGACTTACTTGTGTAAGAATTTCTGTCCCACCTTTTTCTCATTTTTTTACCTTAAATCTTTCTGTGGAAATAATCTCTGCTTTCTTTAGGTTGTATTTGGTTTTATTGTATGTATAAAGTATTTTATCATAAAACTGCTGTTTCACATATTTCTCAGTATTCTGGATGTAATCTCTCGTGCCACTCCTTCCTAGGGTGCAGCAGGTCGAAGGGGCCCTCCAGGTATAAAGGTGAGTGGCTGACACTGCTGCTACCTATTTATATGCAGCTACATGTCCAGCCTGAGTGTTTGCTCCTCTTAAGGGAAAAATCTCATTGTGAGCCAAGACACAAGTGTTTAACAATCAAAGGTCTATTTCAAGTCAAGGCAGCCTTTGAATCTCAGGTGGATCTAGTAGAGACCCTCCTGACTTGAAGGATTTAGAATTGGAAGGGAGCTTTCATCAAAATAAAAGAACAGTTACTTTTACTATTAGGGCAAGTATGGGAACGTATCTAGAGAAAAGACTGTCACTAAAGATGACAGGAATGAGAAGTCAGGCTGCAAAGTCTGTCAGTTTATTCCTCCTTTGCTGCATGCACACAGAGATATGTGTGATACACACATGCAGCACAGATAAAATTAGGGCAAGTTCTACATGATGCTTTGCTCAAAATAAACAGTGTTAACTGCAGCTCTGACAGTTGGCTCAAACATATAACATAATCAAGAGTTTGGAAATAATTTCCCAAGTCAATATCTAGAAGAATGTAGGATGTACAGAATAAGTCAAACCCACTGCATGCTGACTGATCATTCCAGGAAGATACTCTGGTAGAAAAATCTCTCTCATTGTTAGGTGGTAGCCCTGGTTTTCCTAGATTTATAACCCGCAGAGTCACAATGAAAGAAAACTTTCCTGAGATGTACTTAGTAAAGACATCACTACAATTCTCTTAAATGATGATTCAGATAATTTTCTTGGAAAACTTGTTTGTCCCAGGGTATGAATTACAAAATACAGTCATCAAAGAAAATCTAAAAGCATCTATATTCAAGGGTGGGTTAGTGCAAGTAAAAATTGAATAGTAGGTATTCTCAAGTATAGGTTACATGATCATTCTAGAAAACCTTGCTTTAGCACAAGTGGTTCACATTTGACCCAATCTCACTGCCAAGCTGCTAACACAGATAAGGAAGATGGTATATGCCATGATACAGCATTTCCCTCTTTATCTTAATCCATATACACCCAAGGAAACTGCAATTTTGTGTACTACATTGTCAGTACCAACAGGGTGGAATATATCTTGAAGTTCTACTGTGTGTTTGAGTCTGGGGAATGGGTAGAGTTGCAGCTTCTGAATAAAAGTGCCAACCAGCATTTTGAGTAGGTCAAGCAAGAATAACCATAGTGATGCAATAGAGAATATAAATTTCAGTGAAGGAAAAGGACTGTCTTTTATGGCAGTAATATTTCTTCAGCAGCACAGTGTTTGATTTGTCTCTTATTTCTGGGCTTCCTGTCCCTCTCCTGTTGAGATGTTTTGCTATACCTTTATTATTTTTTTCCTCTGTGTGGCAGCCAGGTAACGCAGATTTTTTACATTTAGAATGATTCAAATTAATATTTCTCTGGGAAATGTCAGTCAGAAGGGAGAGTCCTGCAAGTTCCCTAAACTACAGTCTGGTCACTTCCCAGGTTTTTGCAATACACATGTATGTTCTGTGCCAAAACCCCTGTCTCCACCTGGTTTCTGAAAGCCCCAATTTGGATTTCACTTTGAGAATCCAAAATTTTCACTGAGGCATCGCAGGAATAGACTGGAATAGACTGGAAGATTTTGTTATTATCTGCCAGCAGGGAGAAAGCACCATGCTTTGCCTATTGCCAAGATCAGCAGAACTTGAAAGAATATGAGCATTTTGCAGTTGTTTCCTATCTCAGAAATTCTTTATAGGGTTTATGAAGACATTTTAGATTAAAATATTGAAGAATATTCATCAAGTCTGCTTTTTAATTATTCCAGTCCTTGCTTGATAACTCAGAAATCCATTTCTTGGGTAATTATGAAACTTGGTGCTTTTTTTTTTTCTTTTCCCTGTTGGATTGTAGCTGATATCTCATGAATGTTTGCATTATTCTGTCAGGTGCCAAGGAGAAGAAATAATCCAACTAAGCTATGATTGGTAACAGGACCAAAACTGAAGTCAGTGGAAATGGATCTGTAGCATTTCTTGGTTGTACTAACAAGCACAAGAACCTTATGTGGTTAGAAAATAAGAATGTTCAACTTTTTTAGTAAATTCATAGAGTACAGAGTTAGTTGAACCTTTTCAACTAATTGAACCTTAGTTGAGACAACCTCTTCATCTCCATTGAAGCTCCCTCAGCCAGTGATGCGGCCACCCTTTTGTAAAATGGCAGGGAACAAGAGAAATGACTGAAACTCACAGCAACAGAGAACTTTCAAACTGTTTTCATTCAAGTACTTGATGATTAGCTTTGACTTCTAAAAACATATTAAAAACCATTTGTCTGAGTCAGTGAGCACTGAAAGGTAGGTACCAATCAATGATCAAAGACAGGTAATGTAGATATCACTGAAAAAGTGTAAAAAGGGGATGGCAAAGAGAATTGCAGACTTCTGTCTTCCACATCCCCTGGAGAAGAGAGATGGAACAGTAAACCCTGCAATATGACAGTGGCATCCAATCTCATCCTTGGGTGAGATTGTGGGTGTTGTGTCCTTCCACTGAGATCTCTTGCATGGCAGGATGTTACGAAGCTGCCACAGGGCATAGCTCTATCAGCAGAAGTTATGAGATCTTCACTGTGAAGCTGTCCTGGTGTCCCTGGGCTAGGAAGCAGATCAATTTAGTCTTGATGTTTGTGGGGTCTTCAAGGGCCCTTCTGTGGACCACAGTATCCTGCTTTGTAAGGAAATTACATATGGCCAGTCCCTCTGGAGGAGGAAGGTTTTGTGCTGAAATGGGATGAAGAAGAATCCCTCTTTCAGGTAGATAAGAGGGATATTGGTGGTGACGTACTCAGAGGTGAATAATCAAATTAGAGACAGTGAGCCAGAATTCACCCACCTAACAAAAAAGGACTTGTTTTAGGTTCAGCTGTTAATAAAAGGCACTGAAATAACATCCTCATCAACAAAGTAATTAACTTCTCTTGCAGTCAGCATGAACACACTGCTGTTCACTCTATCCTAAAAAGGACTCCTACCAGGACTTGCAGTTCCAGATGTCTGTGCCTTTCTGTGATAAAAGGAGACTAATTTTTTCAAATAGGTAAAACAACATAAAAAAGCACAGCTAGCCATTCTTAACAGTCAGAAGCAGTCAGCAGGCAGAAGGAATAGAAGGTGTGATGTGGTATCAGAGAAGTGTTTGTCACAGACAAAAACAACGCTGCAATCTGTGTGAGGGAAATAAAGCAAAATAGTGAAGAGGAAAAGGCGATTAACTTAGAGGAAGGCAAGAGAGAGAAGAAAAGGCAGGGGAGAAAAAAGGACAACCACTTTTCTGGGTTTTGATTCAAAGTAAATTTAAGTAGCTGAAAACTTTAAATTGGTTTTGAATTTTAGTAGAATGTGCCTAAGGTATCTATCCATTTTTCTTATAGTCAAAATGATTTTTGTGGAAATCTATTTCTACTTGATTTTTTTGCATCTGTCAATATCATGTACTTGCTCATGTTCCATTTTACACTGTTCTTACTCTGGCTATAAATTAACATTCTTTTTTGCTTTTGGCTTTTTTTTGTTCTGTTGTTATCTTTTGTTTCATTCATAGGGTGCAGAATGAAATTTCAGCCTTTTAAATTCATTTTTCCTCAGAAGATTCTTTCCAGAACCATCTATTTCCCAAGAATCTTCAGACATATGTTTATGATTTCTCCTGTGAAAGGGGGTCTGCAATGCCTGTAATATCTTGATGCTAATTGTCACCATTTTACTCAATCCAGAAGACAGTGAGTATTTCTATGGACATCAGCTAAACTGACTCATCCTCAGATGGCAGCTTTATGGAGATGGGAGCTGGAAATTTTTTACCATCATCAAGGCAGATTTGATTTGCCTCACTGAATAACCAGAGTGAAAGATGAGGAGTAAAAAGGGGTCTAATTCTAGTGTGATTGTGAAGTCGTGATTCCCCTCCAGAGCCATTCCCCATGGATAAGGGTAAAGAGGATCTACCCTTGTGGCCTGGCTTTATGGCTTCTGGTCTTCACAGTGGACAAAGGTAATGCACAAATATTGCTGAGACGTGGTGTAAAATGTGTTCAGCAAAATAAAACTGACCTCTTCTACTGCAGCTTTTATATTCATCACAGCCCCCAAAAAACCAAAGAAAAGCTACTCTTCTGCTTTTTATTTGAATTTTCTTCAACAGGAATCTTAAGCTGTTTGAAAACTGTTTGAGTGCATTGAAAAGCATTCTATCAACTGATACTCTGTACAGGTACTAGATTATTATCTTTTGATGTACAAATGAGAGATACTAATATGTCTGTGTTTGTTGTTTTCTTGTTTTCTTGGGTTTTGTTCTGGTAGGGTGAGCAAGGAGATCTGGGAGAAACAGGTTACTCAGGAGAAACTGGTCTTCCAGGCCCACAGGTAACTAATAGAACTTCTGAGTTGTTTTTATGTTAGTTATGGAAAAAATAAATTTTCTGCCTTGATGTTTTGTTTGTATTTTGGAAAGCTTTGTTTGCTTCAACTAATGAATATTATGAACTCTTCTCCTTGGCCAACCTTTTCTGTAAGCCTAAGGAATTAAATGGGACAAATATCTTGGGTGCAACTTTTAGTGAAATTAAAAGAGGAGCATGAGTAGCAAAAATAAGTAATTTAGCCAACACATCTCCAACTTACATGATATTATCAAGCAGATATTGTCAAAATGAATTAATTTGAAATTGCTAACAATAAATACATAAAACCTGTTGCATTGACAAAACCAGTGAGAAAAGCTTTACGTTTAAAAAATTTGCTAGGTGGAATCATTTTGAAGAGAATTATTGTGGTAGACTTCTTATAGTAGCTTCCAGTTTAAAGATGCTCTTAGATGCTTCTAACTTTTAAAGATGTTTAAGTTTAAAGATGCTTTTAACTTACATTTTAGGATGGAGAAAGCCTAGTTGATAGTAGGCTGCTTATGGCTCCCTTGGTATCCTTAGACACCTCAGTGGGTCTCTGAATCAGACTGGCAGGCAGTGACCGTCTTAGGTGCTTCACACAGGCAAATCCTTATAACAAAACAGCCGGAAGTTTCATCTGTAAAATAAGGATTGTGAAACAGGCACTGGGATTCTGGTCATTGCAGCAACATGATTGTCATTGAAGGGCTGTTAACATTGAACTGACTTTTTGTTTCAATGGTTTCTTTACATCAGGGCCCAAGAGGACCACAAGGGATCAGAGGACCTCCCGGACCACAAGGCACACCAGGCCCTCTGGTTAGCTTTAAATAATGTATTCCAGCTGCACCCATTAGGGCTGTTCATTTTCAGTGTTGATGTTGTTCTTATAAAGAGTTTTCAAAAAGCTTATAAAAAGTAGAAACAGAGGTTTTTGGTGTAATACTTAAGGAAACTGATTATAATACTTAAGGAAACAGTCTCGTATGATAAAATAACAGCCTTGAAAATAAATTTAGGTGCATGAATAGCAAGTGATAGGGTGTGATGAGGTTGTAGCTACTGAGCTGCTGAACTGTCTGCTGAACTTCTCACTTTTGTGGTGCTGTTGATTTTGGGGATTCTTGTTCTGGAATTACACCATTGTAACTCAGGGCTGGAATGTCCTATGCTGTCAGCCTTAGTCATCTGTTTTGGTCAACTAATGATACTTACATAACAAAATATATGTGTACATTAATATTTTTGTGCACAAATGCATGTATTCACTAGGTATCTGTGTAGATAGAAAATAACATTTATGTTATACTTGATAACATTTTGAGAGTTTTATGGCAGTTGTACAGATGACAGTAAGTAAGTAGAATGATAGCTTGACCAGTAACTCTTACTTGTGGTCCTCAAAAGCCCAGTATTTTTACTGACACTGTGGTAATTTCAAGTGGCAATGAATCCTTGAGTGCAGTGAGCCCTTGATTTTTTCATTGTGCACCTTTTAACTGATACTTCTTATTACAGGGTAGTCTAGGGATGCCTGGTTCACCTGGCTCCATTGGAAAGTTAGGTGCAAGAGGAGCAAAGGTAAAGATTTTCAAAGTATTTAATTTCAGCAATCTAACAGTGTCATTCATTCAAGACTGTCCAAGGAAGCATGGACTAACAAAGAGTTAGTTCAGTGCTGTGAAGCATGTGCAGAATGTTATGTTTTTAAGATATTTTTCACTTCCATGTCAAGACAAGTGATGTGCTTAAGGTAATCTTACACATAGCAGAACTATACTAAGAAATTTTTAGTGTTACCATGACCACTGTCGAAATTGCTCTTGTGGTAATGGTTATGAATGGGACCTGCCTTCTCACAAAATGGAGCAGAAATAGGGCAGTGCTGACCCTTGAGTTTGTTTATGATTCCTAGGGTCTGTCCAGTCCATTGAAAATACTCACCAGTGAATCAAAGAATATCTCATCTTGGAAGGGTTCCATGAGGATCATCAAGTCCAACTCCCTGCTTCTTGCAGGACTACCTAAAACTAAACCATAAAGAGAATCATTCAGATGCTGCTTGAAGTCTGACAGGCTTTGTGCCATGACCACTTTTCTGGGGAGTGTGTTCCAGTGACCGACACTGGATCAGTGACTTCACCCTTAGGTGAAGAACTTTTTCCTAACATCCAATCTGACCTTCTCAGTTCAAAGAAGCATGGCTGCTTATTTTAACCTTGTTTTTCTAAAGATTCCAAACCAGTCCAAGGAACTTTTGCTGTTATGATGTCTGTTTTGGAGGAATGCATATGTTGAGAAGAACTGAATAAACATGAAGGCAAACAGAAAGGCTTATACTAACAAGTTGTAGACACTAGAGTTCACTTATAATAAATGTTATCCTTACTTACCTTTCATTTATGTTTGTTGATATGTGAGATTTTATTTAATAAAAATAACTCAATTTAGGTGCTGTTGTATAATTTAATCTAAAAATGACAAATGATACCAGCCAGCTAAGCCTTTCCAGCTCTTTGAAGGGTTGTAACCTTTAGTGACAGAGAGTTATCAGAAGGTCAAAGTGCTGCCATGAAAAGAATCACTGTGTGAAAACATATATTAAAACAGTAACTAACATTGGGAAGATATATGGGAATTTCCATCATACATTCCATTTTGTCAGTCTGGTTTTGTACTGTTTAATACTAGGGTCTTTGTTAGAAGAATGTTCAGTTAGAAAGTGAAAACAAAAATGGAACTGAAGAAAAGAAACCCTGCAAGAGGGCTAAGAGCACAGTGCAGACAGCCTGCCTGAGAAATATCATTTGCTATCAACAGGTGCTTCAGGCTAGTAGAATTCCAGAACATGTCCTGCTACCATTAATATAATTTTTTCCAAACCCCACTTTTTTTTTTTTTTGTTCACTTGCAAGTCTTTATTGCAATGGGAGTTTTATTGAACAATGCCTTTGAGGTTTAGCTGCATGAATGCTCTGCATATTCTGATTTGCCAAGTCCTTTCCAGTTCTACCACCAGGAAGAGTCCATGAAAAATGGTCTGTAATGGAATGCTTTTGCCCAGTGTCAAATAGTCTATAAAATGTGTAGGCACACTTCAGTTTAACAGACAGGTTTGCATTCCAGAAAGAAGAATTCTCCTGAATGAGGCAAAACTAATGGCTTTTGTGTTTCAATTATAACAGGGTGAACCTGGTGACCCTGGAGAGAAGGGCTTAGCTGGACCACCTGGACAGAGAGGCATTCCTGTGAGTTTTCTGCCCTAATTCAGTATCCCTGTATTTTAATACCTATACAACTGAATCAGTAATGTTAATTTCCTTCTATTTTCTCTGGTTGATACAATTCAAATTATTTCACCTTTGGTTCTCAGTTTCCTTATGGACACCAGATTTCTTGTGGGCTAGAGAGAATATCTTTCCCCTCAAATTCTTTAGAAGAGAGAAAGTATGATAAAGGTAGGGCACACAGTGGAAAGGAACTATGACCTCTATCCTTGTTTTTCCTCTACAGTTTTTGCCATTGTTTGCTAGTGTTTTTAGATTGCGTTTTGATAGCTTGTCCCACTTCATCAGTCTTAGTAGCTTGGGCACCTCATTGTAATGGGACAATCTTAATTCCAAAATGAAATTGGATATAAACCTAATCCTCGATTAAAAGCTAACTCATAGTATATTTAACCTACACAGGGCATGGATGGCAGAGATGCCTATGGTCCTGAAGGAAGCAAAGGAGCAAAGGTATGTGCTTCAAGTCAGAGAGTCTCTCAGTCTCCATTCTACTGTGTTATCAAATATGATCATCCATATTCGATTGAAAAGAAATGTAAGACATGCAAAGTGCATTTCTAAGGTTCAGTGAGAGGCTCAGGATTACCATAGTCCTCGTGATACATTCTTCCACAGGATTTTCTTTTGAGGACCACTCACTCTTACTCTTTCCCTGATGTGTGTATATATATGTGGAGGATTGTACTTGCAGTGCACAGTGCTTTCTTCCCCCTTCAGCCTGCCAGACTGAACATGGTTATTGGCAAGTATTGGTGGGATGGCCACTATGGGCTATTTTGATCTTTCTTGTTTCAGAGGAGGGATTCCCTAACTACCAGGGTGGGGGTGATACTCTCCAAACATCCTCACTGTTTTAATGTGAATTTTTTTCCTTGTGTTCCTACTGTCAGCAGTAAGATCTGAGGATTAACCTCTGGATTGTTAAGAAATTCTTATCATTCCCTTCACAGTGCTGAAAAAAAAAGTAATGAAATAACTTCTTCTGTAAAATTGTACAAGAATTCAGCTAAAATAAAAAGTATACAGAAAGTATGAGGTCAAAATCATGGCACCAGTGGGTCAGTCCGTGAGCAAAGTGGTCAGGATATTGGAAACAGCTGCAGTTCTCCTTTCAAAGAATTTGTGCAGTATTGCAGCACTAGTCCTTTCTTGTTGCTTGTGAAAAAGGGTCCAGTGAATTTCACTGGTAGGCCCATCTGTTTCACTCTCCCTTTCTGTGGGAGAACCAGAGTGCTGCAGAAAGCTGCAGAAAAGATATGAAAGGCTTTCTATGAGCTCTCCAATAGATGAACTCCTTTTTCTTAAATGGCTTTTTGGTAAAGTGGCCCTTGATACTTCTTATTTTCCAATCTCTTTTCTTACCTTCTTAGCTCTAACAATTTTCTTTGATGGTAGGGTTTCATAGGTTACACATATGTTATATGTGTGCAAGAGGACAAGGACATATATAAACAGTATGAATTCTGATGTTTAGGAAAGATACACTTCACTTCTGATTGTTTTTTGTGAGAGTTTCCCTATTTCTCATGGGTGAACAAAGAACACACTAGAAACTGAAGTGACTGAAAACAGTTGATGAATTGACTTCTAGTAAGCCAAGGAAATATTATGGTATCATTGTTTAGTCTGGGTGGTATAAAATTTTGAAACGACATTCAAACAATGAGTTCTGAATCTGAACCCACATGCTACATGGGAATTCCTCTGCATGCTATTAGGAGGCATGAATAAGTTTTGATAAAACACTTACTTGAGAAATGGAATATTCTTGAAAATTTAGAAACTGATGGAAATTCTTAAAATGCCCTTCCTTTAGATGAACAAGGTATTAATCTAAAATTATGTCATTCGAGACCGGAGTAGCAGCCACTATTGCTTGGATGAGTTGTAAAGCTGAGAATAATTTTGAAATTGTTTTTGATTTAAAGACATCAAACACTAACCAGATCACAAAGTTCTAGATTCTTATGAAGTCTTTGTCCTTTCTTTTCACAGGGAGAATCTGGATTCATAGGATATCCTGGTCCAGAGGTATGATTAAATGGGCATGTTTCATTTCTTTTTGTCTTGTTTTACATATTCTGATTTGTAAGAAGTTGCCTGTGTTTCTGTCTGTCTTCTCCTTTCCAATAAATTCTGGATTTCATTTATTTTCAGGGAGAAGAAGGAGATCAGGGCATTCCCGGAGCTGAAGGACCCAAAGGAATTAGGGGTAGAAGAGTAAGAATGATAAATCTGCTAACTCTGTGAGAGTTCGAAAAGTAAAACCCTTACACCCAAGGGTTTTTCATCAAAAGTTTTTAAGGGTTTTTATCAAAAGTTTTTAAATTTGTTACCGCTCTGATCTTTTATTGCCATAATTTGGGCAAGAAGTCTTGAGAAAGTGCGGGTCTAAATCTTCAGAAGTGTTAGTTGTTAATAATTGTTAGGAGTGGTAGACTATCTTTATGAAAATGCAGGATCCAACTAAAAGTATCATTACAGAGGTTTTTTTTCCCTGATGAAGCTTGGTACCTGTGCATGCAATTATAAAGAATAATATATTGTGTTTCTATTTTTAGGGTAATTCTGGCACACCAGGTTCCCTGGGAGATCCAGGTGACCAAGGGCCATCAGGACCTATGGTAATTTTTTTTAAAACAAAATTTTTATTTTTTTAAAAAAATCACCTTTAAATTGCTCTTTAGATTACTATTAGATTAATGGAATGTCTAATAGTATTTCACATGGTAAACTATGTTTAATCAGCCTGGCTGTTGCACAGAGTTTAGTCTTGCCTGTGCATGTGTGTGCACAGGAGCATCTGCTGCTGGAAATGGAACTGCAACAGTACAATGCTGGCCAGAATTTCTTCCACAGTATTTGGTATTTTCTTTAGGCTGTGTGCATATCTAATTAAAAGAACAGAGAATACTGAAATATAGGACTGAATAGATCTGCTGAATGCCAATGCTTTTTTTTTTAATTTAAAAAGAAAAGCCATTTAAAATGAAACTTGCAGTTACAGGCACTTATTTAAAGCTTAAATTGACTATAACCTGTTAATCCATAATACAAGTAGATGTATTTTCAGTGTCTGTGTTCTGCATTTTATACAACAAAATGTTTTACTGTCTATCTAAGCAGGTGAAAGGATTGTGGCTTTCAATAGGATTTAGGACTAACCCTTTAAGTCGTTAGGAAAATCCCTGTATGTGTCTATCTTTATCCTGCGACAATTCTGAAAATTAGCTCCATAGTGACCAGAAACAATCCCTACTGTAAATTATTTTCTTGTTAAACTTTCTTAAGCTTACTCTTTCGATTTAAATGTGGAACATTGTTGGTAATATTGTCTTTACCTGTATAACATGGCCCACAGGATGTGTGCAACTTAGAAAACATTTTTTCCCCTTCTCATTACACTGTGTTGGTTAATGAGTGTACCTGTCCCAATTTATTCTATGATGCTGGGCACAAGAATGGTTAGGAGTGCCAGCTGGAGCACATTTCCCTCTCTGCTGCTTGGCCGCTTGCAAAATTTACAGATAGGTCTTGTGATCTACAGCTGTAGGCTTTGCCAGTCCATGGTCCAAGAAGTCTTCAGAGGTACTTCAAGTTCAAGATCTCCTCTTCAAGTGAGAGTAGAGCTTGGGATGTATGGGCTTGGAATACAGGAAGAGGTACAGGTAGTAGACATGGCCAGCCAAAACAGGCTTGTTTTAGCCATCCTTGGTGATTTGATTATCTATATGTGTCAAGTCTGCACAGCTCAGTCACCACCACTGAGCTGCTGTCAGTAGCATTTTTAAGGCCCAGGCAATTCACAATTAACTCTTGCTGAACAGTACCAAAGAAGAGCATGGACCTGCTGGGAAACATAAGAAGAAAAAGGCATGGAATAGCAGTGATGGTGCTAGCAGCAAGACAGCAGAGGAGGTGAGGAAGGTAGCTCAGGCAGGTGGAGGAATGGAAAGTTAATTGAAAGGGGAAAGAACAAATATGGAGACAGGGCTATAATTTGGAGGTGTAAGGAAGTATATAATTTTGGTAAACTGTAGCGTTATGGTAGAGAGATGGTGAGGAAAAGAAGTGGGATGTGGAGTTAAAATATTTCTGCTGTATCTCACTGCAGCTCCATGGGAATAAGGGAAATTTTTCAGTAGTCTTCTTATGCATCTGAAACGCACACATGATGAATACTCAAGCTCCCTTGAAAAATAGTTATTTTACCTGTATTTCATTCCTGTTATGAAGATGGCAATTAAACTATACCTTTATTTTGAAAAAAATATGCTTGGAGTACTGTCGTTTTTCCACAGCTCCCAAGGTGAATGTTGCAGAGTAGGCAAAGGTGTCATGATGTTTGTATGGTCTGCAGGATCTTTCAAGGTAGAACTGTGGGGATTGTAATGTGCAAGAGGAGAAGGAAATCCTATCACACACCAGATGTTAGAAAATATGTGAAGTGCAAATAACAGAACCATAGCACAGAAACTGCTGTTTATAAAGGAATCCGGTTCTGAATTATACTGCTTCTCAAGGGCAACAAGTATTGAACATTTAAAAACCATTAAGGAAAACGGACTGAGAAATAAATCTGACAAGTAGCCTGCAGCTCTGAGCAGGTCCACAGAAATCTACGCTGGGAACTGCTGTCTCCTCTCAAATTCATAAGTGATTGCTGGGAAACACTGTTTGCCTGCATTTTCTTTGGGCTACAGAGTAATACATGGAAATACATTGTCAGAGTCTGATTTTTTGGACCTGTGTTTAATTTGTTTCAGGGTGCCAAGGGACCAGTGGGCACTATTTTAATGGAAGTAAGTAATCATCTTACAGCTAACTATACTGCAAGGAATTATCTGGTTTAGTTTCTGTTGATAATCACTGAACAGCAATGAGCATTTATGCATATGGATTAATACCATGTCCAAACTTCTACAAACTGTTGGACAATTAATATTCATTTATCTGTTTCTTCACTCATATCAGTTTGCACAACAGCGCATGTTAGGGTTACTATTTCCCCTCTTGTAAAGGAAGGCATTTCTTCAGCAACAGTTATTTTCACTGGGAATAGAAGTGCAGGATTTCTTCAGAATCGTAATCCTATGTAAAATGAACACTTCTGAGTAAAGGCTTCATTAATCCTTGCATGGATGACTACCTGCAGGCAGTACTATTGCAGATGTGTTCTATGTCCAGAGGACATCTCTCCTCCTTCATGGACTTCTCACTTCCTATGTGAGTCACTATTGGAATGCCCATTGTTTATGGAAGTGCCATTGACTGATGACATCTTAGATCAGTTTATTACACAAAATAAAGAATGGATGGCACTCATTCATAAAGAATTTAATGATTGTTTTAATGCTTCAGAACATCATTAAATGTCAACAGAGCATGTCTAAAAAAATGTGCCTAGTTTCTGCAGCAAGGGGAGAGAGTCCCTGTACTATCTGTTATGAAAAGGGACTGGAATCTGTGATTCTGGATTTATTGTAATGAAAGCTGTTTTAGGAGCTGGGATACAACCTTCAGCTCAAACCAACAGTAAGATTGCCAGTCTGGGGTGATCTGGGATTTGCCATTAATTCCTTTTTTTTTTATTTTGAACCTGCAGCCTTGTGAACTTGTGAATTTTACCCGAAAAAACTGCCGTAAGTGGAGAACATCTTCTTTTACCTCTGTTTCACCTAGTCACTCTTCCTAAATAGAATAGCCTTCATTGGAAACTCTATAAACTGGTAGTTTGTATCTGGGTTCAGTTTGACTGGTAGTTGTTAATTGTGGGGGAGTTTCAGCAGGTGTATGAAGCAGACTTTTGCTTTTTGCTCATTTTTCCCATCTGTTTATTGCAAAAATTATAACAAATATTTCTTTCTCATTAAAGAGTAAACAAATCTTTGGCATTGTGCCAACACCCTTTGGGGAGCTCTCTAAGAAAAGACAGTATTTGTGTATCAGCTGTCCACCAGATTAGGTGTGTTCATTCTCAGATATGTGTGCTCAGCAGAACCCAGGATAAATTTTTAAATTCT
>VXBC01009481.1:2693-34708 GCA_013399945.1 Ploceus nigricollis | reverse complement strand
GGACACCTGCGGGCCCTGCTAGACTCATCCCTGTGCCATTTTCATCAGACAGCAATGGAGAAATCTAGAAGTTGTTAATCTCAATTGTTGCTGCCATTTCTCTTTCTTTTAATCCTTTTCTTTTCCTATGCTTAAGGTTTTACTTTGTCTCCAGTTTGAAGATCTAGTCCCTAATGTTCTTTTTTGTGAATTTTTATGTTTAACAATGTCATTGTTCTTTCCTTTTCCCTGGTCTTTATTATGTCATTTATATCAACCTCATGTCATATTTGCATTTATGTAGCTCTGCTTGTTGGGAACTGCATGCGTTAAAAATTTTAGCTTTATTTTTTTTATTCTCTTTGTATCTCTTGTTTTCCCACATTTTCCTTTGTACTCTCTAACTTATTCAAGTTGTTCCTGCAATAAATCTTTCATGCATCAAATTTTTGTGTTGTTATCATCTTTTTTTATTTTAAATCTTGCTGAGTACTCACTTGAGGTCTTACCTGCTCATAACAGAGCTACTCAACTTGACCATTTCTGGTTGCTTAAATCTCTGGAGAGCCACTGGGCAGGCCCGGGAGTGCTGGAGCCACTCTGAGAGGAGCAGCCTGCCCTGGATGACACAAAAGGGAAAGTAAGAGCAGGGCAGGGCCCAGCCTGGCCAAACCCAGCAGCTACAAACGATCTGATCAGGGCTGAGGTGCCTGGCAGCTCCTCCCTGCTTTGGGTGCTGTTACTCAGCCCAGGGACATGCAAGGGCTACAAAACAACAAAACAGGGAGCTAATATCATTGCTCAGTGCTTCCCAAGGGCTTTCACAGCCCTTGCTCCTCAGAGGCTTGAGAAAATCTGGACTTAGAGGGGTTTTTTCTCACAGGAGCCCTCCAAATAAATTTTGTAGTCCAGAGAGTGCTGAAATCGCGGTGTTTTTAATGCGAAGTGGAGAGAGGCAATCACAGAATCATGGAATGGTTCGGGTGGGAAGGGATCTTAAAATCATCTTGTTCCACGCCCTGCCATGGGCAGGGACATCTTCCACCACCCGAGGTTGCTGCAAGCCCTGTCCAACCTGGCCTTGGACACTTCCAGGGAATCGGACAGCCATGGAATATCCTGTGCCAGGGTCTCCCCACACTCACAGGGAAGAATTTATCCCCAAAATCCCATCTAAACCTCCTCCTTGTCAGTCTGAACCCATTCCCCCTTGTCCTGTCACTCCATCTCTTGGGAAAAGCCTTTCCCCATGTTCCTTGTAGCCCCTTCAGGTCCTGCAAGGCCACAGTGAGGTCACCTCAGAGCTTCCCCTTCTCCAAACAGAATAATCCCAGTTCTCTCAGCCTTTCCTCCCAGCAGAGCTGCTCCATCCCTGGGATCATCCTAGAGCCTCCTCTGGGCTCTCTCCAGCAGCTCCAGCTCCTCCCTGGGCTGGGGCAGCTCTGCAGGTGAGGTCTCACCTGAGCGGGGCAGAATCCCCCCTCCCCTGCTGCCCACAGGGGTTTTGATGCAGCCCAGGAGAAATCGAGGGGTTGGATTTGAAGGGAGTTCGAGCCAGGGATGAGGCACAACTTGCTCTGACTGTCAGATTTTTGTAAAATATAAATCAAGGCAAGGAAATCCCCCCCAGGCTGGGAGATGTGGGAACCACTCAAACCCTTTCTGTGCTTGGAGAATCATTTTTTTCCTTCCCCTGCAGCAAATACAGGGAAATTTGTTGAGGCAACAAACAAAACACAAACCTAAACCCAAATCCTTTTTCACCTGCAGGGAAAATGGAAATATTGGCGTGAACCTGGACCACAACAACCAATCTTCAGCATAGGAATTAAGAGCAGAACTCTGGGGGGATTTCTCAGGAATGACCAGAAGGGTCTGTAAAATGCACTGGATAAAGGTGAAAACCTAAAAGTTGTGCTCTGAAAAATCACAGGAAAAGAGTAAATAATCACAAATATTTATTTTTATGGAAAATATAGCCTGAAATAAGGCAAATACAGCAAAGGTGGAATCTTAAACTCACAGGGGATTCAACCACAGATATGGAAAGGATTTTTTTTTTTTAAAGAAGGAAAAGAAGACCTACATTAATTATTAACCCTTGACTTCCAATGGCACAAATCATGATTTAATTAAAGTAATGGCAGGCACCACCTTGTTTCCTGCACATTAAAGCAGCTGGGGTTGTGTAAGAGTGAAATGTCTAAATCACTCATGTCATACAACACCGAACATCAGCTGGGTTGAACAACAGATAATGAATGTTTGTGAAATCATTACAAAGTATTTTTCTCAAGAAGGGCCAGAACACTCTTGATAAGAGATTGCACCCAAGACATTAAAGAAAAACCTTGATCTGCCTCTTTGGTTTTTCCTCAGAATTGGAATCACAGGACTTGATATGGGAACATTCAGCACCATTGACCCTTTTAAAACTGAATTTCATTTCCCACTAAAACCTTCTTAGTTAAACAAAGTGATTTTTATGTGGGATTGATTCCAAACCTCCCTCTCAATGGAAAACTATTGGGGAATTGCTGAGTGTCCTGGATGATCTCAGCAGATATTCATGACCACTTAAATCCATCTCAGACCAACAAGGTCTCTTTAATTAGGGCTGGAAATTACATTTATTCCTGGGTATTTCTGGAATAAGCTGGTTTCTGCTTCTAATTAATTTATCAGATAATTTTAAAGGGCTGTTAAAGAAAAATGTCCATGTCAGCCAAAGATGAGTCTTACAAAATCTTGGAGCAGACAAGCTCATGACAAGGTTGTAAAGGAAGAAGTAACATGTGAAGTCAGCTTAATGAACATGGTAATTCCAGTGAGGTCACTCTAATGATGCCAGGAGTTGCCAGCGCCAATTAAGACCCAAGATTAAAGAAATCAGGATGGTGAAACTCCAACATCACACGATAGGAGAATATGAATGAAATCAGAATTGCCACAAACTCCAAACTTTCGTGACTCAAAGCTGGTAAACAATTTCTTCCAGGCAGAACCCCCACCCCAAAGAAGATTCCAAACCCTCAGGAATGTTGGGATCCTCTATATAAGCTCCAGTGCCTGGGTGCATCCAGACACTTCTCGCAGCTCATTCACCTTGTGGAGCTTAGTGAGTATGAATTTTTAATTTCTTTCTCTTTATTTAATCAGAGCCTGTACCAGAGTAGTTGTAGAAGATTCCTTTAGGAATGCTGAGATTTAGAACAGCTTTACATTGCTTCTGTCTGGAATTACTCTTAATGAAACCAGTGGGAAATGTGGGATTTGGGAGTTCCCAAATCTTCCCAACTTTCCAATTTTGAGGAAGTTCATGGGAGATGGGACTGGGCTTTTTATATTGTTCTTCAGGGTAGGCATTTCCAAAAGCTGAACAACACAACCATGTGGGGCCAGAACAAAGATCAGTCTGTGGGGTCTGGTCATTCTGGGGATGGTTTTACATAGGCAGGAATTTTTTGATCAAGGTGCTCATTGGGTGTTCACCATGACAATCAAGGCTGAACATAAACCACAACATGGTGATGTCACTCATGTTGAAAATTTCTCTCATGAACTTCCAAGATTTTATCATTTCTATGTCTCTATCTCTTGCAAACCAACCATCCCCCCCTGCAAGATGTCCTGCTATGACCCCTTGCACGGGACAGATGGAGCCAAGCTGGGCACAGGGACTCAGGCAGGGATTATGCGGTCTGGGGGTGTGGGGATCAGGGTCCTGAGGGAGCTGCAGGGCACAGGGCCAACACTGGGCAGGGAGGGCAAGGCTGTGTGGCTTTGGCCACTCAAGGTTTTCGTCAGGTCTAGGGGAGCAGGCCACTGCTGAATTGGGAGATCCTTATGTCTGTTCTAACCCCTGTTTTTCTGAATTCCCTTTCAGCCTTATCTCTCTCACTCCAAGATGTCCTGCTACGACCTGTGCCCCCCCAGAACCAGCGTGGCTGTGCCCCAGCCCATCGCTGGGAGCTGCAACGAGCTGTGCGCCCGCCCGTGCCCCGACTCCTCTGCCTTCATCCAGCCGCCACCCGTGGTGGTCACCTTCCCCGGCCCCATCCTCAGCTCCTTCCCCCAGCAGGCCGTGGTGGGCTCCTCCGGAGCACCGGCCTTTGGCGGCTCCCTGGGGCTGGGCGGCCTCTACGGCGCCGGCGCCACCCAGGCCTCGGGGGGCCTCTGCACCTTTGGCAGAGCCTACGCTGCTCCCGCCTGCAGCCCTTGCGCCTGGCCCCGCTACAGCAAGAAGCTCTGGGACACCTGCGGGCCCTGCTAGAGCCACCACCAACAGCCCCAAACCCTCGCTGCCGCCTCAGCCCAGCATGGAGAAGTTGAGCTTTGCACAAGCTGCCCTGGCCTCCTGTAGCCCGTGACACCCGGCCTGCCTGGGGCCTTGCCTCTGTCCCTCTCCCTGCTTCTCCTGCCTCTTGGGGCACAATAAAGTTTTCCTGCATCCAACTCCTGTCTCTTTGCCTCCTTTTCCCAGATGACAAAGACCCAAGGGCCTTGGCCAAATGAGGAACTCCAGGCATCTCCTCCCTGCACAAGAGTGAATATCCCCCCAGAGGAAAACAAGGACAAATGAAAAACCAGAGAGGCTTTTGTGCAACACCAACAGGGGTTTAATGTCAGAGAGAAGAGCAACAGCTGAGGGCAGGGAACCCAGGTGATCCCAGGGGCAGCAGGGAATGCAGGACTCGTGCTNATGCAGTACGCGGGCTCTGGAGCAGGGCCTAGCTCAGGGCCAGGATAAACCAGAGATGGAGGGCTCCAGGTACAGAGAGGGAATGGAGGGCTCAGGGTATCCCGAGGGGATGGAGGGCTCAGGGTCAGGATAAGCCAAGGATGGAGGCTCAGGACACAGAGAGGGGATGGAGGGCCCAGGGTATCCCGAGGGGATGGAGGGCTATGGGCACATCCAGGACTGCTGGGCACACTCAGCTGTCACTGCCAGCGGCTCCTGCCCCATGTCCCCACGGCCCGGGCTGGGCTCCAGGGCTGGCACTGCCTCTGGGGGCTGGCACTGCCAGGGGGGCTTTAGAAAACCCCACAGCTCCCGCGGCGGGACCTGCCCCATCTCTGGGAGCCAGGCAGGGAATAGCCCAGGCCCCGCGAGGAGAAGCCGGAGCTGTAGGACCTCCCGCAATTGCCAAAGGAGCCNTCACCACCACCGGCGGGGGCAGGATCAGGGCTCTGGAGTCGGGGCACTGCTGCACACACGGCTCATTGGAGCTCTCCGCGATGGGCTGGGGGCAGCTCACGCCGCAGGACTCGTTGGAGTAGGACATCCTTCTGTGCTGGGAGGCTGCAACGCACAGCAGGAGAAAGGTTTTAGATCCAGAAATTTATGCCTGACTCTGCCTGTGCTTTGCCCTGGAAAATGTGAGAGCCAGAGTTCATTGCTTTCAAATCTGGCCCTCATCTGACTACAAAAATCACATTCTAGACTCTGGCTGCTGTCAAGGTCACCAAGATGTCACACGTAGATCTGGTGCCATCTCTGGTGACACTTCTTACACTGGGACAAATCTGGTTTTATCTCTTTATGAATTTATAAAGATGAACTGAAATCTAGCAATGTATCTATAAGAAGTTAAGAAGTGTCAGATGCAAAGCAGCAATTTTTGTCATTTCATATCCTTTCCCAAGTAGCCCTCAGCTTCCAAACCAGAAAATTTACCCTTATATTCCCACAAGGTGGGAATGATCACTCCGATATTTTTAAATTTTACGCATTGTACTTAAAATGCCTGGAAATGGTTATTCCAAATGGTGTGGTGAAAATTCACATTTTATTCTACAACAATCTTCTGAGACTCCCAGTTTTTTAATCTGCCAATCCATTAAATCAACGAATTGGACGGAAAAAAAGAAGGCTAGAGAAGGAGAGAGAAGGAGAGAGAAGGAGAGAGGAGTTCAAATCGGACTTACCGTGTTCACCAAGGTGAATAACTCAGGAGATGTGGATGGAGAGGCTCAGAGTGGTGGCAGCTTTTATACATTTCCCAAAGTGCTTACAAGGACAAAACGCCCTCCGTGTCTCCGGTCCCACACAAAACAACCCTCACATGGAGGGATTTAATTGTGCTGGCTTTGCACTGCCACTCCCCACGCACAAAAACAGGCGTGAGGCCGTGTCAGGACAGACTTGAGGGCATCGAGCTGGTGAATGATGAGGTAATAATCCCCATCACGAGCACTGTCTTTGGGTTTGATGAGTTCAGATTAATTAACTTCGTCTTTCAAAATTTAAGTGAATCCCGTGAAAATCCATGGGAGCTGCACAAAAAGAGGGAGACGGGTATCAAAAATGAAGAAAATATCAATTCTCTCCAAATGCTTTAGAAACGTGAGGGGTTTTAAGATCTGTGTTTGCAGCTCAAATGCCATTAATTACTCAAAAATTCCAAGGTGGGCTCCATTGCTCCATTCCCTACTGGCTTTGGAATGTCACGGAGGCAGTGACACTTGGGGGATGTTCCAGATCCTTCCAGGACCATGAGGGGCTTTGTGAACGCCCACAGGAAATTCATATTTGGTGTGTTAGACATGAACACAGAAATGTCAGTGCCCAAAACTGGGGCAGGAGCGTCAGTTCAGAGACATGTGAGCTGAGGGCTCTGTGTCCTGAGGCACAATTTCATGGACAAGATATTTACAGGCGAGACTCCAAGAGCAGAGATTTTAGAAAATCAGTTTGAGACCCCTTTTTTGCAGAACATTGATAGTTAAGCCTGAAAATTCAGATAATTTGCAATCAGGCTTTAATTTCTCCCCTGAAATATAAGATATTTCAGCAAAATGCTGCCTCATAAATTAAGAAGAAGCTGCACTCGATATGGCATATGATGTACTTGTCATAATCATCCCAAACACATTAATAGTTAATAAAATGAAGAATTTGAGTGCATGAATGAAAATTAAATCATTGCCACCACTGAAATTATTAATCAGAGGCTGATTAGGGAATCAAGAGGAGTGACATTGATTGGCGTATTTTTAAATGATGCTGTTTCATAACAAGGGAGCTACTAACTCAGGATAAATCCTCATAACTCCCAGCCTCCATTTAATAGGATAATAACAGAAATTGCAAGCACTGACTATTAATGAGTATTTGTGAGGCAGCTTAAAGTCATTATCCTCCAGGTACCTCTCATTATTATCAGCAAATCCTGATGACACTTCACAAGCAGAGCTATTTTACAATTTAGAGGTAATTTATTGCCTCTCTTTTGCAATATTGTAAAATTAGAAAACAATTGCAAGAGGAAAGAAAAAAAATAACTGCAGGATGTCCCAGACTCATCCTAATAAAATATATTTTTATTTTATTACTACTTTATTAAATTCTCTCTTTTTTCTGTAGTGGTCAGTACTTCATGTGGGGGGGAAAGAAAATTAAGATTTTTAATGTAGTTTGAACTGAACTTCTGGAAGTTGAGATTTCAAATGAAATTGTGAAATGTTTGGGGTTAGCTTTAGGCCAAGGCCTCTTCTGGCTGTACCAGTTTCTGGCTCTTTGTGGACGACTTTTATACGTCCCTACTCAGCTACAAGTAGAATTCATGTCCTCTCAGAGCCACAATTTTAGGTCCAGTTGGGCGACCTTCACCTGGTGAAGGTGGCACCACAAAGGGCTCCACACCATGGAAGTGTTACCGTGGCTATTAAAATGTCCCAATAAAATGGGACAACATTAAAATTGGACTCAAGCAGGACTGGCTTTAACCGATGACTCCAAGACCACCCTTCAGCCCCAAATTCCCCAAATCCTCTCGGATCGCCCTCAGAGGGAGCTGATTGCCATCAGCAGTTGTGTCATAGCCACGCGAGTTTGGGAGGAACAGTGCTGAGGTGACAGAATGGAAGCGCCCACTGTGGCGTTGGTTTTGTAATAAACGAGGCCGGGAGGCTCAGAGGGTGGCTTGGAGGAGGATATAAAAGCTCAGATCACCCACAGCCCTTCATCCACTGCTCCTGTTCACATCCCTGCAGCGAACAAGGTAAGTGGTGGTGTCATTTATTCCCATAAAATCTGAATTACTGCATAAAGTCAATGAGCCTTTTTTCCTCTTCCTCTTGGCTTCTTTTTCTTTTCGTGGTCTTACACCTTTGACTGAATCTTTGCCACAGGTTGCTACAAGTTTGTTTAATTTATCCAGAACAGAATTTCTCTTGCAAGGATGACCGTGGTGAGAGGGAAGCTAAAGGTGGAGATGATACAATAATGACATTTCTTTGATATCACCTTTGCATTTATCTGTTTCCCTCTGATATTTCAGAAACAGAGTTTAATTTTGATGCATCTCAGCCAGTTTAGCTTTAAAGTCCTTTCTGCTGTGCGTTGCAGCCGCCCAGAANAGGGCTATGGGGGCTCCTTTGGGTATGGGGGCTCCCGGGGCTATGGGAGCTCCTTTGGCCTGGGAAGCTGTGGGGGCTATGGGGGTTCCCAGGGCTATGGGAACTCCCTTGGATACGGGGGCTCCCTTGGCTATGGCCGTTCCCTGGGTTATGGAGGTGACATTGGCTATGGGGGCTCCCTGGGGGGCTATGGGGGCTCCCTCGGGGGCTATGGGGGCTCCTTTGGCAATTGCGGGAGGTCCTACAGCTCCGGCTTCTCCTCGCGGGGCCTGGGCTATTCCCTGCCTGGCTCCCAGAGATGGGGCAGGTCCCGCCGCGGGAGCTGTGGGGTTTTCTAAATCGCCCCTGGCAGTGCCAGCCCCCAGAGGCAGTGCCAGCCCTGGAGCGCAGCCCGGGCCGTGGGGACATGGGGCAGGAGCCGCTGGCAGTGACAGCTGAGTGTGCCCAGCAGTCCTGGATGTGCCCAGAGCCCTCCATCCCCTCGGGATACCCTGAGCCCTCCATCCCCTCTCTCTTCCCTGATCCCTCCATTCCCTCTCTGTACCTGGACCCCTCCATCTCTGGTTTATCCTGGCCCTGAGCTAGGCCCTGCTCCCAGAGCACGAGTCCTGCATTCCCTGCTGCCCCTGGGATCACCTGGGTTCCCTGCCCTCAGCTGTTGCTCTTCTCTCTGACATTAAACCCCTGTTGGTGTTGCACAAAAGCCTCTCTGGTTTTCATTTGTCCTCTTTTTTCCTCCGGGAGCAGAACTCCCCAGCGTGCTCAGGGTTCCTTATCACAGGATCTGCCCTGCTCCACGTGTTTCAAATGTGGAATGGGAGTTTAATTGGGGTGGTTAACACGATGTTCAGGAATGTTTGTTTAGCAATTTACCGGTCATTAACTTCCCAGAGGTTCTGAGTAATTGTTCTTGCTCTGAGGATTCCTGGTGACATCCGAAAGGCCCCTCAATCACCACATCGTTTAGCAAACAATTAAGACATAATTGCAGCGTTTCTAAGCTAGCAGGACAACAAGGGAAGGACGTGACCTAAGTTTTCGTTTTGTTTGTTGGGTTTTGGAAGTTCTGCCTGAGCTTGCTCAGCCTGAAGGCTGAGCCAGGAAGAGAAGCTTCGGGGTGACCTGATTTCACTTTCCAGTGTCTCCAGAAGCTGACAAGAAATACGGGGAAGAAATTATTTCAAAGGCCTGGAGGGCCAGGACAAGGAGGAACAGGTTCGAATTTATGGAGAGGAAGTTTAAAAGGGATATTGAGAATAAATTAAATGAAGTTTTGTCCGTAAAGCCGCTTTAGCTTTCCCACCTCTTTCCCCCCATTTGTTGCTAGCCAGGAGTGATTATTTCATATTGTTCTTCCAGAAATGAGAAAAAGGGAAAATATTCCCAAAAAAAAAAAAAAGGATATTACTCATTGTTTATATTTATCTAACTCCTCAGTGATCAGCGTGGTTTAACTTAAACGCAGATCCGCTTGGTACTCACAATTTACGTACAGGCAAATTTCTGCCAGAGAAGACACCAAAGAGGAAGAGAGAGAAGGAACATCAAACCACAAATTGTGATGCACCATCTATTTAATGAGCAAGAAGTGGAATTAAAAAAAAAATACAGCATAAGAAAGCAGAAGGGTTGAATACCGATTAAAATTCATCATCCAATCAATTTCCAGGCAGTGCTTTACAGCTGGACACCCAGCGACAATCGAGTGAGATTTTTCACCTCCCTGATACCACAGAAAGGCATCAAATGGGAAAGGCCAAGCTCCTGCAGCCCCGGGAGCTCAGGGCAAAGCTGCGGGGGTCAGCAAGCGAGTGGGCACGGGCTCAGTCCTGCATCCGATCGCGTTTTCCATCTCCTGCTCATCCCTTCCCGGACGTCCCGAGGCTCCCTCAGGGCCCGCAGCGGTTGGAGCGCCGGTAGGACCTCCCATAGAGCCCCCCCAAACCGGAGTACCCCAAACTGCCGAGCCCAGAGGAGCTGCCCGAGTTGATGGGGACCCCGGACTCGCTCAGGATGCTGCCCACGGCAGCGGAGGTGGAGGATCCCACGGCGGTGTTCTGGGGGAAGGAGCTGAGGATGGGCCCGGGCAGGGTGACCACGACAGGAGAGGGCTGGATCACGTAGGTGGAGTCCTGGCACTGCCGGACACAGGGCTCGTTGCAGCTGTTGGCCAGCGGGGTGGGGCCGCAGGACGTGGGGGCGCAGAGGTCGTAGCAGGACATGGCTGTGGGGTGTGAGTGTGGAACGCAGGGAATTCTGAAATACAAGGAACGAGGTGTAATTAGCCAAGTAATTAAGCTGTTTTGGTGATGGGGAGAGCAAGGACTGCGAGGAGAATGGAATGAAGGGTTGGTCTCGGCTTGAAAGGAGATTTCAGTGAAGCTCAGGGCTCTCCACACCACAGAGGGCAGCTCCACCTCCTCCTGAGAGGCTCTGAGCGCTCCTTTCCCACCACACTCCTCCTGCAACCCTGGAATAAGCAGGGAGGTGAGGGACCAGGCAGTCAGGAAAGCAAGGAAAAACCGTGCCCGAAAAAAAGAGGGAAAAATAAAAAATTCCTCAGCAAGTGAAAATGAGGAGCAGAAATTTCACCGTGAGGGTGATCGGGCCTTAGCACAGATGGCTCTGAGCAAAGGAGTTCAGGGAATCTCCATCTGGAGAAATTCAGACCCTCGTGCCCAGGAGTCTCCTTCTTCAGAGTCGTTCCTAACCCGCTTGTAGGCTTTCCTGTGTCACCTGCCCCGGGAGATCTCCCTTCCAACCCCGAATATTTTGTGGTTCCATCCCGAGAGCCAAAAGCTCTGCACAGATTCCCCACATCCACTCCCAGCTGCTGAGCAACGCTCAGGCAGAGCTTGGGACTTCTTGAAACGGAAAGATTTGGGTGACACAAATGAAAAAATCCGGGAGTCAGCACAGGAACGACCTCCACCCTTCACACAATGTCCCTCCCTGGAGAAAAAGCTGCTTCGAGGCCTCCCCAGCAATTTTAAAGAGCACAAACCTCGGGCTGCTACAGACAAACAGCAGAAAAATAAAACACAACGACAGCAACAATCCAGGAAAATGGGAAGCAGATCGAGACTTACCCTTTTCTCCAAGGAGAACGAAGCAGGAGTGGTTGTAGCTCCTCCGACCGGGCTGGTTTTATACCCTGGCCCAGAGAGCCCGAGGACCTGGAACACAAATTGTGCTTGTAGCTCATTAGCAGCCAATTGCTAACGATTCCTCATATGCAAAATACCCCCGGCTGGGGATTTACTTTTCCTCTCCGTTTGTGTTTCTTGCCTGGATTTCATTTCCTCCCTGTAATGTATGCATTCCTCCAGAGAGGTTTCTTTTATCCTCAAATCTTACGAGCCCGGTTAATTCCTGATCAGAGGCTGATTCATCTGGGTTACTCAGGAAATTATTTTGCATCCTAAGGAACCATGACACGGATGAATGAAACCATCAGGAAAGGTGCAGTGAACTTCCCGGTGAAATCCCTTTCCTCTTGCACGGAGGGCACAAGATTTGGCACACCTCGCTCTGAGAAGGGCAGAAATTCCTATTTCTGCCTCAGAATTTCACCAAATTGCTCTCAAACAGAGGGAGAGACACAAAAATCAAGTAAATAAAATTGTTAGAAAGCATTTAGAGCTGACTAAACTCCACCACTCTCTGAGGTACTGGGAAATGGATTATTTGAGGGAACAGATTTTATTTTCTTGACTCAGCAGAGAGCATGAAAGAGGATCAGCATCTGATCTATTCCTTTATTATTAAATACTCCCATGACGGAATCTGAGACATAATTTGGGAATTGAGTGTCCAAGACCTTCATCTCAGGCGTCTCCAGGCTGGGTTTTCTCCCTACATCAAACCAGGACAGTGACTGAGGTCAGCTGGAGGATGCCTGGGAATTTGGGGCTGCTCAAAGCCTTGCCCAAGCTCATCTTTGGGGTCATCAAAGACGCCAAACCCTTTTACATCTGCCACTAAATTATTACTTTCCCCTGCTGGGCTTTGCACCATTATGCAAAATGGTTCCCCAAATTAATAGCAGTTATTTAGAGATGTTTGTAATGTTCCTGTTCCTTTTTTCCCTCTTTGAAAGACAATTCTGGCTTTCACTTTGCACGTCTCAGAGATCACCTCAACGTGCAGCAATTCCAGTTCCTTTTCAAAGGCAATTTCCAGATTCAAAAGTCATTGCAGACAATGCAGGAGCAGACTGGAGGGCAGGGCCGAGCATTCCAGCCTCTCGTGGTGTTTAATCTCCGAGGCAGGGACAAGCAAATCAGCCCCGAACTGGGAGTATCTTCCCGGACATCTGGGAAATAAATGCTGATTGGGGACTTCTGAAGAGCAGAAGTCTTCAAAGTTCCCAAAACATTTCCCTGGACCACTCAGACATGCAAATGGGGGATGATCAGCAAATGGGCAGGGACGGACTCTTTGAACATGACCAGGGGTTCAAAGGGGTGGCCAAGATTCCTGATGGATTCCACAAACTCCCCCACCAGCTCCAATCCTTCCACCTTGTCCTTGAAATACAAATCAGAATTTGCATCAACTCCATTCCAGCCGTGAGTCGCTGGATGTCCCCAGTTTGGGATGACCCAAAATGATGACATGATGGATGGAAGCTCTCCTGCCCCTCAAGATTGACCAGACCTTCCCAAAGTTCTCACTGCATGCACAGAAATGTTAAAAAATTGGTTGTCCAGAGAAGCTGTGGCTGCCCCACCCCTGGAAATGTCCAAGGACAGGCTGGACAGGGCTTGGAGCACCCTGGGATAGTGGAAGGTGCCCCTGCCCATGGTTTAGATGATTTTTAAGGCCCCTTCCCACCCAAACCATTCCATGATTCCCTGACTTTCCTTTATAACAATAATTATCTATCGACTCTAAGAGCAGCTTGTGGTTTGAAAGCCAACTCATCCAAAGCTACAGAGAAGATAAAAAGAGCCCAAATTCCACTTCTGAAGGTGATCCTAAGTCCAGCTTGTCTAGCCGGCTCCATCTCCTCCTCCCAGGAGCCGAAAGCTTTGGGATGTTGCTCACAGGAAGATTACAAGGAGCAGCGATCTGAAATCTCCTGGGCACTTATCACTGCTGGAATTGCGCACTCAGGACTCCAATTAAAACCTGCTGCCCCAGCAGGGGCTGCTCCCAGGTGTGTGCCCAAAATGCCAGAATTCCTAAACAAATGGGATTTTGACTCATCCCCACTTTGGAAGGTGGAGTTGGCGCGATGGAGCCGGGAATGTTTAATGGATGCAAAGCAGGGAGATCAAAGCAGCCTCGCGGGTCGTGGGTTTCATCCGCGGCCAGGATAAACCCATAATGAGCACAAACAGTAAACAAACCAATTTCCCTGCTGGGAACCCGGCCAAATGCAAAGCAAACCCACAGTTCCTGCAGGCACTGGGTAATAAAAGATGCAGGAATGTCTGGGATCCTCCAGGCAGCCCCAGAAAGCTATAAAAGCTCTCCAGAGCCTTCCTGCCTCTTCCCTTCTCCCCGTAAACCCAGGAGATGCTGCAGCTCTGGCTTCAGCTTTGCAGAATTTGGTGCTGAAAGGGATTTTCGCTGACAACAAATATTTCTGCAAAAACACCTGGTGGTATTTTTTATTTCTGTGGGACCAAGTTGTTGCAGGTCTTCAGAAGAAATCCTTCCCCGTGAAAAACGTTCTAACACGATATTCCCACTCGTTTTCTGCAGCAGTGAATAAATCACTTTCTAACTAAATCACTAATCTGACTGCAAACCCACCCAGATTTCCCTTTTTTTTCCCTCAGAATTGTGCTTTACTGGTCGCCACAGCAAGTTTTAACCCAAAAAGGCCGTTTGGGACAGGAATGAAAGGGGGAAGTGGTGCTTGAGGGTCGTTTTTTATTTTATTTCGAAAAGTTTGACCCTTCTGATGTGATTTCTGAATGAATCCCAACTTTGAGGGCTTTTTTTTTTTGCAATCTGGGAAGGGATTTGGTTCAATTAATGAAAAGGGAACTTCAAGGGTGAGGAAATTGATTTTATTATGAGAAATATCCATCTGAACCTGTCCAAGGCACCTTCTCAGCAGTGCCTCAGTCACAACCCTTTGGAGCCATTGGACTTTTTGGAATTCATCACCTTTGATCAGGGAATAGCTTCAGTTGAGATGGCAAAAAATATTAAATTAAGCATTTAATCCAGACCAAGCTCCTCTGTAATAGAACATCAAACTGCCAGCTTTCCACTGTCTTCTGGTGTTTATTAAAAAAACTTCTCCTTAAAATTATTAATTCTTTCATTTACCTCCTTTAATTTCATTTCACTAATGACTGCAGTCGGCAGAACCTCATCAGCATCTTTAATTACAGTTCAGCCTCATTCTGGACAGACAGACAAAGACTCCAAGCGAGACTTTTCAGAGATATCAGGAGTTTTACGGGCTGCCAGGAGGCTGAGTCATCCGGAGCCTTCAGGGGAAGCTTTCCAAACCTTCTTTTAGGGTGTCTAAACAGCTCCTTCATCCCAACCCAGGAGGAACAAAGCAGCACCTGATAAAGCTCAGCTCTGGCTTAAAACACCCTAAAAGAGGTTTGAACTAAAAATTCTCTAAATTTTAGTCCTTTAATCTCTCTCTCCCGGACTTGCTTCCCAACCCAGCAAATTCCAAACACTCCCCATCCTTCTGTGCCTCCCCTCCCAGACTCACCAGGGGCTGAGCTCAGCTGCCAGGAGATGCTGCGCCCAAAAAAAAGGATGCCCCAATTGCTGCTTCTCTCCCTCCACATTTAGGGAATGAAGAACCTCCGCTGAGCTCCCTTCTTTTAAAAGGCTTTTCCCAAGTATCACATATTTTAAAATTCCCTGTTTACGTCCCAGCAGGAGGCTGGAATAAGGGGTCTCAGGATCGGTTTTAAGTTTTCCACCACCAGAATCTGACTCGTTCTCCTTTGAAATTATTTGCGTGGTGTTTGCTGGAAGTGGGGACTTCCAAAGGCACTGGAAAAAGGGCTGGGAGAGCAAATAAGGCCAGGCAGACTCGGAGGGTGATGCAGCACGAATTTAATGGGTTGAGGAAGGGAAGGAAGCAACGAAAAAGTCAGGAATACATTTCCATGGTCCAGTAAGGACAGAACCCACTCATCCCTCTCACAGCAACACACTCAGCGAGTGGAAATCTTCCTTCTTCATTGATGAATGACCTGTGTAATCCAGCCATGCACAACAATTGCCAACAATTAATATTTTGCCTATTATCAAATACAAAAAAAAAAAAAAAAACCAACCAAAAACCAAAACAAAAAAGCAGGACAAGACATTTGATCAGAAATACCAAGTAAAGCACAACAAAAGACAAGCAAAGGCCTGGTTTGGGGAGATGCCAAACTCCCACAGCTCCTTTAACTCCAGGGTATCTCATGTGGCATCCAAAAACCGCGGCCATGAGCTCAGTCCTGCTCCAGGGAGGGGTCGGGGTTCAGCATTCCTGGTCTTCTCCTCCCGCCTTAGCAGGGCCCGTAGAAGCCGCTGCGGGAGGTGTTGTAGCGCCGGTAGGGCCGGCTGTAGCCACTGCCCAGCCCGGAGTAGCCAAAGCCCCCGAAGCCCAAGGAGCTGCCCGAGTTGATGGGGACGCCCCAGGCGCTCAGAGCGCTCCCGACGGCCGCGGAGGCTGAGGATCCCACGGTGGTGTTCTGGGGGAAGGAGCTGAGGATGGGCCCAGGCAGGGTGACCACCACGGGGGACGGCTGGATGACCACGGTGGAGTCCTGGCACTGCCGGACACAGGGCTCGTTGCAGCTGTTGGCCAGCGGGGTGGGGCCGCAGGACGTGGGGGCGCAGAGGTCGTAGCAGGACATGGCTGTGGCCGGAGGGAATTCTGGAATACAGGAGCTGGGTTACACCCACATTTATCAGCAGCTTTCCAGGGATCCATTCAGGATTGGGAATTGAGAAGGAAATCAGATTTTTAGTGCTGTTCGTGTTCTGGCCTTAGGTGAATTCTCCGCTCGGGCTGTGGTGGGACGCGGTCACGCGACTGAACAGGCCCAAGAATTCACTGCTGATATTAAAGTGCAGCTGCACAACCCTAAAACTCCCTTGGATCCCAAAACTGAATAAATAACCCATTTAATAAATAGCCCGTTTAATAAATAACCCATAGCCATTTAGCTAACGTGGCTAATTAATGATTTTTATAACGTGCCACCAACACAAAACTCCCTCTCTGGTATAAAACCCCTTCCTCCCTCTGAGGAAAAACTGCCACAACAGGAGTGAGGGAAAACTACAAAATCAAGGCAAAAGTTCGCTGTAGAAAGACAATAAATTGGTTCGAACTCACCTTACTCACGAAGGCAAAGGAGGGAAGAGAAATGGCTGAGAGAGTCTGGAGCTGCTCAGGTTTTTATACCGAGTTTTGAGTTGCCCAACAACTTGGGCCACTCTTTGTGCAAGAAGTGATTTATGGGCCACGACTGATTACAGGGTTTTTTGCCTCAGTATTTGTGTTTTTTACTGCTTCACTTCCTTATCTTGTTGTTTGTCTATCTGACCACAGGGTGCTTTCATCTTAAAATATTCCGGGCCGGGTTCATTGCTGGGAACACTGCAGTGATTAATTCAGCAGGATTTATTCAGCCTTCAAACCCCTTTGGGATCTGCTTGGTGTCATTAAAGGAGATTAAGCCTCATTTGCATAATGCAGCACCCTCCTCTACAAGGTAAATCCTGAGGGAATTCATGGAGAATTGCAGGTTTTGGAAGGCAAGTCATGAGCGTTTCCAGCTGGTTTCCACAGGATCCCTGAGGTTGGAGAAGACCTCAAGGACCATCGAGTCCAAGGTGTTCCCAACCCCAGCCTTGTCACCAGCCAAGGTCCACTCACTCCTCGGACACCTCCAGGCATGGAGATGCTCTCTGGGAAAGGAAAAAGGAATTTTTCCACGGAAGAGTCTGCCCAGGGATGTTTGGAGTCTCCATCCCTGGAGGTGTCCCAGAAACGAAGGGACATCAAGGGATCAATCACAGGTTGGGATTGATGATCCTGGAGCTCTTTTCCAACCCCAAATCCTGGATGCAGGGATTAACCCCGAGGTTCTCACTCTGCTGGCACAGCCACTCCCGAGACATGCAAATCACATTTAAATTAGGGCTGTCTCTGTGGGAATAGAAACTCGTTTGGCTTGGACAGAGCTTCCTGAAGACTTCAAAGTTTATCAGCAGCTTTATTGGAGTGCCACCATGCAAATGTCCCATCCTGGGCACATTTCAGATCCCTGACCTAGATCTGAATTCTTGTACTTTATTTAATAATATGTTACAAAGATTTGGGGGTGCAGGGCAGTAATTGGGCTGTGAAATTGATGCCATTGTTTCTATCTGCAGGAATTACAGCTGCTTTATTTTAAATCAAAAAGGAAAAGTTCAAGGTTCGGCTCGAGCCATCTCATATTTCAGGAGGATTCTCAAAAAAAATTCCTTGGCTGTTTTTAGCTGTGCATTCCTCACTATTTCTCCATATTTTAAGGAGTTAGCAGCTATTTTAAAAAATATTTCCTCTCTAGGAGTTAGTTGAGGAACTAACTTGCATAACACCATCCACAGTTTCTTTTCATCTTTTTAAACATTTTCTTCATTCTTTTTATTCCTTCTTCATCCGAGCTTTGCTTGGAAAACACAAAACACGTTTCAAATCCAGCTGTGAATTTAAAAACAGATCTGGCAACATTTCAAATCTGTTTGGAGACTTCCTTGTAAGCAATTACAATAAATATTGTTCCAACTAAAGCCTTTATTTTATTGTACTCTCAGAATGACTTAATGGCCTGATTTTGAGATGAATTAAAGTGAGCAAATTAAGAGTTCACAGATTTTTGTCATCAAGGCCAGACCTAAATATTCAGATTATAATTAAGACTTTTTGCATAATGTGAGAACATCCTCTTGAGACACCTGTGAGTGACTGAATGTCTGAAAAAAGAGATCTTTAATCAAAATGGAACTGGGAGGTTACTCACAGTCATCCCTGGGTAAAGTCTCCGGGCACAGAAGTGACCCCGAAATCCATGGAGAAGCAGAGGGAATTTCCCTGGCAAAAGCGGCATCTGCAATTCGTTTTGAATTGTAATTAATTAGCTCGTTACGAAGAATTAGTTCCTCAAAGGCTTGGAGCCGCTGTAAAATTCTTGCAGTTCCTGAGTTCCCTCCTGTGCTGAGTTTTGCTTTTCTCTCAGTAATTCTGGACTGAGGTCGTGAGGATTTTATGGAGCCATTTGAGGTTCCCACCATAATCCAGGCCAGTTCCAGAGCTGGACACGATTCCAGAATGGGACACGATTCCAGAACTGGACATGAGTCCAGAACTGGACATTATTCCAGAACTGGACACGGATCCAGTATCTGACACAATTCCAGAGCTGGACACAATTCCAGGACTGGACACAATTCCGGGTGGAATCTCCCCAGAGCAGAGCAGAGGGGCAGAATTCCCTCCCTGGATTCTTGGGGTTGCCCCGACCTGGGTTTGGGACTTTGCCCTTGGGCTTGGCCCAGTCCCACCTCTCCAGCCTGTCCAGATCCCTCTGGATTGGGAATTGTTTGAACCCGAAGGTGTTTCTGTGGTTTAAGGTGTTTAATTCAGACCCTCTGGCCACATCTGCCTGGAATTTGGGGTTTTTGCAGCCACCCCCTGTTCCTGGCTGGAACTTGCTGCCCAGCCCAGGCAGAAGAAGCTGTGGACGTGTGATCTGAGATGGTTTTTGGAGTAGGCAGAGCCTGGGACCTCACCCCTCCTCAAAGAACCCCCTGAAAGCACAGGGAGATGTGAAATCCTCCATTTTCACACCCCACTGGAGCTCATTTAGTTGTTAATTTTATTCAGATTCTGTCACGAACAACTTTAAAATCACTCAGGTTTGAGGTTTGCTTTGGCATCTTACTCTGGGCTAATAAACTTCAAAAATTTCTGTTATGATTTCTGGTTTTGTCCAAAAATTAATGTCACTCACTCCTGGATGGATCTGCGGAGAATTCCTGCAGGGAGCCAGGGTAGTGTGGAATTCCCAGCGGGAATTCTGCTGGGAACAGCAGAAAACAGCTCCAGAAATTAATTCACACTCGAGGGGAAAAATTATTTACTCACCAGAAACTCTTCAAAACAACACACCCAGAACGGGAGGGTTTTGTTTGTTTTTCAGACCTGTTTTTCACGAGCTTTCAAACGCAGATTTTAATTATGTTTCAAATTGGATTAGTGCAATTAGTGCTGCCCTGGGTGCCAGCTCCACCTTCTTCACAGAACAACATTTGGTGCCACCAAGGCTGGTGAATTTGGGATTCTGATCCATCCCCTGGAAGCCACGATTTGCCAGGAATAATCGGGATAAACCCCATGCACAACGCATTTCTTTTCCATGAGAAACCCGATTTCTCGTTTATTTCCTTTGCTCGTTCAGGAAGGAAAAGATTGTGGCTGGCTCGTTTGGAGTTGGAGAGTCAGGGTCAAACAGGAAAACTTCTCCATCCTGGGAAAATGAGGAAGGATTTGGTGCTCAAAATGAACTGGGGTGGAAATTCAGCCAATCAAAGGCCTGCTCTGAGGAGCTCCCACAGCTCCGTGAACCTGTGGCGGAATTGTGGGTGTCTCCCACCACACCTGGAGCGGTGCTCCAGCATTCCTGGGGGTTTTATCCCGCTTTTCCCTCAGCAGGGCTCCCCGAGGTGGGAGCTGGAGTGGCAGAAGGGCCGGCTGTACCCAAATCCCCCAAATTTCCCTGTCGCTATTGAGTCAGAAATGACACAGAGCCATCAGAAGGCTGAGTGGCGTAAGTGTCTCGTCTTTACTGAAACTGCTTCTTTTTTTACACTGGTCCGATATAGGTGGAACTGATTGGTCATTTAATCAATACATTTCACATGATTGGCTAATTAACACAACACCCATTTATAAACAATCTTAGGAGAATAACAAGAAAACAGATATTCATTCTGTCTTAGCACAGCAAATGTCATTCAACCAACCACCACAAACCACGATGTGTGCACAAAGCTAAACACCTTCAGAAACTTCAATTATTTTATTAAACCTTTCTATAATTTACATTTTTTAAAAATAAAATTAAGCCAAATCTTCATCTCTTTAAAATCCTTTAACTCCTCCTATTTTCTCCACAAGAAGTTTCTCTTCTTTTTTAGAGCCTTTTCTACAAAAACTTTTTTCTATGAAAGGTTTTTCTATAAAAGGAGAGTCTTTCTCCTCCCTCTCCTCAAACTCTCCACAACCCAACAGCCCATAATCTTTTCCAATATGTTACAAAATCCATTCCTTCTAGTTGGGATCACTCCCAAGAGTGATCGGCAAAACAGAGATAACCCAGGAACGCTTCCTCCTCCTCATCCTCCCCTCCAGGCACAGAAACTGCTGCTCTTGGAGGGGAGATCCCATTTTGGGAATAGCCTCATTAACAGCCTGGCAGGGATTCCAGCTCCCTGATTAACACCCGGAGTTCATCCAGGAGGTTGGGAGCCCTTGGATGGAGAGCCAGGACACACCAACTTCGGCTCATGGAGTTTGGCACTCTCCACACTCAATTAACTCCTTTGGAGCTCCTGGGACAGGTGAGGCACCAAAGAGTTGACAAATTACTGCATGAACTGAAATTTGTAGCGTTGTGTTGGCTCCGGAGCCCTGGGTGTGATGGAACAAAGGACTGAAATGAACGCTGGGTCCCGGAGATGAAAGAAGCTTTGAGGGAGGCTTTTCATCTCATGCCAGGCTGGGACCTAAACCAGGAGCAGTTTAACTCCTGGGGACAACTCCACCTGCTGCAGACATTGTTTGTATAACTGGGTTATTGGAATGCCCCAAACCTTCTCAGCAAGAGAATTTCTTCCTTTTTTCCCCCCAAAATGGACTGGTTTAGTGCCTACCGTGGCTGTTGTAAATCTAAATCAGATCCTGGAGGTGCTCTGAGTTCTCCACACTCCAGGTTGAACATTCCCAACATTCCCAACTCCCCCAGACTATTGATGATCTACTCGGTGATAAATTTCACCTAAAAAATGAAACTGAAAAAGTTTCAATAAGAACAGGAGGGGAAAATTTCAAATAAGACCAGGAGGGGAGGGAAAAAACCAGCAGGAGACTCAGGAGATTATGATAAAAGCATCATTTTATTAATCCCAACGAGAGGATTAGAGCCCTGAAAAGCACCGGGGGTCGGTGTGGGGTGAAAGGCTCAGCTCAGGGGGACGTGTTCCCAAGGCAGAGCTCTTCTTCCAGCGCACCCTGAGACCCACATTCCACCTTCTTCCTAAATTTAAAACTTTACACCGGGTAGTACCAAATACACCGAGCAGCAGAAACACCCAGGAATAAAACAGGAGCAGTGGCCTCATTCCAGGGGCTGATGGACTCCGTTCAGGCGGAGCTGTGGGGATCTGCCCCCACTTTGGACANCTGTTGGCCAGCGGGGTGGGGCCGCAGGACGTGGGGGCACATCGCTCGTAGCAGGACATGGCTCGGGATGAGGTCTGGAATACAGGAGCACACCTGAGGGCAAGGCAGGAGCCGTGTCACACCTGCATTTATTCAGCTCATTTCATTTACTCATTTTAGTTCAGTTATCGGGACAGCGACTTTCCAAGGAGCCTTTTAGGAGCTGAGCCAGGAGCTGAGGAGGAAACCAAACTCTTAAATAAAAAGAGACAGAGGCTGAAATGTCCTCTGGGCTGTCGGTGATGCGGGGAAGAACTGGCAGCAGAACAAAAGAAACAAACCTGTGTCATTAATTTAATTGTAGGATTTTGATTGCACGTCTGGAGAGACCCAGCTCCGCGCACCCAGAGCGTTGAGGGGAGCAGCAATTAGGAGTGAAAGCCAACCACAAATGTACCTGTGGAGAGAGGTCCACGGGCAGCTGGAAAAATGAAAGGGAGGATTCATTTCAAGGCTCCAACTTTGCCTACAAAGAGGTACAAATTTCAATGACAAATTTCAATGTCATTAAGCAGCCTTGAAGAAGAAGTCTTTGAAATCTTTCCCAGACAGCTCGTCCATGGATGTGAGAAAAAGCAGGAATTCCATGCACGCTCCTGGGTTTTATCTGCACCACAGCAATAAAACCAAAATTCTCTGATTTCTAAGGGGTGCTCAGCTCTGCTCTGGTTTTTCCCCTTCTTTCCCTTCATCCCCATAATGCCTGATCCCACTTCCCAACATTCCGGAGATGTTTTTGCACTCTGGAACAAAATTTCCACACTTGGCGACCCAGCTGACATTCCAGGATGGGAAAGACCCTCCAGGATATAAAATGCTGCTGAAATATAACTGAGCTCCTGGGTTTTCTGTTTTAATAAATAGTTGGAGTTTAAAAGGACCTTTAAAGATCCCAGAGTTCCAACCCCTTGCAGAGTGATTCCACCCATTCAATTCATTAATCTTTATTAGTTCCAATATTTTCTATGTCATTTAACATGTCTGAAATCCCACGTTTGAATAAATTTCTATCACCAATTCAAGGATCTCTACAACCAAGTCAGGACCCCAGAAATTCCACGATTCCAAGAGCAAACCCCAACATTTTAAACAGAAGAAGTCTCCCCCCTCAAAGAAAAAAAAAAAAAAAGAATCCAGCAAGCAGCAGAACACTGTGAGGAAAAAAACCAGATTATTAAAAGGCAAGAACTCAGCAAACAGAGAAAGAGAAGTGGATTTGAACTAACCTTGCTCACAAAAGAGGAAAGAAGGAAGAGAAGTGGTAGGAAGGAGTTGGGTTGAGTTGGTTTTTATACCTCAGCCCTAATGGCCTGGGGACCACAGACAGCCTTTGTACCTGGAATTAATTCCCAACGAGTATGTCCTGAATGTCAAATGTTCCACCTGATTAAATGTTCTTTTCCTCACTGCTTATTTACTTTGTTTTTATTTCCTCCTTATCTTCTGACAGACAGATTCTGTCCTGCAGGTTTCTCTCATCTCAGGAATTAGGGACCAAATTTATTCCAGGGCCACCTTTCAGTCACAACAAAATCCAGACTCCGGCGTATGTTTGACTTTAGTCATAAAGAAAAATACTAAGAATGTCTATAATACATAATTCATCATTCCAAGGTGTTCTTTTATTAAGGGTATGAGTGTAAATCCTTAATAAATTCCTGTCTCCAATGATGCTCGCCAGGCTCTGCCTCCAGCCAGGTGTCGGAACAATCTCAATTCTGGGTTTGGGCAAGGCCCTGCCTAAAGAGCACATCCCGCCCTGAAATCCCACAGAACACAGGCAGGAAGTGCCAGAATTATGGAATTCAGAGACAAATTACCACTTTATCACATCAAATTCAGATGGGCTTATGGCATTAAATCTGGGTAACGCAGTTTGAGGCTCAGCTGGAAGAACAAAGGGACATTTAATCCTGATTTATCAGTTCTTTTACAAAGGGAACCTCTAAACCCCTCCTGTTCCACCTCAGCTCACAAACACCAGTCAGAATCATGGAATCATGGAATGGTTTGGGTGGGAAGGGACCTTAAAGCTCATCCTGTGCCAATCCATGTGCAGGGACACCTCCCATGATTCCAGGTTGCTCCAGGCCTCGTCCAACCTGTCCTGGGACAATTCCAGAGGTGGGGAATCCATGGAACCACCTGTGCCAGGGGCTCACCACCCCCACAGGGAAGAATGCCTTCCCAAATCCAACCTAAATTTCCCCTCTTTCAGTCTCACCTCTTTTCCCTCTTGTCCTGTCACTCCAGGCCCTTGGAAATTCGCTCCCCATGTTTTTTGTTGGCTCCTTCAGGTCCTGGGAGGCCACAATTAGGTCACCCCAAAGCTTCTCCAAGCTTGGAAAGGTCCTCAGAGGTTTTTTTTTGGGGGGAGATGTGAACATTTTAATTGACAATTGTTTGTAACTGGGTCAGACTGGGAATGGCACACAAAGAGTTTTGGCTCCTCTTGGATTTGATCTTGGATCCCAAGGCGGCCACAAGTGAACAAATTGCTGAGGAGCTGGAAAAAGAATTGTCTTTATTAGACTATGCTGGAAGTAATTTCATGTTGACGTTATTAGAGTCGGTCTAAAAGTACCAGAAATTAAAAGTACACATAAATTGGGAAGATGAAAGAATTTTTAATGGGTGGATGATGCTTCTCACGCAATGCCAGCCTAAACCTAGACTGGGAAACAAAAGCAGGATAATTCCTTTATCAAGAAAAGGTTCCACTTGCAAAATATGTGTGGGAACTAATTAATGCAAAAAAAAAAAAATAGGCTTCAAACACCCCATAAAGTCAAAAATATCTACAGAGTTATCGTGCCCATTTTTCCACCTGAACATCCAAAGGGAACGCGGCTTCCAAACCACGTTCACATCCTTCAGAAATTGTCTCTCCAATGATTTCAGTCATTGCAGGTGATGGATCAGACCCTTAAAGGTACAAAATTCTGCTTGAAATTGAACTGAGCACCTCCATCAATAAAAACTTCCACATCCTGCACAATCTCCTTGCCGTGCTGGGCTGGGAAGGTTCCGGAAAACGGCTTTTTTCCCTTTTTTTCCCTTTAGGTCAGCAAGGGTAAATTTCAGGGTTTATTTCCCCTTATCCAGGCTCTTCACTCTCCCAAATTCCCCTCCTCCACGCCTCATGCTCCATTGCATTGTGAGATTAATAGATTAAATAGATTAAATAGATTAAATAGATAGATTAAATAGATTAAATGGTCTGTTGGTGATAGATACAGAATACATTTTCAAATCCATTACATATGTTTCAATAAAAACACATTTAAACTGGCTTTTAAGCCCCATACTTTTTAATTGGTATTGGATCAATTTCACACCATAATAAAATTGTTATAGCACAAAAACCTTATGTGTAACATTTTTTCAGCAAATGCCGTACCTGGGGTATCACTTAAGCTGGCCACGAGGTCATTTTTATATTTAAAAAACTAGAAAAAATAGTCTGATCATAAATACAACTGCAGCGGTTCTGCCGAGCGGAACGCCGCCGCCCTTGGAGTCCTCGCGGATCCCAGGGAACAACTCATCCCACCAGTCCCTCCAATTAATTGTTTGGAAAACTCACCCATGGAAACCTCTTTTCCAGCCCAGGCTTCTCTCAGTCTGGGACATTTTCATTCCCCAGATTTCATTTTTTGGCATTGCTGCCTGGAGCTGCAGGTGGAAAGGAGCCCTAGCAGAGTTCCTCTGCTCCCTGTGACCAGGGAACGGCTGGAGCTGTGCCCGAGAGGTTTGCGCTGGATTTTGTGGAAAATTCTTCCCCCAGAGGGTGCTGTGCACTGCCCAGGCTTCCCAGGGAATGGGCAGGGCCCCAGGGCTGCTCCAGGAGCGTTTGGGCAGCGCTCGCAGAGACGTTTTGGGATTTTGAGGTGACTGTGCAGGACCAGGAGCTGGATTGGATGACCCTTGAGGGTACCTTCCAATGAGGATATTTTAGGATTCTATCCCGTCTTTTTGCTGAACTCTTCTCCTCCCAGATTTGTAAATTTGCGAGTAAATAAATTTTAATAAACTTTAAACAAAGCATAAAACGTTTGAGTAGAAAACCCCACCTCTCTTGCCTGTTCTGTGGACATTTGGACCAGCTCCACACCTGAATGCCAGGAGCCTTCCCTAGAGCTCCTCAAATATTTATATCTCAGCTCCAGGATGATTTAATTTTCAAATAGATTTTATTTAGTGGCTTTATTTTTCTTAGCTCTCTTTTGGTTCCCACAATGGCAAGTGTTGCTTCTCATTCAGATTCTCAAGAGTTTCAAAGATGCCAAATAGGGGACAAAATCTAAAATCTCTCAAGCTTAAACACCACAATTGTACTTTTAAATAGAGAGGTGGGATAAAAAAATTGGGGGAAAACATCCTAGAAAAAGAAATAGATTTGAGAACCAGTTCAGTTCTTCTCAAGAGTGAAAAAACCAATGAAATTATTTTTATCAGAATAGTTGTGATGACTTTTGGATGCACATTTTCCTCTGTGAAATCCTTGCATAGATTTTCACATAATTTTGCCCCAAGGGGAGGTAAAAAGGAGAGAAAAATCACAATGAAACTCAAAATCAGATGCAACATCAGTTTAATGATAAACAGTCAAGCAGCATTCAGCAAAAACAAAAGGAAAATATATATTTATGAAGGGAAAAGAAATCATTCTGACTGAGAGACAGAAAGCAAGACTCCACCTTTCCTTAAAACCTGAATAAAACCCCTCCACTGATTGTTGGCAATCACAGCGTTAAACCACCGCGAAATGCAAAATCAGAGACAAGGAAACTCTTCAAAAGCAGGGTTTTTCAGCTGAAACAGGCTGGCCACGAGTCCAGACAGCACCTCCCTCCCTCCCTCCTTTGCAGGAGGGCTCGAGTGGGCCAAAGCCTCTGGAAACGCTGGCCAGCAGCTCCAGGGGACACTTGGCCTGGGAAGGCACTCGCTGGACGTCCGGCCCGGCTCTAGCAGGGCAGGCACCTGCGGCCGCAGTAGCGACCTCCAAGGCCAGAGAGCCCCGAGAGCCCAAAGCCCCCCGAGTTGATGGGCACTCCCTCCTCGCTCAGGATGCTGCCCACGGCAGCAGAGGTGGAGGATCCCACGGCGGTGTTCTGGGGGAAGGAGCTGAGGATGGGCCCAGGCAGGGTGACCACCACGGGCGAGGGCTGGATGACCACGCGGGAGTCCTGGCACTGCCGGACACAGGGCTCGTTGCAGCTGTTGGCCAGCGGGGTGGGGCCGCAGGGCCGGCACAGGTCGTAGCAGGACATGGCTGTGGCTGGAGGAGCACCTGCAGAGAGGGCAGGGAAAGCACCCACGGGCTGTGAGGCACACAGGGAGACACTGCTGGGCAGGAGGAAACACAGCCTGGGCAGAAGGGACTGCCTGGAGAGGGAGGAAGGGAGGAATTCAACAGCTCTCAGCCCAAAGAGCTCCCTGCAAAGAAATCCCAATATCTCCCACCTCTCCCCAGGAAAAAACAACCACAAAAACCTGGTGAGAGCAGGATCAAGGAGAAAGACTCTCAGACACCACTAAGGAGAAGCACAGATTCCATTGAGGGCCAAGGCAAAAGAGAAGAGAAGGAGAAGAGGGAGGCAAAGGTGGTTGCAGCTCACCTGTGTCACCGAGGAGGAGAAGGCAGGAGAAGTGGATGAGGGATCCTCACTTGCTCTGCCTTTTATACTGTCCCACACAGCCCCAGGCCCACGGGCACCCTCGGCACATGGAACGTGTTTACCAAGCTCATCCTGCATGCAAAACATCTCCATTAGAGAAATGGGGACACTGCAATGCTGCCTTTCCATTTCCCTGTGCAGGACGTGCCCAGTCAGCCTCCCTCCTTTCAAGTGCCAGGATTAGAGGCCAAAACGTGTCTGGGGGCAGTGCCACGTCAGCAGGGCCAGGTGATGCAGCCGGTGCTGAAGAGTGTCCGACATCCCAAATAATTCCAGCTCTGGCCCTCCAGGGCAGGACTTTAAAGTGTTTCCTGATGATGGGGCTGAGCTCCTCAGGACCCTGAGGTTCCAGCCTGGCCATTCCCCTGCAAAGGTCAGCTCTGTCCCTCACTTCTGACCCTTTCTAGGTTGCGCACCTCTGCTCTGGCCTTGGCAGGGGCTGCCCAGGCGGGTTTGGAGTCACCATCCCTGGAGGTGTCCAGTGGGATACTGGCCATGGCACTCTGTGCTCGGGGCTGTGTGACAAAGTGGGGATCAGTCCCAGGTTGGACTCAATGTTCTGGGAGAGCTTTTCCAGTCTCAGGAATCCCCTCAGGTGAGGGACCAGCCCCAGTGCGGCCCTGTGGTGCCAATGTCCAGCAGGGGACATGGGGCTGCCTCAGCACTTGAAAGTCCTGCCCTGGAGGGCCAGGAGCTGGCACCAAATGGTCAGTGGGACACTTCTCAGCCCTGGCTGCATCACCCGGCCCTGCTAACAAATCATTTTCCCTGGAAATGTTGTGGCCTCTAATGCTGGCACTTGAAAGGAGCCAGTTTGGCTGAATGGGCATGTCCTGCACAGGGAAATGAAAAGGCAGCGTTGCAGGGCAAAAATAAAAACACTAATTTTTGTAATTGGGATGTTTTGCATGCAAGATGAGCTTGGTAAACACATTCCCTGTGCGAAGACTGTCACTGGGCCCGGGGCTGTGTGGGACAGTATAAAAGGCAGAGCAAGTGAGGCTCCCTCATCCACCTCTCCTGCCTTCTCCTCCTCGGTGACACAGGTGAGTGCCTTCCTCTGTTTCTATTCCTTTTCCTCTGTCTCTTCTGGCTCCCACTGAGGCTTCGCCTCAGTTATGTTTTGGTGGGGCAGTTGGTGATTGTCTCCATTCTCTGTGCCACACTGGAGGGAGGTGGGAGAAGGTCTTGTCTGTGTTTTTAGGGCCCTCTTGGGGACTGCAATTCCTTGTCCTTTCTATCTCCCTCTCCAAGCTGTCCCTTCTGCCCAGACTCTGCTGCTCCTCCTGTGAGCAGCATCTCCCTCTGTGCCTCACAGCCGTTGGGTGCTTTCCCTGCCCCTCTGTCAGGTGCTCCTCCAGCCACAGCCATGTCCTGCTACGACCTGTGCCGGCCCTGCGGCCCCACCCCGCTGGCCAACAGCTGCAACGAGCCCTGTGTCCGGCAGTGCCAGGACTCCCGCGTGGTCATCCAGCCCTCGCCCGTGGTGGTCACCTTGCCTGGGCCCATCCTCAGCTCCTTCCCCCAGAACACCGCCGTGGGATCCTCCACCTCCGCTGCTGTGGGCAGCATCCTGAGCGAGGAGGGAGTGCCCATCAACTCGGGGGGCTTTGGGCTCTCAGGGCTCTCTGGCCTTGGAGGTCGCTACTGCGGCCGCAGGTGCCTGCCCTGCTAGAGCCGGGCCGGACGTCCAGCGAGTGCCTCCCCAGGCCAAGCGTCCCCTGGAGCTGCTGGCCAGCATTTCCAGAGGTCTCGGGGCCCCTCCAGCCCTCCTGCCAAGGAGGGAGGCAAACGTGGCCAGCTGAGGCTTCTGCTTGTCCTGCTCTCTTCTGCGCCTCCCCGGGCCCTGCTGTGCCCTGCTCTGTTGGCCCAGGGGCTCAGTCCTGCTGCTCCCACTGGCCCCGTGCCCGGGCCAGGCAGACGTGTGTCCCACTGCTGGCCAGGGCTGCCTGCCCAGCCCTGCTGCTGGGCCAGCCTGGCCGGGGGCCTGCCCAGACCCCTGCTTTGTTTCTGTCTTCACACGCAATAAAGTTCACTCTGCATTGGAACTGGAGTCTCCTGGAGTTCCTTCCCTTTTGGGATCCCCAGCTAAAGCTGCTCCAAGGGGGAGGTCACAAAATCACAGTTTTTGGGGTTGGAATACACTTCCAGAGGTCACATGGCCCAATCCTTGCTCAGGTGGGACAGCCTTGAGGGAGTTGCTTTAGTTGCCAATGGCTTCTCTCGATCTGTCTAAGGATGGACCCCATAATAACCTCCCTGGTCTATGTGTTCCATCGCTCAGTAGAAAAATGTTTCCTGGAACACCTTCCATGGCATATGTCCTGTGGAAGAGGTTTTACAGTGACTTCTGTGAGCCAGAGAGAATTTTGAGGAGAGGATCCATGTTCACCCCTGAAAGAATTTCCTACCAAGGTCCTTGACACAGAAATCAAGAAAGAAAGAAGGAGAAATAAGAGAAACCTGCAGCTGCCTGTTCCAATGAGCACTTTGTTTGTCTCTCCTGATCAATAAGTAAAGTATAAATTCATGAGTTTTGTAAAAATGTATAAAAACCATGCATGCTATAATAAAAATTGTTTGAAACCTTCTGAAAATGGAGTGTGTTGCTTTGTGTTGTGACTGTCTCAACTACGACAATGTCCATCATGCAACAGAATCCCAAGGAGTTGTCACCCTTCGCTTCTGCCACCACAGCATCCCCTGTGCCCTCCTGTCCCTCCTGGAGGGCTCAGGGCCACAGGCACAGCTCAGGAGGTCACAGGGACACGTTGGGCATGGGGAGAACATCGCTGGAGTGTTGAGTTGTCATGTGGGTGGTGAGGCAGAGGAGGACATGGTGCTCCTGCTTCCTCCCACGTCTTCTACTCCCTGTCATTCAGGGAATCACAGAATCGTGGAATATCCAGATTGGAAGGGACCCAGAAATCATCAAATCCAGCTCTTGGCCCTGCAGAGACAGCCCAAAATCCCACCCTGTCCCTGAGAGCGTTGTCCAAACACAAGAAGTGACCTTCACTCTACCTGGAGCAGAAGAACGGAGGGGTCAGAAAATATTCCAGGGATGGAGGGCAGGGAATGGAGGGACCAGAGACCATTCCAGGAATGGAGGGCAGGGAATGGAGGTCTCAAAGGCCATTAAGGGCAGCCCCTCAGTGCTGACCACAGGACGAGGCCAGGCCAGGTGGACCCTGCATGTCTGAGTGTGCGACAGGATGGAAGAGGAGCCCATGATCTTGTGTCTGCTTGCCTCCAGTGTTTTCCTGCTGACATTCCCAGACCATGAGTCCTTCTGATGTGTTTTGATGTCTCCTTGGAGAGCTCTTCAGGCTCTTTCCACCGTCTGCTGCTGAGTTTGGGTGTAGGTTCCCAGAAGAGTTTTGGAGATTTGGGGATGGAGAAGGAACAGTGGGAAAGGCCTGACACAGACACTTGGTGCTGGGTGGAGCTGGTGGGAGCGGAGTTAGAGTGTGCTGGGGAGGACTTTCTGCTTTTCAAACATCCTCCTGTTGACTCGAGGATGCTGGGGGCTCTCCACAAAGGCATGGAAGGGCAAAGAGCACGTGGATTTTTCTGGATGTGAAATTCCTGATTCTTCAGAGTGTCCAAGGTGACAGGGAAGTTGACACCCAGCTCTGCTGGAGTCAAGTATTTGGTTATGCAGTGGATGAGGTGACTCCTGTCACAGAAAACACATTTTTAAGCGTGGCTTGTTATTTTAGGGCTGCCAGAAAAAATGCCATGATCATTCTGGGAATCCTAAAGTGAAGCCCTGGAGGGCAAAGGGCCTGGTGTCCCCTGGGGAAATAGGACAGTCCCCAACACCGGCTGCATCACCTGGCCCTGCTGACGTGGCACTGCCCCCAGACACGTTTTGGCCTCTAATCCTGGCACTTGAAAGGAGCCTGGGAGGCTGACTGGGCACGTCCTGCACAGGGAAATGGAAAAGCAGCATTGCAGTGTCCCCATTTCTCTAATGGAGATGTTTTGCATGCAGGATGAGCTTGGTAAACACGTTCCATGTGCCGAGGGTGCCCGTGGGCCTGGGGCTGTGTGGGACAGTATAAAAGGCAGAGCAAGTGAGGATCCCTCATCCACCTCTCCTGCCTTCTCCTCCTCGGTGACACAGGTGAGCTGCAACCACCTTTGCCTCCCGCTTCTCCTTCTCCTTCTTCTCTTGGTCTTTGCCTTCATCTCTGGCCTCGCTGCTGTGCAGCTCCTGCTGAGGACTTTGCTCCCAGCCTCTGCTCACTGGAAGAAGCTGGGAGAAGCTCTTGGGCTCTTTGCAGGAAGCCATGGGCATGGGGTTCCTGATCCTTTCTTCCTCCCTATTCCCTGTCCCTTGTCCCACTCTCTGCTCCTTCTCCTGCTGAGGCCGTGCCTCACGTTCTGCCGGTGCCTTCTGCCGGTGCTCCTCCAGCCACAGCCATGTCCTGCTACGACCTGTGCCGGCCCTGCGGCCCCACCCCGCTGGCCAACAGCTGCAACGAGCCCTGTGTCCGGCAGTGCCAGGACTC
>VXBC01009477.1:708781-730853 GCA_013399945.1 Ploceus nigricollis | reverse complement strand
TGGCTCTGTCAGTCGTTGTTCTTTTGTACTATTGCATGTATTTTGGTTTTTTCCCTTTTCCTAATAAATTGTATTTCTGACTTGGAGTCTCTCACTGGTTTTGCTTTCAAACCAGAACACTGAGGCAGCAGCCAGGGCACACAGAGCTGCAATCACACGAGCTGTGCATGGCCCCAGGGTCACAGCACACACCAAGGCAGACTGTGCCATTGACCCCCTGTAGCTCCTGCCACTGCAGGTTGNCCTTCAATAAATACCTGCTTTTATTCTCTTAATCTTGTCTAGCCCCTGTTCTAGGTGGCCACTCCAAGGCACCATCCCCAGCAGGATTCCCACTGTCCTGTTGTGACACCCTCTGAAGCACCTCCAGCCTCAGCCACTGCTGTGGGGCAGCTTCAGTCTGGAGGGTGGCAGGATTTTGTAGGTGAGACTTTCCAGGCTTTTTCCCAACTGTTTGTGCTCTTTTGGATGCTGGGAGCCCTCTCTTCTTGTTTTCTTTTAGCATGTGACAAAAACTCCATCAAAAGTTTGCAGATGTTGAGCAGAACTACCTCTATTGCCATTAGAAATGCTGAAGCCTTTGATTTTATTTTTGTCTCTCTCTGGGGATGTTTGACCACCTTAACTTCTCTTCTTTGCTCTGCCTTCCCACACCTGCAGTTCTTCTTTTCTTTGTTTCTCCTTCTTGGAGAGGAGAGAAGAACATCCAAAATGCAGTTTTTTCTCTTTTGAGGGAAACTGCAGTTGGGAAATGACGAGTCAAGAGGTCCATGACCTTTTCCTGTTTCAGTTGCTTGACATCTGTGTCAATCCAGGTAAATGATTAACTCTTCCTGCAGCTTTATTCCCCTCCCTCTGCCCTGGGATGACCTTTCCTGTCCCCATGCCAGGGCCAGGAGCAGGCCTGCTCTCACTCCTGGGTGTCGTTTTCTGACAAATCTTTTATTTCATAGAAGTCCTCCTGCAGGTTACAAATAGGAAACAGCAGCCAGTGGGGCTCATTTTCAGTGGTGTTGAGGAATCCAGGAATTTTCAGAGGTCCCAGGAATGCAGGATCACCTGTGGGTGCTCAGCAGATTCTCAGATTAATTAGCAATCCAAGGCATGAGCCAGTCAGAGCTCCTCCATCCCATCAATCAGTTCTCATTTCAACTGAGGGAGGGGTGAGGCTACAAAATGTTCTCAATTATCCCCAAATGTCAGCCTGGCTTGGATGTGGGGAGGAAAGATAACTCGATCCAAAAAAAAAAGCAAGCCTGGAGTTGTATGGGAGTCTCCAAAACCAGAAGTTCTTCAAACAGGGGATGGAAACAAGGTGGTCTAGGTCAGTGGAGCTGCCTTTGGAGGAGATGGGTCAGACATCCCCAAGGTCCCTCCCCATCCTGGGACTGGTGAAGCAGTGGGAGGTGGAAGGTGTGCTAGCTGCTGAGAGCTCCTGCAGCTCCACAGTGCCTGTGCTGGCTCCACTGAGGGGTCTGAGAGCAGTGCCTTGCTCAGAGTTGGGGGTTTGTCCTCTTAAAACCCCTCATTTTGGGGAATAAATGCACAAAAGTGCTCCTGGCTGGGAGGCTGGGGGTGTGCAGGGGCCTGAATTAGGAGTCCTGCCTTGTCTCTGTGCTGGGGTAGGAATGCCCAGCCACAGCACCTCAGCTGGAGACACTCTGGGAGAGGCAGCAGGAATTGGAAGCATTCAAAGTGCCTGGCCTGGGAGCTCGGTCAATATTTGTGGGAAGGGTCAGCACTGAGAGGAATTTTGGAAAGCACTCAAAGGCTGATGGATGGCTTCAGCTGGTGGTGGTAGGAGGGCACCTCCTGCTCAGGTGCTTGTGCTCTCCAGACAGCTCCTCCTTAGGATTATTTTGCTTAGGAGTTACCTCAAGTGCTGTTTGCTCTGTCAGCCTCTCCAGCAGCTGTGCTTTATTGCCTGTGAAGTGACAGGCACAGACCTCTTGGCACTGGGGAATGGCTCAGAAGAGCTCAGGAGGGTCTGAGATCCTTCCTAGTGCTGTGTGGCATTTGGGGGCACCTCCCAGGGAGCCTGTGTGTTTATCCCCTCTGAGTCCTGCCCCAAGGATGTGGTGCTAAAGGGAGGGTGTAAATGTCCATTGGGGGTGGGAAGCTGTAAAATGCACATTTGAGAAACTCCAAAGCCAGGAAGTTAAAACCTGCAGCTCTGCAGGATTTATTAACACAATAGGTTTAACAAGAGCAACAGCTTCTCTTGAGGAATTCCGCAGGTTACATGCCTGGAAAACATGGTGACTTATTAAATCAGGTTAAATTTTGCCAAGAATGTTGGAGTAAAACACTTCTGCTCTCCATGCAGAGACCTCCATGCTTAACAAGTAAGTCCCTCTCCCAAAGTCACTCTACAGCCCATGTCTGCTCCAGTACATGCTTTGGATCTCCTTAAAAGTGGTATATTTTGAGAGGTTTTGGGAAGAGTTCAAGATATTGAACACATCCAGCTCAGTTTAAGCAGAAACAGAAGTGTCCTGCCAGTGCTTGTCACTGGAATTATCCTCTGTGTGCTGGGAATAGTAAACAGGACAACTCCTGCTTGGGGAGGGGTTTTCTTTGGTTTTGAGCAGGAAAATGCCTTTTGGCCTTGGAAGTGAAGGAAAAACTTTTTTTTTTTTTTAATTTAAAGATCAAAATCCAGGCTCCAAGAAATTGGGGGGAAGGAAAATACATTTTTCCACCAGCAGCTGCTTGCAGCCTTCTCCACTCACTTTGTGGATGGCCCTGTCCTGCAGCTCTGCAGGAAGCAGGGGGAAGCAGCAGCAGCACCTTTGGGGCAGTAATGTCAATTAAAGCCTCTGGACAGTGAGGGGAGGCAGTGAGAACATGGGAGAGGGGACAATGAAGTGCTTCACTGCTGAGCCCAAAGCTCACATCCCACCAGGTCCTGAGCAGCTGCCTGGTGCTGGGTCCCCTGCCTTGCTCCCAGACCGGCTCAACAAGAAACTCCACTTTTGTTTTCCTTTCTCTTTTCCCCCTTCAGCATGGCACATGCCAAAAGCTGCTGAAACAAACCTAGAAAACAGCAAAGTGGGCTGTGCTGAGACTTGTTTGTGCAGAGATTTGCCCCTCCTTGGCCTGAAGTGTTATTTTAAAGAGAAATTGTAAAACTGGTGCCACAGTTTGCAGAGAAGGTGAGTTTCCCATCTGATTCAAACTAAATGGATATATTTAATTTCTCCTTCCTTCTACTTTAAGGATTCAAAAGGCTATTGCAGAGCCCAGGCTTGTGCCACAGTGCTGGGGAGCTTTGCTTCTCGAGGGGACAAGGAGCTTACCAGTGCACAGGCACATGAATATCCCATTCCTGGTTCTCATCCTCAGCCACCTCTGCATTTTCACTGCTCCTGGCTCCTCCTGAGCTGTGCCAGGGCTGCCATGCCAGCAGCAGAGGAGCGAGAATGTCTCTGTGTCTTCTGCCAAGGGCTTTGCAGCACCCTGGGCATGTGTGTGCATAATTACAGTAATTGCCTCCCTGCTAGCTCATCTCCATCTCCCCCAATACTTTGTTCTGCACACCTGGCCCAGACCCTGGCCAGGGCTGTTTGTGGAGGGGAACACCACAGCCCTAAGGCAGATTGCTGAGGCTTGGGAGGTATTTCTACCCTGTACTCACATGGTATCACTCACTGCATCTAGCCCTGCACCTCTGAACTGGATTCCTCACCCAGAATCAGGGCCAGCCTTACTGGCAGCAGCTGCAGCAAAAGCACCTGGTCCCATTTCTGTACCAGCAGCTCTTCTTTGCCAAAAACAACTTGTTCTTTTAGAAAGCTTCCCTGAACTGCCCTCCTAAAAGCTCTAACAGCACTCCTGGAATGCTGCCACAATATCCCTCTAAGTGCAAGTCACTCAAACCCCTGCTGGGGAGCTCAAAAAAAAAGCAGAGGCATATGAAGAACATAATATTTGCCTTAGTGGGCTCCTGACTCTTTTTTGCTGAGTGCTGGTGAGCATCTTTGCAGGAGCAAGGTCCTGTGCATCTGGGGAAGGGTCCAGTTTTTGGTAAACACGTCCCTTCAGCCTCTGCAAATCAATACAGGGCCAGAGCAGACACCGCTGTTGGATGCTTTATTTACCACTCTCTGTTCTGCAGACCTTGGATGGGTTTTTCTCCTTCTCCCTTGTGGACTCCTTGGTTATTCAAACTGCTAAAAGAGCTGGTACCGAATCTGGGGCCACAGTCCTGGCAGTGTCTTTATCAGTGACAAGGTGAGGCCTTAATGGGGCTGGCAGCTCTGGCTGTGTCCCCCGCACTCACTCTGTGACTTTTGCTGTCACCCCCATGGCACAAATATCTTTGTCTTTTTCTAAACACTGGTTTTCCTAAAGACCCAGTCCTCCATCAGCTGTCTCTCCATGGCTTCTATATTCTTCATGCCCAGCTGGATTCATTTGCAGGGGTTTCATACTTTCTCACCAGTCACCCCTAAATATATTGAATATCTGAATATCCAAAGCCACCCTTGGAGTTTCCATGATCATTTACTCCTGGGAGGGACTGGATGGGCTCTATGTCCTGCACTGATGTTTCAGCCAACAGTTGCCCTTTCTGTGTGCCTGGGACCTGGGTACGCTGCTTTTGTGGCTCTCTCAGGTGGCAGGGGCAGCCTCCTGCCCAGCTCGGGCACTGTTGGTGGGGCTGGTGGCACAGCAGTGACCACCCACCCAGCTCTCTGTCCTCACAGCTGCCTTGGGTGCAAAGCCCTGACAAACCCCTGCTGTTTGTCTGCAGCTTCAGCCCCTTTTTGGCAAGTGAAAACATCCCACAGCTGGAGCTGCCCCCTCCCCCACGGGTGCCCCTGGCAGGACTGCGGGGCACAGCTGGAGCACTCCACTCCCTGCCACCCCTTCAGGGATCAACAGCTGGGCTGTCCAGGGACAGCAGGACACTCCAGCCACTCCTCCCCCAGCGAGTTGTGTAACTGCTCTGGGAGCGGGGTGGCTGCCTGCCCTCCCTGCCCCTGCCAAGCTCCACGTCTCGCCTATAAATCCCGAGCCAGAGGGACCCTCCCTTCCCACAGCGGAGGTGACACAGAGCACAGCTGGCTGAGCTGGAGGTGAGTGCTCCCAGAGGGCTGAGAAGCCTTTCCTTCCCTCCCTGTGCCACACCTGGGCTCTTCTGAGTTTGGCTGCTTGCAGGGGTAGTGTGGAAAGCGTGGCAGGAGCAGGCACAGGGTGGCAGAATTGCTATTTTGTGGGTGTTATTTGTAGCTTTTCTGCAAGAAGGTAGGGAATCAAATAGAAATGTAGGTGGGAGGTGTTTGTCATATAAGTTAGTTCCCACCATGCAAAAAGAAACTCCTCCCCCGAAACAGTTAACAGTGAGCAGCTCATGCTAGTGCTTTCTCGATTTACAGAGGAAAAAGTCCAGGTTTTACTCCAGCCTAGGAAAGCAGAGTGTTCATTGGGTGTTGCTTTATGACTCAAAGTTTGTTGTCANAAACAATCTCCAAACACATTCCACATGGGCACAACAACGAGCAGAGATAAGAATTGTTTTGATTCTCTTCTCTCACAACTTCTCTCAGGAAAAATCCTGAGAAAGCCTGTGCCTGCTCTCTGTGGCCAGAGAGCTGCTGCAACAAAAGTTGGAATAGTTCTGGAGAATTTGGTGGGTTTTAGAAAATACTGTGTCCAACCCCATTTTTTTACTGAAGACTTTCTTTTTTTTTCTTTTTCCTGATGGTTACACCATCCTCTGTGTCTGGGGGAGCTGAAAGCACTTCTCAGGCCAGAGGAACTGGTACCACCCATGGTGACATCCTGCCATGCTGAATTAATACCTCACTTGAGCAGGGTGCTCCCTCCAGCCCTGGGGTTAAAGCACAGATTGCAGCAGCACCCCAGGGCACCTGTGTGGGGGTCCTGGCTCTGGAATTGTCCAGCCCAAGCCACGGGGCCTGGCCATCATCCCTTGTTCTATTGCCTGGCACTACCAGGGATTCGGATCCATCCTCCTCACTGGGAGTTTTGTAGGGCTGGATGTCAGCCCAGGGGCTGTTGCCTTTCAAGCCCTGGGGAGCTGCTTGCAGCCCTGCAAGAGGCACAAAATCATCCTCAATCCAAGGTGTGCCACACCTGCAGCCCCTCCATCAGCCTCAATGGCCATGTCAAAGTCAGCATCATCTTCCCTGGGGACAGGGGCCAGGACCCTGTCAGAGAGGCACAAACTGAAGAGTTCCAGTGCATTTTTTATTTTTTTCTTCTGAGAGAGGCAGGGGCAGATATCCAAAGATAAAATACAGTGCATTTTCAGTTCCAGTGCATTTTTTATTTTTTTCTTCTGAGAGAGGCAGGGGCAGATATCCAAAGATAAAATACAAATATTTGCTAGTCTGATAAGGCAGGATAGTGTAAACCCAGCTTGTAAATAAAAACTGGCAGTGAATTGTGGCTCAACTGCATTCTTTCAAAACCAGTTTCCAGGGCAGCTGCAGGGGTTTGAAAGCAACCTAGGGAGCGTACTAGAAAAGTGGAGAGATTTTTAAAATAAAGGGGGGAAAAAAAGAAAATTATTCATTAAGACATTTGATGTAACTTGTAAACAAAGACCCCAGAATGTTGGTAGATGGAATGGCATTTGGGGGTGGCACAGAGAGAAATTCCCTACGGAGGGCATGGCAGGAGCTGCTCCCTGGGAGTGTGGTGATCACCTGTGGGGTTTGTTCCAGCCTCACTCCGCCCGGAGCCCGGCAGAGCCCGCAGGGATGAGAGTGGCCGTGGTGGGCGCGGGGGTCACCGGGCTGGCAGCCACCAAGTGCTGCCTGGCCGAGGGGCTGGAGCCCACCTGCTTCGAGCAGAGCCAGGACATCGGGGGGCTCTGGCGCTACACGGTGAGCCAGGGGCCTGTCCTCCTCCCTGTCACCGCACACACACACTTGTGCAGTGACAACAACGGCTGCTTCTTTGTTACAAGTTGTTCTTGAGTTTTACACCCCTAACAAAGCGTGATTTAAGTCATTATTTACATCAAAACAGATCATTGTATTCATTGGACAAAGCAGTAGCTTATTGTATTTTATTGGTACAAAGCAATTAACGTCAATAATTAATTGGCAAGAGTTTACAACAAATTATTAAGGCACATATGCTGCTCACTAAGGCACGGATCCTCTAGCTGTAAATATCCCTTTTGTGTCTATTTTATTGGTTTCCATGCTAACAGCCTTGCTTTCTTCCTTGCTGTGGATAAACTCATATTTTATCAATTTCTTCTTCTGTTAGCTCAGTCATTTGCCCTGCAGACCAGCTGCTAAGCCAGTCCACACCTCCCCTCAGCAGCTGCAGCTTTGCAGGGTTAGGGGGTGTCATACTACAAATTAGTACAACAGTACTATTACTATTAATAGTTCATACGAAATGAACTACACGCACTCACTCTCAGTTTTAAGGCAAAAAAGAGAGTGTTTGTTTGGCACTTCGATTATTTCTAGAATTCTNGCCCTGCAGACCAGCTGCTAAGCCAGTCCACACCTCCCCTCAGCAGCTGCAGCTTTGCAGGGTTAGGGGGTGTCATACTACAAATTAGTACAACAGTACTATTACTATTAATAGTTCATACGAAATGAACTACACGCACTCACTCTCAGTTTTAAGGCAAAAAAGAGAGTGTTTGTTTGGCACTTCGATTATTTCTAGAATTCTAGAAGTGACCGTGGATTGGAGGATGAAATTACTACTTCTCCAACCACACTGGTCAAAGTGACAGTCAATCAATTCTCTCCTCCTCTAGAAAAGAATGTAAAACAATTCAGTATCTACATGAAAGTGCGTGAGAAGCTCCATTACAAAAATGTAAACATCAGAAGGCTTAGAAGAATTTTAAAAGAACTTTAAAACTTTTAAAAGAACAGAGTGACGAGGGGGTGGTTTGAGTGGGTGTGGAGGGCTGTGAGGGCTTGCTGGGTGCTGAGCTGCACCCCCTGAGGCCAGGGCAGCAGGGGGACAGTCCCCAGCCCGGGCACAGGGCTGATGCACCCCGGGGTGCTGTGGCAGGAGCACATCGAGGCCGGCCGGCCAAGCCTTTACCCGTCAGTCATCAGCAACACCTCCAAGGAGATGTCTGCCTTCTCCGACTTCCCCTTCCCCGAGCACTTCCCGGTGTTCCTGCCCAATGCCCTGCTCCTGGACTACCTGCGGCGCTACGCCGAGCGCTTCAGCCTGCGGGAGCACATCACATTTGGGGTGAGTGATGGTGCCTGCACTGCCCTGCTCCCCACCCCTGCTGGGTGTCCATCCGTGCTGACTTTGCTTCACTCCCACGTTTCAGACCACCGTGGTCAGCATCCGTAAGCAGCCCGACTTTGCCACCACGGGCCAGTGGAACGTGGTCACAGAGGCGGGGGGGAAGCAGACATCACACGTCTTCGATGCTGTTATGGTTTGCAGCGGCAGTTTCTCGGAGCCATCCCTCCCCCTGCAGTGTTTTCCTGGTATGGTATAGGGCTGCCTGTGGTTACCTGCTTCAGGGGCTGGAGAGGGAAGATTTAGGGGTTATTTGGGGAAAATCCTCCCTTTCTTTTCTTGCTTCTGCTTTCCAAACCTGCTGGCATCAACAGCAATACCTTGTCGTGCTTCAGCAGCTTTGTCTCTGAGACCCCATGTTGGAGAGGAAGCATCAATTAATCCTGTGTGCATGGAATGCAGGGCTGGACCTCCCCGAGACCCTGGTGGCCAGAGATTGCACTTCCTTGCTCTTGCCATCTGGATTGCTTTTTTACACCAGTTCTCCCAAGAAAATCCACAAATGCTCTGGTACTTCAAAGCTCTGTTTCTTTTTCCCCCGAGGCATCGAGCGGTTTCGAGGGCAGTACTTCCACAGCCGGCAGTACAAGCATCCTGACGTGTTCCAGGGCAAGCGTGTCCTCGTGGTGGGCATGGGCAACTCAGGAGTGGACATCGCAGTGGAGGCCAGTCGTGTCGCTGCGAAGGTGCCACCACCCTGCCCCCCCAGGGGTGTGGGGAGAGGGACACTGGGGACAGTAGCTCAGCGTGCTGTCATCACAGGGATGTGGTGTACGAGCAGTCTTTCTGAGCCTGAATTTTTTGGTCAAAAACCTACCTTGAAAGCAAGCTGCTTTTCTTCTTGTCTCCTGTTCCACCTCCATCACCAGCAGCCAGGAGGTTTTAAAGATGCTGTTGCTGCTTTTCCACTGCAAGGCTGTCTGCGCCGTGCCCCTCTGAGTTTCTTTATAAAGGAAAAGCAGCAAATCCATCACCTGAACCATTGGTTCTTCTCTTCCAGGTGACCATTAGCACCACTCGAGGAGCGTGGCTGCTCAGCCGTGTGTTTGAGCGCGGCTACCCGTGGGATATGATTTTAAACACTCGCTTTATGAGCCTGATCAAAACCAACCTCCCCGGACCCCTTTCATGGTGGTTGATTAATTATAAGGTGAACCAGTGGTTCAACCATGAAAACTATGGCCTTCAGCCAGAGAACAGGTACTTCTTGGTGGTCCCCGTCCCACGCAGATGGGCTTGTGGTGTGGGCAGGGGAAGATATTCAACAACCAGCATCAACCAATGCCCAGACTGGGGTGATCTCCAATGGGGAGGAGAAAATAAGCCGTAGCTCCCTTAAGCAGTGAAAGACTGGGCATGCTGGAAAAGCCCAGGAAGGCTAAGAGGAGTTTTCCTTGTGAGGCTCTCTGAGTAAAGAGGAGAAGGAAGGCTTAAAGCATGGATCATTTCTGGAAAGAGATGGTTTAAAGAGTAACTGAGTGAAGGGAATAAGGCGGCAGGAAGGTGTCCGTGAATCACTCACGCTGTGGGACAGGGTGACATTGGTGACACATGTCATTGTTTGGAGGTGGAGGGCAGGGCTGTTTGCTAAGAGAAAATGACACCAGGAGGTGTGAGTTGGTGGGCCTGGGGGGGGAGGAGCAGGGGACCAGCAAGGCTTGTTTGTGGTGCCCCACTCTCAGAGCCCCTGGCTCTCCACAGCTGGCTGGTGCGGGAGCCCCTGCTCAACGACGACCTCCCCAGCTACATCCTGACAGGCAGGATCACCATCAGGCCGGGCGTGAAGGAGTTCAAGGACAGCTCAGTCCTTTTCCACAACTGCCCTGAGGAGGAGCCCATCGATATTGTCGTGTTCTGCACGGGCTACACCATCTCCTTCCCCTTCCTAGAAGAATCCGTCGTCAGGGTGGAAAACAAGCACGCGTCCCTCTACAAATATGTGTTCCCAACCCACCTGCAGAAGCCCACCCTGGCTGTCCTTGGGCTGATTAAGCCCTTTGGAGCCATCATGCCCGTGGTAGAGATGCAGGCACGCTGGGTGAGCCGTGTCTTCAAAGGTAGGGGAGCAAATGTGAGCCCTCCTGTGCCCCAAAATGCAGCTCAGACAAAACTGGACACGTTTCATCCCTCCAGCCAGGGAGATCCCAGAGCTAAGGAGTTCAGAGCTGACAAGGGAGCATTTCCAAGGCTCAGACTTCCCAAGTTATTTCACTTCAGCTAAGCTACAGCAAGATGAGTGAGGAAAGAAACCTACTGGTGTTTTGTTTGGGGTTTTTAATAAAAATACTCAGAATAACCTCATGGAGGGCTGGGTCAGGACTGCTCCACAGAGATGAGAAGCTCTGGGGTTTCTCTTTGGCATGATCCCCTCTGGGGCTTGCACAGCACATCACCTGCCTGTGCCCTGACAGCACACATCTGTAAGAGCAGGGGGAGGTGTGGGTGAATTTGGAATACTGGAGGGCTGGTTTTGGGCAGGACTGTCACTGCCAAATAAACTGCCAGCAATGAGAGTTTCCTGCCCTCCCAGGGAAGGGATTCCCACATTTTGCACCGCTGAGTGAGTTCAGAGATCCCCCCCAGGAGTTAAACTCGGCAGGGTGCTCTCCTCTCTCTTCCAGGATTGTGCCAGTTGCCTCCCCAGTCTGTCATGGAAAAGGAAGTAAATGAGAAGAAGAAAAACCAAATCCAATGGTAAGTCATTCCCCAGAGCCCCAAAGGTTTTTTGGTGGATTGAAAAACCTCTGGAGTTTTTGGGGCAGCAACACACAGGCTCTCACTCTGTGCCTGTTCCCTGCAGGCATGGCAGAGGAGAGGAGAGGATTCCTGGATCCAGCTTCCCCTTTACTCACTTGCAAAGAGCCAATGTAACCTTTGATTTAACACTGATATTTTGCCTGTTGGTGACAGGAAAAAATTAATTCAGGGTACCCAAGGCTAAAGCTTGCTTGGGAGTTGGGGAAGAACGCCAGGATCCCCAGGGACTGAGAGATAAAATGGCAGAGAAATTAATGGTAATAAATGCAAAGTAATTCAGCTGGGGGGGTGGGGGGGGAAAGCCAACCCACAACCAACGAGGTGTTCACACAGATTGTCTCCTCTCACAGCATGGAGACCTGACTCACTGTGAACAGGTGTCTGAGCACACTGGTGTGTGGTTCACAGGCAGGCAAAAGGCTAGAAAGGATTAGGGAATGAATGAGCCAATCCCAGGAATCTGGGTGATCTATAAATCTGTGGTTCACTTAAATAGCTGTAGGAGAAAAGGAATAGAAGAGTGAAGTACAGAATTGCACAAACAACTGCTGTACAATACCAGGCTAAGTGGATGTGGGCTTTTGCAGACCTCTGAAGGTGGGACATGAAGCTGTGAATTCTGCAGAGAAGGTGAACTGGCAGCAGTTCTCCAAGCCACCCTGTATTCTTGCAATATTTGGTGGAAATGAACGTGAGGGACACTAAAGGGTGCCACCTTTCTCATGCTGCACATCACTTTTCTGCAAAAAGCAGAGGGATTTGGGTTTGAGGGGTTTCCTGTTTGTTTGTTTTGAAAAAGACCCAAAACTGCTTTGCCCAAATCTGTTAACAAAGATTCACCAAGGGGAAGGGGAGGAACAGGTGCAACTTGTGAGTGAGGAAGAGAAAGATTGAAGGAGCCAGCCTCACTTTACAGGTGCTGTGTCATGGGCAGGATTTGTGTCACAGGTTCCCACTGCACATACATCCAGTCCTTTCCTGAAGAGAACCCAGTTGCATTCCAGATGCAATAACACCAAGGGTGCAGAGGACCTCCACCCCAGCTCCTCTAAGCCCTGCTGATGCCAATCTTCCTCCTGCCTCTCTCTCTTCTCTGGTTCATTCAGGTTTGGTCTGACCTTTGATGAAGTCCTCAAAACCGAGTGGCTGGTCTACCTGGACACGCTGGCCTCCTTCATTGGTGCCAAGCCCAGCGTGCTGGGGCTGCTCTGCACAGACCCTTGGCTGGCCCTCACCATCTTCTTTGGCCCCTGCTCCCCCTACCAGTACCGGCTGGGGGGTCCTGGGCGCTGGGAGGGGGCACGGCAGGCCATCCTCACCCAGTGGGACCGCGTCCTAAAGCCCACAAGAACACGAGTCCCTGCTGGCTCCTCCAGCTCTTTCCCTTCTCTCCTGACTCTGGTGGGATTCCTTCTGCTCCTGGCTGCTGTGATTTTTGGTTTCCAATAGCTTTTAGGGAGTGTTTGTTTATTATTTTTTTTGGGTTTTATTTTTTTTGTCCTGGGGGATTTTATCTCAGGTCAGACAGCTCCTCAGTGTGCCACGGGACTGGGGAAAAGGATTTCAGTAGATGGCAACAAACTTTAATCTGCAACCTGCAGCATAAACCTCCCTCTGCTCCTGCTCAACCCCAAGCCCAGCTTTGCAGACCTCACGCCTTAAAGCCAGGGATGGCAGCCTTGCCCAAGTGTCTGTTGCCCCTCTGCTCTCCTGCCTGCTGCCAGGAGCAGAGCAGGGATTGGTGACATGATTGTGCCTGGATCACACGAGACAGGATGCAGAGGGGAGCAAGAGTCACAGGAGCAAGAGTGCCCAGGAATTACCTGGGCTGCATACACAGGTCAGGCTGTCCCCTTCTCCAAACCTAAATACTGCAACCCCAAAACCCCAGCTGGGGTTGAATTGGTGCATCTTTCCAGTGAAAGGGCACTGGGTGGTTGTGGTGATTTGTCACACGGGAGCCTGTGGGGCTGAGCACTCCTGGCTTTGCTTCCCTGCGTGCTCCACTGTTGCCACAGGCCCCCAGCTGGGTAATAATTAGCACTGACTCCATGATTCAGAAGGCTAATCAACTGCTTTATTAAATAATCTTATAGTATATTTTATTATACTTATATTACACTATATTACAGTAGAAGAGCTCTCACTAACTAACAACTAACTAGCAAACCTGTGACTCTCTCTCCTGAGAGATTTGATATAGTTGTGGATCCAACAGGTCAGTGGATCCAAACACCATCACCAGAACCCAATCCAGCAATCACCTTGGGTAAACAATCTCCAAACACATTCCACATGGGCACAACGACGAGCAGAGATAAGAATTGTTTTGCTTCTCTTCTCTCACAGCTTCTCTCAGGAAAAATCCTGAGAAAGTCTGTGCTGCTGCCACACTCCACCACTGGACAATCCTGGGGCTTTGTTTTGTGCGTGGAGAGACTTTAAATGAATAAAATCTCAGTGGCTGTGGCAGCAGTGTGCTGCAGATGCCTCCCTGTCTTTTCCTTGTGTGCAGGGGAGGAGCTGGGGGGGAGAGCCCCTGTCTGAGTCGGGGCTGTGCCACCAATTGCTGTGGGCACCTCACAAGGCTGGGGCTCTCAGGGCTCTCCCTGACTCCTAAAATGAGGCTGCACAGTGCTCCACGCCCCACATCCACACTGTCTGCTGGCCGAGGGAGCGTGTTCTGCTGATCTCCTGGGGATGCCAAGGGAGCACGAGCCCAGCACTGGCACCACAAAAGGGGACAGATCAGGACAACCCCAAGCTGCTGCCTGGGCTGGAGCAGTGACAAGTTACAGCGTGGGAGTCCTTGCAGGCGTGTGAGATTCATTCTCTCTGAATTTTCACCTGGCACTGCCACAGGGAGGTTGAGAACTTTCTTCCAGTGCATGTAAGCCCACAGGGCGGGGGAATGCAGGTGTAAAGGTCAGTGGTGCAAGAGCCGTGGTGAGCTGCCTGGACTTCAGCCTTCCCTTCCAATCCACGGCAGGAGGAACTCACGGGAAATTCGGCTGAGGGCAGCGAAGGCTCAGCACTGTCCTGCAAGGTTTGCTCCTCGTTCTCTTGGGTGGGTCTGGCAGGGTTTAAAAGTGGGCAGACAGCTCTCCAGGGTTCTGGCATTCACTGCTGGCTTTGCCTTGCTGCTGGTGGGGGGAGAGGGGTGTTGCAGGGACCCTCTGGAGTAAAACCATCTGCAGGCAGTGCTGGAAAAGTGGGGTGACTTGAGCACCCTGAGCTTACCTGCCCTTTCCTGAAGCCAAAGAAGGCTCCAGAAACGAGGCAGGTGGCTGTGGGCATGTCCTGCCCTGCCCCTGCAGATCAAGGAGTGGCTCAGGCCAGGCTTGTGGATGCCAAAGGGGTTGTTTTGCACCTCCCTCGTTTTCCCCTGGCTTTCTTCAGTTTCCTCCAGTTTCTGTTTATGTTAACTTACTTTTTGACACAAAACTGATAGAAAAGGTTATAAATGACTCTTTCTGCAGACCCTGCAGTAGCAGTATTTCTTATCTAATCAAATTTCATGGGGGTTCATTTTTTCCTAGTTTCTTTGCTTTCCAGTCAAGCTCAGTGCAGCTCAGTTTACACATCCCAGCTTTGAGTTCCTCCCATTTATACCCAGCGTTTCCTGGGTTTCTTACCTTTTGTATATCCTGTAATCCCAGCCTTGCTTTCACAGAGCTGTCTAACTTCTGAATGGCTGCGCCCTGCTCCTGCTCAGTCAGGCATTGCTTTGCTTTTTTCCCTCTTTTTAAACCCTTTTTGTTTTCAAGAGATTGCTCTTTAATGGGAAGTTAAAAAGGAAAGCGTGAAAACGAGCCAGCTTAGCTGGAGTTGCTTCTCCCAAAGGTTTCAGGATGATCACTTTGTGCAGGCAGAAGAAGGTAGCTGCAATTTCTTTGCATGCCCTGCTTTGGGCTGGAAAAGAGAATAAATTGAAGCAGCAGAACAGGTTTAAAAGTGCCTCCTTTTTCACCCCATGGAGGAGGGAGACTCCTGGACCCCCAGAGTGGGTTTAGCACAGCAGGAAGGGCAATGAGCAGGATGTGTGCTCAGCACTTGCACCAGCAGCTGGCCGTGGCTGTCTCTCAGGACAGTTTTCCTTCGTGGACACCTGCAGCCAGAGAAGAGCAGGGGCGTTTTGCTGGGGGTGGGAAGAAGGGACTGGCATTTCTGCTGATCCCTGGGCTGTTGTGTTTGCAGCTGCTGTCACACCAGCCTGTCACCTGCGGCAGGCCAGCATGGTCCGGCGTGTGGCCGTGATCGGGGCCGGGGCTGGGGGCTTGGCCTCTGTCAAGTGCTGCCTGGATGAGGGGCTGGAGCCCACCTGCTTCGAGAGCAGCGAGGACATCGGCGGCGTCTGGCGCTACACGGTCAGTGCCCTCTGGCTTTGTCCCCAGTGCCCTCTGGCTTTGTCCCCAGTGCCCTCTGACTTTGTCCCCGGGTTTTTCCCCTTCCTTGGATGCTCTTGGACTGCAGCAAAGAGGAAAGGGTGGCCACACCCTCAGGGATTGTCCCTGTCCCACTCATGGGGCTCCTGGATGGAGTTTTGCACCTCAGATAAAGGAGCTTTACAAAATAGGTTTATATGCTTTGATTGTTATAGTGACAATGTCAGTGATTGTGCCTTGCACACTTCACTGTACACAGCAAACAATAAACAAAGCCATCAAAGAAGTTTTTTCTGTTCAAGAGAGAGGGGGAAAGGTGGGAAATGGATTTGTAGAGAGTTCTCAAAACCTGGCAGAAGGCTCACACAGTGTGCATCTGTATGCAAACCTTGAGATAAGAAATGCTGACTTAGAAATGCCATGGAATAGGACAGACATTGCTGAGAGAGAAATGGAGCTAGAAACAAGTTTCAAAAGATGGTTTTGCAAATAAGACTGGATACTTTGGAGAAATAGAACTATGAAAGATGCATTGTAGTAGGACCCACGAGGGGTAATTTTAGATGATTGGCTTTAAGGCATCTACAGCATGGTGTAGCAAAAACTGATAGGCCAAGAAATGCTTATAATGTATTGTAATTAAGAAATAATTGGCTTCTGATTTATAACATCTGTATTGTCTCACCCTTCACTTGAGACTGAAAATGGAATAAAAGTTTTTAAAGCACCTCTGAGTTGCCCCATCTCTGGGTCAGAAAAGGGCTTAATCTGACAGAGGGAGCAGTAACAATTGTCTCCAGGTGCTAGTCCTGGCTTATTCCTTGTACAAAAATGTGAGGAAGAAAAATACTCATATACCTGATAGGGAGAAAGTCTTCCCCTGCACACCTGGAAACATCACCACTGGCTTCCCACAGGACTCCACAGACTGCAGGAGGGTCACTGTGTACCGCTCGGTCATCACCAACACCTCTAAGGAGATGTCCTGCTTCAGCGACTTCCCCTTCCCCGAGGATTTCCCCAATTACCTGCCCCACAGCCTGGTCCTGGAATACCTCAGGATGTACGCCCGGCACTTCGACCTCCTGCGGCACGTACGCTTCCAGGTGAGCAGGGACCCCAAACCCAGCGAGAAGAGCCAGGGGTAGCTGCAGATTCGAGGTGGGATGGGACAAGGCCGGGTGCCAGCCCGCAAGGACCACGAGCCTGTTGTGTCCTGAACGCAGCCTTTAAGCCCCACATTTTAAAGAAGGCTGGTTTAACACAGGCTTGCCCCCCAGTGCCATCACCAGGGAAAGGTGCAGGGTGGGGTTTAACAGCTTCAGAAGTGGCACACGGCTCCCCAGGGACCCAGCCTGCTCCCGGCAGCCCCAGCCTTTCACAGGCACGTCTCAAAACACGGCCTGATCCCTGACTGCTGCTCTGTTGGGCTTCTGTGCAAGACAACAGTTCTCAGTGTGAGAAAACGCCCGGATTTCAGCACCTCAGGCCAGTGGGAGGTGGTCACCGAGACCCACGGTGTCCGTGAGTCCCACGTCTTCGACGCTGTCATGGTTTGCACCGGCCACTACCAGGAGCCCTACTTGCCATTGGCTTCTTTCCCAGGTAAGCCCTCTCCCAGCAGTGGGGGTGCCCCACAGGGTTTCCCCCAGCACCCATGGGTCCCCTGGTTGGATTTTGCTCTGCGAGCCTGCCTGCTCCATGAAGCCCTCACGCTGGAGCAGGCAGGACCCTGACCCCGTGGAAATGGTGGGAGGCATTGCAGGGAATGGGAAAAACACCTTGTAAAGGTGCAGCCAGGCTTTTCCCTTAGGATTTGCAAAGCAAGGCTGAGCTGAGGAGATACAGGGGACTTGCATGGGCTTCTCAGCTGCCAGAGGAGGTGGGAGCGGGGAGAGTTGGGGGCTGCAGAGGGTCTGGGCACAAGGCTGGGGAGAGTAAATGTATCTGGCAGTAGGAGATGCTCCCTGCTCTCTGCCCAGGCATTGAAAGTCGCTTCAAAGGCCAGCGCCTGCACAGCCGGGAGTACAGAGATGTGCAGGCTTTCCGAGGAAAGCGCGTCCTGGTGGTTGGCATCGGCAACACCGGCGGCGACCTCTCGGTGGAGCTGAGCCGGGTGGCTGCCAAGGTACAGCTTCGTGGTGGTCCAGGCAGGATCTCTGAGAGCCAGTGGCTGTGATGCCTTGTGAAGGCTGATCTAGAACAGAGACTAGACTGAGCTAAAGAATAAAGGATTTATTAGGAGGCCTCAATAGATCCACCTTGGGCAGCACAACCCAAAATGGTCACAAAATGCACGACTGCTCACAGGGTCTCTCACTTTTATAATGTGAGTTATAAGTTCTGGTTCATTTGCATATTGGAGTTCATTGTCCAATTCCAGCTTTAGCCCATGCAGTCCCATCCTTCTTGTTTTTCTCTCTGCAGCCCACGTTTTTTCTGCTCTTGGGCCTGAGATCTGGATCATTTGTCCTTGGTCCCCAGCTAGAGAAGGAATTGTTTTGTCTCCCTGCTCTGTGAAGAGAGCTCACCATCCCCTAATGTGAAGCCCAGACCCACACACTAAAGCAGCACAGAATCTGAAAAATATAAAAGCTAAATCCTGAGGCATCAGCTCCAGGTCCCACAGGGAGCTTTGCCCCCAGGTTCCTCAATAAATTCCACTTCTCACTGAGGGCAGTTGAAGAAGCTTTGCAACTCCTGGAGAGTTTGGGCCACCTGAGGACTGGCAACTGAGCAGCTGTGGGAACTTTATCAAAGCCATCCAAGCTGTTTGGTTCATCTGGATGTCATCTCCTTCCCTTGGGTTAACTCTGTGTTGGCTCAAGTGCAGGAGATGGGATTTGCCACTCAGGGCAAAACCAACGAGACGCCTGGGCAGGAGGCTGAGACCTGCCTTTCCCCCCAGGTGTTCCTCAGCACCAGGAGCCACACGTGGGTCATCAGCCGGGTGTCACACCAAGGCTTCCCCTTGGACATGGTCGGCACCACCCGCTTCAACTCCTTCCTGGAGTGGCTTCTCCCATCAGCCCTCACAAGGAGGATCAAGTTTCGGAAGTTCAATTCGTGGTTCAACCACACAAACTATGGCTTGGCTTCCAGCAAAAGGTGGTTTTGCTGATTGTTTTGTTGGGTGCTCAGTGGGTCTTTATAATATGAAATGCTTAATTTTCAGTTTTGGGGGATATTTGTGGAATAGCAAACCATTGGAGGGGAGTTTTGACCATAAAAAAGTAATTTTAATTCCCTCCCAGATGCTAACACTGCTGCCCTCTTTTCCCTACTGCAAGCTCCAAATTTAAGATGATTATCAATGAAGAGCTGCCATTCTGCCTCCTCTCTGGGACTGTGGTGTTGAAGCCAAACGTGAAGGAGTTCACTGAAAGCTCTGCTCTTTTTGAAGATGGGACAACTGAAGAAAACATTGACGTGGTGCTCTTTGCCACAGGCTACAACTTTTCCTTCCCCTTCCTCGAGGAGCCTGTTCGCGGCACCATCGATGACAACCGTTCCCTCTACAACTGCATCTTCCCTCCCCAGCTGGAAAAGCCCACGCTGGCCATCATTGGCTTGATCCAGCTGACAGGCTCCATTATGGTGGGGTCAGAAATGCAGGCTCGCTGGGTGACTGGGGTCTTTGCAGGTAGGAGATGGGGGAGATCTTCTGGGGGGGAGGTTTGGGGCAGCCTGACCTGCTGCCCACAGAGCTCAGGGCATATTTCAGCTCCATGGGTAGCCTCTGTCCACCAGCTACATCCCACACCTCAGGAAAGGTGCTGGGACCTTGGGAAGGGGCTGACCATTTCCTCTTAAGGTGCTGCTGGAGCTCGCTGGTTTCTCTGTTCTCAGGCTGGAACAAGATGCCTCCCTCCAGCAGGATGATGGCTGAGGTTTTGAAGAGGAAGCCACCAGTCAAAAGGTGTGTGATGCTCCTGCCCTCGGGATGAGACAGGTTCTGTGTGCCAGGATAAGCTCAGGGAAGGGGGGGATTCGATGGCAGACATGGGAGGGACCTGCTCAGGACCCCCAGCTCTGCATTTATTACCTCAGCACCCACAGTGAGCTGGGAAAATGCTCTCGTGGCTCCTTTATGGAACAAGACACCATAAGCTTCTCTGGAGCAGTTTATGACAAGACCAGGGCCTGCAGCTCCCTTTCCTCTCCTCCCATCTCCTTTGCTCCCTCCCTTTCTCTCCCATTCTCTGGAGATCCCCCTCTCCAGGCCTCCAAGCCATGTCCTTGCTCCCAGCATGTCAAGATGAAGGTTTGGTTTCCTCCAGACTGAGGGTGCCATCTCGTGGCTTCTCCCTCCCAAATCCGGGCAGTGGGGAGAGCTGGGCTCCATCCAGAACCCCCCGTGGAGCTGGGCAGTGTGGGTGGGGGACAGTTGGTGTCACTTTTTGGCAGGTCAAGGTGAGTGTCCCACCAGGCCGCTGTGTGTGTGGGAGCTGGGAGCCTGCCTCGTTGGCACTGGGATTTTACAGGAGGTGGAGATGCGTCCACGAGGATGTGGGATGGATGATGATGGAGCAAGGAGGGGACCTCGGGTCTGCCAGCAGAGGAGGTCTAGCTCATGGGACACTGGGGAAAAGCTGGGACAAAACAGAGCCACAGGGGTTATGACCAGAAGCCCCAATGACTGCACCACGGTGCTGTTACACAGAAATATGGAAATTGCTGTTACACAGAAATATGGAGGCCTGAGGTGCAAGGGAAGCAAACTTGAGGCTGTCTCAAATTTTCCTGAAGCAGATCAGCATGTCCTTCCTCCTGTGAGGGAGATAAGGTTTCAAGCAGAGAAATCCTGGAGGTCCCTCCCAGCATGGGAAGCTTTCTGCATTTCCCAGATTTTCCCTGTCTCCTTGGCATCCTTATCTCCAAAAGTTTACATCTCGAAATCAGCCAAATCCACACCCCTGAACCTCAGGGAAGGACATAGCAGGCTACTTGTGGCATTACAACGATGGTACTGTTAAGTTAGAGCTGATTTTGAAGCCACAACTATGCTGCAGAGACAAAACAAGCTTCTGCTCATCCCCTGCCCCGGGAACTGCTGGCACCAACCCCACAGAGGCTCTTTCAGTGTCTTTGGCTTTGTCTGGGGCTAAGAGAGCTCTGCCCCACAGACTGGGGCTCACCTGATGCCTGAGGCCTTTGCTTTCCATGGAGCTGGGAGCTGAGACAGGACGATGCCATCTGACTTTTATTTCTCGTGTCCCATCGAAGGGATCTGTCTGAGAGGGAGAACCTGAAGATGAGCTTTATCAGCTACGTGGACAAAATCGCTGCGTGTGCCGGCGTCAGGCCCAGCGTGTCGAGGCTGCTGCTGACAGACCCCCAGCTGGCCCTGGCCATCTTTTTTGGGCCCTGCTCCCCCTACCAGTACCGGCTGGTGGGCCGGGGCAGGTGGAGCGGGGCCAGAGCTGCCATCCTGACCCAGTGGCAGCGCTCGCTGAGGCCCCTGAGAACGCGGCTGCTGCCTGACAGCTCCAGCAGCTCCTCGGGCTGCTGCTGGATGTGCCTCCTGGCTCTGCCAGCAGCTCTCACAGCAGCTTGGCTCTTCTCTAAATGCCCCCAGCCAGGCTGGAGCCCCCGGGCAGGCCCCCAGCTGTAGAAGGAACCTGGGGAGATGCGATGCCAGGTGACGTGGGGACGGTGCAGAGCTGTGCCAGGTGCTGCCAGAGGGCTGGAGCTGGCAGCAGCAGGAGCCTGGACCCTGGGGCTGAGTGTGTCCAGCCACCTCCTGCTGATGTTTCACCAAAGGTGACACGGAGCGTTCACCCTGAACCATTCTGGGATGAACTGCTGAGCATGGGGCCAGCCTTCCTCCCCCCTGCTCCCTGAAATTTGGGCAAGACCACACCACCCTGAGATTTCGTGAACCATGAACTGTCGAGAGCTCCTGCTGTGTCTGGTAACTTTTGGGACGTGAAGGAGGGAGCCACAAATAAACCTCACAGATCTGGTCTTAGCTGATGGTTTTATGAATGGTTTATTATCAGGGTGTGTGAAGTGGATCCCCAGCTGTGGCAGAGGGGAGAGTCTTGCCCTTGTCTATATGAAATCTATCCATTGTACAGATAGAAATATCAACAAATGAGGTATATGAGAAATGTTATATATGTTAATGTATTGATTTATAATAATAAATTATACATACAGTGACAGATCCAAGCAAGCAGGCATCCCTGGCGTTGCCCAAGCAGCCTTAGGATTATAGGGAACCCTGAATTCCTGGAATGGGATCAGGATGGAACCGGTATGGGACTGGGATGGAACCAGGATGGGAACGGGATAGGGCTGGGATGGGAATAGGGATGGGACCAGGATAGGACAGGATGGGAACTGGGTAGGGACAGCTCCAGCAGCTCCTCGGAAACGAGATAGGACCAGGATAGGACCATAATAGGGCCGAGATGAGAACCAGGATAGGATCGGGATAGGGCCAAGATGAGAATCGGGATAGGACTGGGATGGGGCCAGGATGGGAACCGGGATAGGACCGGTATAGGAACTGGGATAGGACCAGGATGGGGCCGGGATACGGCTGGGATAGGGCCAGGATGGAACCGGGATGGGGCCGGGGTGGGAACTGGGATAGAACCGGGATGGGACCGGGATAGAACCGGGATGGAACCGGGATGGGACCGGGACAGAACCGG
>VXBC01009477.1:633761-708440 GCA_013399945.1 Ploceus nigricollis | reverse complement strand
GGCGGGAGAGGCGGCCGTGCCGGGACCGCTCCTGCGGGGCTGCCGCTTCCATCTCCCGCTCGCTTTTTTGCTTCTCGCTTTTCCCCTTTTTTTAGCGGCGCTTGGTCTCCTCCTTCCTCTCTTCCCCTCTTCTTCTCTCCCTCCCTTTCTCTCTGCTCTGGAGGTTCCTCGAGGAACGCGCCGAGCCCTGCGTGCATTCGCGCTCACTTCGCGGCTGTGATTCTTCCCGCGGGAACGCGGGGGGAGAGCAGCCTTGTCTTGGGGGTACTGGAGGCGAGGCCCTCGGTTTTCCAGCTCTGAAATTCGCATCCGGGGTTCTTTGACTCTTAGCCTACGGTAAAAGGCAGTTCTTGGGTGGTTTGGTGCGGGACTGAGTGAAGGAAGGCATTGTTTGTGCTCCCGGGGCCAGGATTTGTAGGGCTGGGGTGCTCAGAGCCAGGGGTGTTCTCATGGATAGTGCTTCAAGGATGGTGAGAGCGTGGTGAGATGACACGGCTGAAATTCAGGCAGTTGTTCTGCAGTGGGCACAATCCAGGGATGCAGGGATTGAAAATCTTGAGGCTAAAAGATAATTTCCAGTTCGGGCCCTCTTCTTGAGGAAGGGGACAAGTGCTAGACCCTGAATGGAGCATCGTGGGTTTTCTTCCTTTTTGTGTTTCACGTGGGTCTTCTGTAAATATATTCTTTGGTGGAACGTCTTGAAGTCAGTATTTTGAAGTATTTATGAAGGACCATTTCTCCTTGTAGCCCTGATTGTTTGGGTTAAATAGGTATTCTGCTGGAAATTAGCAATATTTCCAACAGAAGCAGTGGGGCTGTGATTTTTAATAGTTCTGTTTCTTGTGCAGTGAGGCACCTGGCTTACTTGGTGTCTCATCTTAAAGAGCTCTGCTCAGGCAAGAAACTGCTTTTGAAGGGGCAGGAAACAGGACATGATCTCATTTGTTCATGTATGAGAAACAAAAGGATTGACCTTAAATACCAACTGCCAGGAGCTCTGTGTGGCTATCAGAGTTGGTTTTTATTCTACAGTCTAGAGAATTTTGCTTCTGCATTAATTTTGTGGTGTTTTGGTGCGACTCTGCAACCGTTTTCCTGAGAATGAAGAACCTCAGAGTCTTGGGAGTTGTTTGAACTGGAGGAATGTTCAATGGAAAGCTGGTTTGGTGATGTGGGCTTGAGAGGTCGCTCTTTAAACTGAAGTGAGAGCTTGGTTCTCTCTTAGGCCACTGCTTGGAGACCAGGATTGAGGCTCTGTCTGCCACCTCAAGCTCTGCCTTGCTGTGTGGATGTGCTTGTATTAACTTCTTGGCTTTTGAAGATAATAGCCCGTGAAATATGTATAAGTCAATATACAATTGCTTCTGTGAGTCTTGGTAATATAAATATTCTGTGTCTTGGCAGTTTAGTAGCAATTTATAATATCTTTGCTCTCATTTAGGCTTTCCATAATGGGAGGCCTGGTTTTTTGTAGAGCAGAACAGTTACATCAGCCTCCAGGTTTAACTTGGGCTCCTGGTCCAGTGCTGCAGATTTCTGGGATGCACCTTCCATAGGTCCTGTGTCCCCAGGGAAAGTGAAATGGGCCCCAGTGAGCAAGGGAGAGATGATGCAATTCCAGAGGGAGCTCCCTGTGGGTTTGGGGCTGGCTGAATGAATGCTGGCTGGCAATTAAGAGAAAGAATGGAAGTCAGAGCAGGATTCTGTTCTATGGGGCCAATTTCAGCCAGGTGTCCTGCAGGACTGGGAATACAACTCCTTTGTTCCAGACTGATTTCCAGGCTAAGGAGCAGCAGGGATGTGAGAGTGGAAAGAGGGTAGGATCAATACCATATAAGGGATGGTGTGGATAAAATGAGGAGATAAAAATCTTGCAGAAGAGTTTGAGCCTTGCACAGTGTGCTCTTGCAGAGGAGCAAACCCTTGTGTAGTGGACGGGGGGTGTGAGAGAAGGAAAAACACTTCTCTTCAGAGGCTCCTGCAGTAGTGGAGGGTTTGAGGGGGAAAAACTCCACCACATGAAAATACAACACCTTCCCACTAGCTGGGGATGGATGCTGGGCTTGTAATGACAGCACTGCTGGTGGTGTTTTACTGGTAGAACCAGTTCATCTTCTGTAGGGAATTTTTCCTTTGCTCAGCCTCACGCTCTCATTGTTTTTTGGGTTTTACAAAACCCAGTGGGAGCTTACGGGTGAAAGCAGTGTAAAAATAAAAGCTGAAATTCGTGTGAGGACATGGGAGAAAATAATCCTGAGTATTGGTGAAATGAAAATGGAGTGCACAGGAGTCTTAAAAAAATGCGTCAAGAGCAGAGGAAGATGAAGTCCTAATAAAAATCAGATGAAGACAGCTTTTATGTCTATGAAGAACAGGCTAACAGAAATAGACTGTTTTTATTACAAATACCTCAGCCATTACATAACATTCTAAGTCAATGCTAACGAGCTCGTCTGTTACAGATTGCAAACACATACTAAAGGGAGAAACTGTTTAACATTCACATTGTTCATGGTTTGAATTATCTGACACTGTCTTGATTAACGGGAAAATTAGAGTGCACAATCAGCCTTCCATGTCTTCAGTCTGAAGGATGGTGGTGATAAATTTTAACTGATGTTTATTTGAAAATAACGTGGGCTTCATTTTCAGGCTCTTCCAGCATCAGAGACAGGAATGGCTGCACTTCACGTTCAGCTACAGCAAATGCACAAGTATCTTCTGCCTGAAGAACTGGGGCATCACCCAGTCCTGGGTGACTGAGAGGAGTCTCTTAAATACGAATTTAATCCATGTACAGCTGATTCCTAAGTGAAATGGCAGCTTCACTGGGATTTTACCTAGTTGGGCTGTAACTTGTAGTTTAACAATTACTAGGCTGCCCATTTTTTGCTGCACTGCCTGCTTAAGTTAGCAAACCAAACTTTCTGTGCTTAGAAAAGCAGCCCTTCTCAGGCTGTCCTCATGAAATCAAATAAACCACTCCACCTTGGTTTAAAATTCATATTTTGTGAGCATGTGACTGTTGCTGGATTTTATTGTTTGTAAATTTTAATTTACAGTTTCAATCTGCAGTTATAATTTTAAGGAATGTTTGCAGCAGTAATGATTTAAGATGTACTTAAAATGATTTGAACCTTCACCTAAGGTGGAAGTGCAGCGACATTGGCTTTTGGTTTGAGAACCCAATAATTTCCTCTCAGTTAAGGACTTGATATTGCTTTAGGACTTCTGTTTCAAAGTCAGCAGATATTCCACTGAAGGACTTCAGTCTTAATATCAGTGAATTGATGCTTTCATTTTGAAAAAAAAATAAATACTGATTTATTTGTTTTTAGTCATGTTTAGGACAGTCTGTGCTTTGTATAGTTGCACAGCAGAAGTCCTCTAATGAAAAGGAGCAAGAACATTTTTCCTTGACAATGCAAATAAGAAAGATGTATTTTAGCAAGAAAAGCTTGCCTTTGGCTTGTGGCATTTCTGAGTGGTTGCTTTGCTGGAGTCACCTTGGTTAAGAGATTTTTTTTCATGCCACAGATGAAGCCACCAGCATGGACAGAGCTCTGCAGGACACACAGAGCTTTGGATAACAAAAAATTCCTTGATAAGTATTTTGATAATGTGTTGAGCCTGAATTCTTTACTGCATCTTGAAAGCAAAGTGTCAAGGGATGTGTGGGTTGTTTTTTTTCTGAGCAGAATAAACAGAACTAAGAGCAAGTGAAGATGTTAAAGCTCATCTGCAGCCATTTGGCAGATGCAAGTTAACTTCATGGAAATGTTCATCTCTAGTGCTGAGAGACAGCTGCATGAAGCTGCCTATGCTGATAAGGCTTTTTAAATTTAGCTTCTCATCTTCTTTTCCTTTTTTTTGTGGTCAAGCCCAGTGTAAAGCAGAGGTCTGAAGTCGACCCTTACTGTAATTAGCTGGTGTCCAGAGCTGTTGTCAGTGTGGTGTTGGCAGCTGCATCTCTTCCATGCTGAGCATTCCTCAGTGAACAAGGAGATGTGTCTGTTCCAAGAAATGAGTGAGTCACAGGGAAAAGCATGTAACCAGAGATCCAGGGGATAATGGGCAGCAGGTAGAAGAGGCTGTGAGCTCTCTCCAAGCTGGACCAGACCAAGGAACAAAACTCCACCACCTTTATATGCATTGCAGTGAGATTCTTTTACTGGTGCTGACAGTGTGTTACAAGCTGGAGCATTTGGCAATCCTGGCTCTCACTATCGCAGTGGGAGTATCTTAAAACCCTTCAAAATACGCTGTAACAGCTCTTTAATGCAGAGAAGAAATTATGTTTATTTTTGATGTACATGAGTCAGGTTAGGAATATCATAGGAGTAACGGGCAGCAAAGAATTTGGGCAGGGTGGGAAGGTTTGAACATGGTGACAAGTAGCTTAAGTCATTACATAACTGATTAGAGTAACTGTTTTGAACTTTTTTATGTAATGGTGAGGTTGTACAAGACTTCAAAACTGTTTTTTCTGTAGGTTCCCACTGTTGAGTGCTTCTATCTTCAGGTTGGACCCTTCAACAACAGAAATAACTTAAAAAGATGAACAGAAAAGAACTGAGGGGGAAAAGCTGGCAAAGAGGGGATTAATTTTGGCACGTGTGTTGTAAAGAAGAGGGGAAATCCTTAAGGATGTAGCCCTAGAGTGGTTCTTGTGCACTGTCAAAATATTCTGTGGGAGCTCATAAACAGAGGAGCTTGCCTGAACATTATTTCAAAGCAACTTCTAACAAATTTCCAAAATAAAACACCTTAGATGTAATTATTTCTTATTTAAGGATTAACTTATGAATAGGAGCTTTGGAAAAACAAGTTATATATAAAAATTTTTACTTATTTGTAGTTGAGGTCAGGGATACTTTAAAGATACAGAAAAGCATGATGAGAAATCTGCTGCTCAGCCTTGTTCCTGGGGAAGAACACTGAAAAAAGGTGTCACTTCCTTTGTGAAAAAACATTGATTATTTCACTGGGGCTTGGAAGTTGTGGCAAAGGAGCAGGAAATGGAAGGTTTTTAAGAGATCCCTTGAGCTACTCCCAGCAAATGAGTGGTTTAACTTGTTTCTCCTAATCTGTCCTGCTCTCTTTCAGTGTCCAAGTCTACATGGGGTGGATGGGAAGGGTTGAAAACGTGCCACCAGCTCAGTGAGGGTTTGTGATAAAGAGGTTTTTGCAGTGAGTATTAAAGTGAAAGGGAAAAATGAAACAGTGGAAAGATGGGCATTGGCTGTAAATGGCTGCAACTTCTGCTCCTCTGTTGGGAATCTGGTCTTTTTTCATGTAGTTATTGATTTTCTTTCATCAGCTTCCTAAAAGGAAGTGTTTTGCACCAGCTTATCACTGGGACCGACTTAGGAGTTCACTCCTGCTCAGCTCAGCTGTTCCTGGTAACTTCCCCCAGGCAGCACCTGCACAGGAGCAGACAGCTCACCACAGAGGAGAGTTGTGAGGCTGCTGCTGTAGCCCCACTGTAGATTTTTCTTTTGTCTCCCTTTTCTCAGCCTGACAGAATAGCCACTACTGAGGATGCCACCAAGGAGGACACTCCCCATGTCACTGTGTCTGTGTGTGGGGAGAAGGGGTTTGCTGGTAGTTTTGCCTTTCCAGGCTTCTGCTGGGTGGTGTGGTTCAGTTGGGCAAGAAACAAAGTGGTGCTTGTGACAGTCTGCTGAGTGTGTTTGTAATTTTTTATGGCATTGTTTGTGATCCTAACCTTTAACAGGTGCCTTTACAGAGAACTGCTGTGGTCTGGATAAACTGATCTAAATTAGCTGTTAAGTTGGTGAAGAGTTGTAATTTTTTCAGTTAAAAATCCTTCTGACAGGTAAGACAGGTCATGGTAGTCTTCTGTATTCAGAGAAAATACTGCCTGCCAGGCTGCTGTTTGAATCCTGCACTTTGATAGCAGGTACACAGCTTGTTTCTGCAAGAATTTGCCTTCATTTATTCCCTTATCTTGTGCTCAAATAGGCAACGATTCAGTTTTGTGAGCTTTGAAGTTTTCTCATTCTTCCAAATAATGGAAATTTCTTTAATAAATGGTTTTGCAAATCTTAAAAATAAGTCTCATTTGGCATCTGCAAGTTGAAAAGCTAATTGGGCAAAAGCACTTGCATTGTTCTGTTTCCAGAAATAATGAGAACGCTTATCATTATGATGCTCTCTTTAATTCTACAGAAACTGTTTGGGGGTTTTTTTCTGGCCCTGGCTTTCTTCCAGAATTTCAAAACTCCTGCCTCAATTAAAAATTTACTATTTATGAAAGTTTCTTAACCAGCTGCATGAAACTGGAAAATCAAAAATCTATCTTGCAAAAAATTTGCTTAATGCTTGGTGTCAAAGAAATCAGAAAAGACTTGAAAAGACATTGTCAGGCTATGAAGAAGTAAAATAGCCTGCTCTAAAAGTGACCTGCAGAGAAATGTGGGATGTTAGGTTTTCAGAAAAGAATAGATTTTTAGTTGCAACATGTTTGGTAATCTACTGAAACATTTGAATTGTAATTTGTGTCTGAGGATTGTCAGCACATGGCCAGAGTAGCTGTGTTGGGTTGGTGTCCAGAGCTGGTTCTGACCTGGGTGGGACACTCACTGTCAGTCTCTCTACTGGAATGTCTTGAAAAATCCTTTCTGGCAAAGAAACTCAGCTAATTTGAAAAGGGCTGACACTTGAAGGAATGCTTTTGATACAGGTATTGGTAGCTAACTCCTCATTTGCACTTGAGCTGTGGTTGTGGTATTGAGTTTCTCTCCACTGGTCTGGTTTGTGTAGAAGGAGTGAGAAAATTAACTGGACACTTGGGGTACCAGTGAAGGCTGTGCTGTGTTTGCCTGGTCACCATGTTCCACTGTGGTGGTCTCATCCTGCAGTTAGGAGTCTGTTTGGCCTCTGGCAGCTTTTTATTCATGTGTCAGTGAGCAATAAGGTTTGTTCTGCATTGCTGCCTTCTGTGCCTCAGCCCAAAGTGGGAATTGCTCTGAAAAGGAGTGGACAAGTCTGATGGTCATTGCTCTTGGAATCTGCAAGCAGGCATGAGGAGAGCTGTTCCATTAAACACGATTCCACATCACCTCCATCAGCTGTGGGAAGCTCTCTGGGACAGTGCAGCCTTATAAAACTGGCTGTGCAGACAGAATAAGATGTGCTGCAGCGTTGAGGCTGGTGTGCCTGTACCAGGATCAGACTGGACCATTCCAGGAGAGGGGAATGCTGAACCCAGGCTGCATTTGGCACATGCAGGGTTTCTGATCCTCATGACTTCGTGGTGCCTGTGCAATCAGGTTCACAACTTCCACCTTCTCTTTAGTATCTGATTGTATGCAAATTCTATCAGTCTGTTAGCCTAAAGAACTGTTCCTCAAGTTGCAAAGAAGTTTGAAAAAAATGACTGAAGGAAATTTCTGAACTCAGAAACCAAATTAAAATCACTTCTCTCTAGATCTTTTAAACCAGTCATCAATTTTTTTTTTTGACTAAGGACTTGAGCCTTAAGGCTGAGTCTGGACTTCATGTGTTTCACTTCTTCAAGGTACTTGACCACCAGAGTAGGATTTCTGTAGGAGTCTTACTTGCTTGAAAGTGCTGCTGCTTGAGGTGGCAGATGTTGGGCTTTCAGTTCAGAATAGTAGAAGAGCTTTTGTTAAAACTCTCTAGTAATACAAGTACCATTTTTTGATTATCTAACCTCTGGGAATTCAAAGAATTACTAGATACAAAATTCACTGAAGGGAGTTTCTTAATTTTACCTTGTTCGATACTCCACTTTGAATATCGATATTTTTTGAAATCAATTTATATTTTAATTGTAAAGTTATCATTAAAATACAAATAACAGTATTTAATTTTAAAGCTACAGCAGACAGGGGTATTATATCTTCTGCATGTGCAGTAGTTGAGAACTGAATGAAATTTTTTAGGGAGGAATTTCCTAATTTCAGCATTTTGTTTTAAGAATACCTGTATTTATGCTTGAGTGCCTCTCTATATTATTTCCTTAGCTCCTTGTAAAAGGCAGAAGTAAATATGAGGTGTCTTGATGAGCAGCTTCCCTTACTCAGTAAAAAGCTGAAGACCAAACTTGAGCCATTGGTGTAAAACATGGAAGAAGGAGACAAACATTGAAGGCATTGAATTCCTGGATAACTGCATTGTTCTATGTAATATTTAGATAGTATTTTTGAGGGTACTGAACAGCTTTATTTGATGCTCTGAATATAAACATGGGAAACTAAATGAAATGAAAACTGCTTTATTTCCCCCCAGAATTCTTAAATAGCTGCACTGGCATCATTTCTGTGAGGGGAGGTGATGGGACCAGAATCTCTCCATTACCTGAGGTCACCTAAAAAGGAGAAGATTTCATAAGCAGTAGAAATACCAGAAATTATCTTAGCTGAAAGAAAGCAGCTGTATGGCACATGAAAATATTCAGTGCATTTTTGACAGATTTATTGCCAGTGTGAGTTTAACCTGTCTGAGGCTTTTTAATCCCTTGTTATGTGGACACATTTAAGTCATGCTGATTCTGATTGAGCCTGCTGATCAAGCTTCTTTTGTCAGGGCCGTTCCACAGGAGTATGGTTTTGTTGAAATATTCATGCACATACAGTTAAATAGATGTTAAAATCTATGGCGAGAGACAAATTTGAGGCTTGCTGTACTTGGATCTGTGAGGTTTTTAATTATTTTTTCTTTTGTTCTCAAGAAAAAAATACAGAACTTACAGATAATTTTTTTTCTACAATATGCATCCTAAAAGTTTGGTTAGTGCCATGTTAGTCTTAAAATGCTCCCAACAAAAATTCCCTGAGCTGTTGTGGTTTGTTGCTGGATTTCCAGGGGAGGTGCCAGGGTTTAGGTGATCAGTATTTCTCCCAAAAAATGGATTCAACAAGCTGCCTTGCAGGCTTTCTAAGGCAGCAGATTTGCTTGCTCCATAGATTGCTGGTTCAAAGTAACATATGCTTTGTGATGATGCTGGATTCTGAGTAGAGTTTTTTTTGTGGGTGGCTAATTTGAGCTGTTTTTCGTTGCTTAGCTTAGTAGCTCTATTTAAACTGTTGTTGCATGTCTGTTAGAATTGATGCAGACATATTTGTGGATGCCCATTTCTGGCATCCACAAACTCCATTTTTATAGATGCATCTGTGGGGATAATGCCCTAAAATGGCTGCCTTGTGTCATGGTGTGTTTTCCACCTGACATACTCAGTTTTGGTACTGTTTTGGAAAGACTTTCTTAGGCTTTAAAGGGGAGCTATTTGAGGAATGATAGAACTAGCAAAGCCTGATTTGCTCCAGCTTTGTCTCAGGATGGAGTGTCTTGGTTCTGAAGAGCCAAACTAATTTTGATTTTTTTTCCATTTGGTGGCTGTTAACTCCTCTATAGATTGTGCCCATCCTACATTTCTCCCACTGAGGTGATGGGTACAGAGGAGATGGTGATGAAAGGGTTTTCTTGCCCTACTTGGCTGCCAGTCTCCATGGATTTTATAGAGTCCATGCAATCAGTGCTTTGTATCTTCTTTCAAGCTGTGCTGGAAACCAGTGAGCCCAAAATCTAGAGATGGAAGAGTGTATTAGTGAGACTTTCTAAGGAAATAAAACTTGTGTAGGTCTTGTTCAAGAATGAACTGCACTGAGATCTACCCAAGAACTCCTTAAAGATTTGAAGAGCTTTTCTTCTTGTAGGTCACAGAGCTGTTGTGGAGGTACATGAAGAAGAAGCTTGGAGTCCCCAAAGTTTTCCTGCAGTTTTCAGCCTGCTTAGCAGCAATCTGCTTGATAATGAACCTTGCTGCAAGTGGCTCTTGGAGGGAAGGGAAATCCTGATTTGAGAGGCTTTATTAGATACTTAGGTTTGACAGAGACTTCTCTGCTCCCCAAGTGTTACCAGAGGTTCTCCAGGCTTCTTTCTGTGTCATATTAAGCTGATAGTGCAGAAGTTCTTAAGAATTCTTAGTAGTGGCATAAATGGCCAGAACTTTTGTGTATTTGTTTTGTTGTTATGTTTTTGTAGATAAAAATTGGGCTAAAAATGTTGGCTCCAGAGGTGAAAGTATAAGGCCATCAAGAAGAGGTTGTTGATAAACATCCACGTCAGAGAAGTGTTTAATTGTAATTCCATTTCTTATTTGTGTGCAACTTTCCCTATACAAAACCACATCCAAACCCCATGTATTCAGTAATTGCACAGTATTTTGGAGTGTCCTTTTAAAATAATAGGATTCCTTGAGATTGGTTTACAAAAAGCACAAAAAAGGCTTTCTTGGGATCCAAGTACTTTTACTCCAGTATCCTCTGTTTCTTTGTTTTAAATTGGCATTCTGTTTCTGTAATTGATTTAAATTGGTTTCTTTTCTGAAAAAACACAGTTGTTTTTCAAAAATTAGTACCTAGCTGGAGATTATGCTTAGATTTTACAGTAGTGGGCAGTTTCTTCAGTTCTAGAATCTAAATATGCCAGACTTACAGTTGAAATGAAAACTTGGTCTGAAATTTTTAATGCTACATTTTTGTGTGCAGTGGATTTTTTTTTAAATTAATAACACTGATTTGGGAGCATCTGCCTCTAGAACCAATGGAATATGTGGTTTAAAAGTTTATATATATTTTTTATATTTTTTTCTTTAGTAGTTGTATTTGGTTCCAGGATTTACCAGAACCACATTGTTCAGTGTCCCAGAAACAAAGCTATTCTTAGAAAAGTGAAGTTATGGCTGGACACAAATAACAGATTTGTATATTATGGTTTTTACTCTTTCACTACTTTTAGTGTGCTTAAAATAGTGTATGGAAATTCTTTCTGGATTGGTTTCTTGGTTTCTGTTTTGAAAGAGGTGCTAATGTGTCTCAGTTATGAATAAACTTTCATGTAGTGTTTTTTGTGCTATTTCCCACTTTAGAGATGGGCATTTGAGGCACTGAGAGTTCAGATCTTCAGCTGCTTTGAGTCTGGAATGGTGCTCTTTGCCTTAAGTCATTCCAGTGCATCTTTGTCCAGATGTGGCCAAAATGCAGCCCTTGGAGTAGAGGTGACAGGGACTAGAACTAGAGATCCTTGCTGTGTTGAAGAGGAATTGTGAGAATTATTCCAGTATTTTTCATGTTTTAAGACTTAAATCCTGGGAAACTCCTGTGCAGGTTACCTGTTCTGATTGAGTGCTTGTAGGCTAAAGAGGTGTGGGGTGGGGGGCTAAGATGAAGGGACTGTACTAAAGCTCACTGTAATACTGCTGAAGAAGTCTCTTGACATGTTGCACTAAAAACCAGCCCTTTTTTGGCTAGGTAGGGGTTTAAAAATGCAGTGTATAAAATATGGATCGAGAGAGTTTGTCATCTGCTCTGAGAAGAATTTAGGAGTTAAGTTGTTAAATGTTTTATACTTCTTGCCACTCAGTCCTCAAAAGTGACCTCAAAATATGTAATCTTTTTACCTCGTTTAAGTAAAACTTTTTTTCTGAAGCAGAGGTGACACCTTTTCGAGGCTGCAGTTGGCCCTAATGGAGCACTGTGCAAAGTTTACAGGAGTAATAAATTGTATCATTAAATTCTAAACAAGTCACAGAGGTGAGTTCTAAAATGATCAGGAGAGCTAGGAATTTAGTGGAATATGTGTGATATCTATGGGGTTTTGTTTGCTGGGGTTTTACTATTAAAAACATGTTTTTGCAGTCTGGAATCCACTGCATTCAGTTTGTTTTTGTACCAGCTCTAAATGTCTAAGAGCACAAATAAATGTTCCTTAACAGAGACCAGGATATTTAGAATTTATGGCAGCTCCTTTATGTGCTGTTTTCTGTACACAAGCTTCTGAGTTCCTTGCAGGATTTAAAACAGTCACCCAGTTGGAGTCTGAAAAAATACGCTGGTACAGAAATTAGAGTAATAATTTTTACCCTAAAATCTTCAAGCCACAGTGAAGTTCGGTTAATTTATTTAATAACATTGCAGAGCAGCAGAAAGGTAAATGTTTGCTCCAGAATTTTGGAAGCTTTGTGCTCTCTGTTGTGCATAATAGTGACTGTAATAATTCAGAATGAACAGCTGACTTGCTTAAATTTCTTAATAGTGCAGTGAACCTTGCCAAGTGCCATTATGGCTCGTGCTGTTCCTGTCCTTCTGGTGGCTGTCACCCTGCTTCCTTAGCTTGGAAAGTGCTCCTGACATCTTGTGTGTGTTCTCAGGGCTGCTCACAGCTGCCTCGTGGTACAGCACACAGCCTAAACCTAGTGCACAGCAGCGCTTCACTGTGAGAATTTGACTAATAATAACAAAATATGGAAATGTTGGGCAAATTGGGAATCACTTGGTGAGGAAAGGGCTTGATGTGTCCTGTGGTGAAACACCTCAGGTGTTGTATGCAGAGGGAGTGATTCCAGTGCTCAGGTGTAGGAATGTAGCACACACAACTGAAGTTTGGATGAAAAGTCAGAGGGCTTGGAGCTGGATAGTTTCACATGGCTCAAAATCGTGCAGCTGTCTCTTCATCACTGTTGTCAGATGGCACTGAGTGCTTGTTTAATGTGTGACTCTGCAGGATGTGTGTGGAAGGCCACATGGGCTCTTCAGAGGGAGGATTTGTCATCCCTGCCTTGAGTACCTGGCCTAAAGTCTAATTTTGTAAGAATATCTTCTGTGGCAACCAGTATCTGCTCTGAATGCACTAAAATATACATATATTATATATTGTTAATTATATTGACCTGCCTAATTGAAATTATTTATTTTGCAAGTCAGATTGCCGAGGAATGTGCAGTTTTAATCATTGTAAAACAGTTTCTTTTTCTATGTAGTATAAGTGGGGAAAAACTTGTCAAACAGTATGAATTTTAATAGTATAAAAGGCTTAGAGCTCAGTTGTAATGAGCAGACTAATTTTTCTAAATTAAACATAAAAAGGGGTATTGAGGGAATGTGTTCACTGTCCTCTGTTCTTGAAGCTCTCAAACGTTCTAGAAAGAGCAGTTGTTGCAAAGATGATCTGCCCAAGTATGAAATCTGTATTGCTCTGTAAAAGAGTGTTATTATGATTAAGATTTTCCATGTTTTATCTATACCAGAGGTGCAGGCTTTGTAAAAATATGACAAAAGATTATCTTAAACTACCCTCAAACTGCTTTCTGCTCTGTCTGTATCTGTGAGAGCTTTGCTGCTGTTGACAACTTTAGGGGTAAAAAATGACCCAAGTTGTCTTTTTTTAATTTGTTTGTTTTGTTTGCTGGTTTCTAGACTATTCACTATTATGAAGCTGCTTCTTGTTTACAAACTCCTTGGCTGGGATGAATCTTGGGCCAAAAATTAAAACTCTGTCTGAGCTGTTTGCACTTGAAAGAATGTGTGAGCACAGTGATTGTAGTGTATGACTTGATAGAGTTATGGGCTCACCTGAAAGCTGGTTTGGCCCTCTGTGCTCCTGGCAGTTCCTGCCCAGCACCTTCTCTGACACTCTAGGATGACTGTGGTGGACTCTTCATCATAAATACATGATCTAGACTCCAGACACAGACTTGGCTGCTAGCTATCCCTGATCTATCCAAAAACTACACTGAGGCTGCAAGGTTCCTCTGGAAGCCAAAGCTCAATACTCAAATATCTTTACAGGAAGAAACCCACCCTGTCTGAAACATTAATTTAGGCAAGCTTATCTTTGGAGTTATCACCTGAGCAGATTTCAAGCAACCACTCACTCTTCAGGCTGCCCCAATACTTACTTGCAATTCAACATGTCAGGCTTTGCCATCAGCATTATTCATGGCCAGACTACTGCTTTCAGCCTGTCTGGAGACCTGAATCCAGGCAGACTTGTTTATCAGGCTGAGTCTAGATCAGACATGAGGCTCAGCATTGGCCTTTTCTTCTGGAAGGAGATTTAGTTTACGAGAAGGTGTTCTGTGGAAGAACCTGGCAGACTCTGTCCCTTCAGCTCTTCTGTTCCTCTCTGTTCCCAGCCTCCTATTTATGATGAAGAGTCCACCACAGTCATCCTGGGGCATCAGAGAAGGTGCTGGGCAGTAACTGCCAGGAGCACAGGGGGGCAAATCAGCTTTCAGGTGATCCTTTAACTGTATCATCATACACTACAATCACTGTGCTCACACGTTTTTTCAAATGCAAACAGCTCATCCAGGGTTCTGATTGCAGCCTGAGTCTGGTTTGCTCAGTGGGCTGGGTTCGCCCTGCTCCCGTCCTGCATTTCGTATTTTTGGATGACACACAGAATAACTGTTGGTGTAACACTTGCTGTTGAAATAGCCAAATGCTGACTAATCTGGAAGATGAATCTGGGAGTTGCTGTCTTTTTCTGAGGGGAGAGTATATTTCTTTGCTGTGTCTGTGGCCCCATACAAGGCTGGAGATTGTCCCCTTTGCAGCAGTCTGCATGGATTGTAATAGAATAGCTTCTGGCCCAAGTTATGCTGAAGCTGAGCCATCTCAAGGTTATTTGCCATCTTAATTTCTTTTCAATCATGGCTTGTAAATTGAAGTAGAAGGCAGAGGAGGATAGGAATGTTATCATAACTATATAAATTAAATTTCCATGGTCTTTTGACTTTGCTGAATGTCTGTCATGACCAAGTAGGTGCTTCGTTCTTTAGATTGCTTGTCCTTGCAGACTCTTCTTAATCCATGAGCACCTCGCATGGGAATCACGTTCCCTTTGAAGATCTGCAGCTCTGAGTTGGACATGGGAGTCTGATCATTGAAGGCTTTGAGCAGGATGTCTTGCTTCTTGCTGCCTGCTTTTAGAATGAAACACAAATCTTTGAGCATATGTAACTCTTCTGGAATTCATATAGAAATAGATCAAAATTGATTGTTGTAAAGAGGGTAGCAGGATTTTTGACTGTTAAGAGAAATCACCTTGTGTAATAATGTTCTGTTTGAGTGAATGCTCACTCGTGTTCCTGCCTGGTGATGAGCAGCAACTCTGCAAGTTCCTTCCAAGAACTTGTAGGGAAGTATCACAGTTAATTACTGGGTTCTTTTTCTCAAGGCCTGTTATTCTGGGGGAAGGAGGGAGGAGAGGAATGACCTGCTCCAAGAGCCCTGTAATTTACTGCTGCAGGAAGAATAGTGTAACTCTTGGTTTAAGGAATTCTCACTCTTCCCCTCTGAGCATACTGTGTTCTGGTTTTGACAAACAAAAAATTCTTACTCTGTGTATTTAGTGTCTCTGGCTGCTGTGTTCATGATGGTTTTAATTGGGGGAAAAAAGAAGCAAATTCCAGAAATACTGTACTGCAGTAACTGTTAATTTTGTCTCAGTACTTGGCTTTGGGAGTGAGTGAGGTCATTGAGCTTCCCCAGTGGGGAAAGAGCTGCTGGTGGAAATTCTGTGTGTTTGTGGGGTTTGGGATTGGGTTTTTATTATTCATTTTCTAGTGAAATCATGGATGGTATTTACCACTTCAGCAGTGTTTGATGTTAATTAAATGCTGGCCCTCCTGATTTTGTGACATTCATATTGAAGAGACAGAAATACTTCAAAATTCTTGATGTTACATAAGGATAAAGTTTCTGGAGTTAATGCATTCCTTGGCATCCTGCAGAACGCTTAAATGAAACAGTGCTAATGGTGTTAAATATGCTGTCCACTTCTACCCTGTGAACTCTGACTTAAGTCTTGGCTCCTATTCAGAGCTTTACTTTTCTGTTGTTTTTCTTCCCAGGCAGATTTTGAGGAGTGAACGGAAGGTACCAGACTCGATGAGTTTCCAGCGAAATGTCGGAAAAGTCAGGCCAGAGTACAAAAGCAAAGGATGGAAAAACAAAGTATGCAACACTCAGTCTGTTTAATACCTACAAGGGAAAGTCACTGGAAACTCAGAAAACCACAGGTGAGTAAGCTCTCTTTAGAGTTGCATTCTTTCAGTTTCATCATTACTGCAGTGCTAATTAAGAGTGCAGAGTATGTGAGCACTTAACCACAGCATGGTTTTTCATAACTGCTTGGTGCAGCAGTGAAGTGGAAGGATTGTGGAAGGCAGCATTCATTAGAGTTTCTGCTTAGCTGTAAATAGGAGTGTCAGTTCAGAGAGACAGCATTTGCAGTCTTAGTAGGAAGTAGAATGTGGGTAAATAAAGACATGCCATTCCTCAGCTGTGCATTTTACTGCATTAACATTTGCCATGCTGGAAGTGTTTAATTAAGAAAAAGGCAATGCTCACTTACAGCTCTGGGACTTTGATTTTTTGACAAACACTGGATAAAACTTACACTGATATCTCAAATAAAGTGACTGTGAGCTTGCTTTTTCGTGAGTCATTGAATGGAGAACCAGGGGGAAATGATGTTCTGAAGGTTTTGGACTTGACAAAGTTGCCTAAATTGTTTGTAGAATAGAAAAAGTGTGCCCAAACTTGTTGAAGGTTGCCACAATATTGTTTCTAAAAGTTGAAACTGAGCTGTTTGTTGTGATACACCTTACCCAGGGCAGTAACTTCTGCTTGTTCCCTGAGTTGATTACTTGGTAGGTTGAATGTCCTGTGGGGTACATTAGCTTCGTACTTGTGGTCTGGAGTAATACAATTTGTAGGAATGTTTTTGCAAGGGCAGCATCTGCCAGCTGAAATTTGCAGCAATAAAGAAATGGGCTAGACCCATAGGGGTATTCCTGGACTCATCAATGTACATTAAGCTCCAAAAGAGCAAGAGAATAATGCTTGACATTAACATCTTGTTGTAAATGGCTTCTTTAGCTTTCTGTCACTGAATGTTATGTGTAAAGGTGGGGCCCCATATCCTTTTTAATCTCTGGAATAGGCTAGCCATAATGACTCACTGCTCAAAAAGTACTCAGGTTTTCCCAAACCAAGTGTTTTCAATTCCCTTTCTTAAATATTAAATTCTGAAGCATTTTACATTTTTAATTCTTAACACTCTTAAATTTGTCTGACTTCCTTACAAAACATTTTTATATAGCTCTGCCTAAACAGAGTTGTTAACTTGCACTTTCTGTTCTGGCCCACAGTTGCTGCACGCCATGGATTGCAGAGCCTTGGAAAAGTTGCTATTTCCAGGAGGATGCCTCCCCCAGCTAATCTGCCCAGCCTCAAAGCAGAGAACAAAGGCAACGACCCCAATGTGAACATTGTGCCTAAGGATGGCACGGGATGGGCTTCAAAACAAGAACAGCACGAAGAAGAGAAGTAAGTTTTTACCTTTTTTTGCACTGAGAATTAGAAGTGACAATTCTAGATACTCCATTTCTTGCTGCTTAATGTTCAGTGTTCTGCAGTCAAATATAGAAACTTTTCTCCTTTAAGATTTTATAGGATTTCTGTGGAATTGAAAAAAAAAATGAATACTGGCTTGGTTTGCAGGGCCATTTCTCTCAGGCTTGCCCAAAACTTGGGATTGGCAGGACTTGGGGAGGAATTTGCTACACTGGAGTGTTCTCAGAGTAGCTACCAGAGAGGAAATAGCACCACTGTTAATTTCTGTGAGGCAGAATCTTGCTAGTAGAGTGATAGTTAAAAAAAAAACCTTGCACAAAAAAAGCCACCTCACATTTAAGTTGAAAATTATTTCCTTATAAATTCCATATGAGGGGAAGAATATTTCCTTGGACATGTAAGTTTTGATGTCTGCTGACAGGAAATACTACAGCACGTTTTTGTAAGATCAGTGTCGTCACTTTAAATAAAATTCTCTTGAAACCCCAAGGAACAGAGCAGGAAAATTAGAGAATAGCTTGCAAGTTCATGAGAGTATGCAAAAATCAGCTTAATTGTGCTTGTACTGATGTATGGTAGAGAAAACTCAAGAATTCTTGTTTTGCATATGTTTGTTTAAGTTTGTTTTATTTTCCTTATGGTTAATATTTGCACTTTAATTTTTTTTTTTTTTGCTAAAATGCTATAAATTCTACAGACTTGCAAAATTTTTTTCTCTTGAGCTCTACGCTATTGTTCCAGACTCCTCCCATATGTGATATAAACAAGACAGAAGTTGCCGCACTGTTGTATGCCTTGTATGATACAAATTTCCCATGCTCAGTGCAGTTTCATGTGCTAGATTTGTTTCACACTTGTACAGCTAAAATAGGATGAAAGGATCATAGAATCAGAATATGCTGAGTTGGGAGAGACCCATCAGGGTCATTGAGTCCAACTCCTGGTCCTACACAGGAAGAAACTAAATAGAAACTGAAACTTTCCAGTTTCTAATTGGAAAGTATTTTAAAGCAGTTCTTTTTTCCCATGTAAGCTTAAAATAGGATGTGATTCTCACTGCCTAAGTAGAAGCAAGGTTTAAGTGTTAATTCTTTTCATACAAATTGCTCTGGAAAACACTGGAATTTAGGGACAGTGGTTATATGTTCCTAGTGCTTGTGAAAGCAAAAGATGAGGTTTAAAGGTTTCCTTCCTCATTTTTCTCTCCCTTTATTTTTCTTTGTATATGTTCCTACATTTCAATACCAATTTTTGACATCTCTCTAAAAAGCTGATGGACTTCAGGACTATAGCGTTGTGTTTAGCCTTTTATTTTAAACTTTTGAAACTACAGAGTCACAGTTTTCTGCCCTGAGTTTTGTTTGGTATTTTAACAATATCTCCCTGTACTTCAAGGTCACTTACACTTTGCCCTGTTAAATCTGTGTTGAGCTGGTAGCTTGTTTGACTAAAACAGACCTTTGCATGGCCATGTGTTAGGAGATACCAGTAGTTGATGTTCTGTTTACAAACAAATGAGTAACTGTTCCTTATCTGCAACTGGAAGTTGTTTGTATTTTCCTATGTATTACTCTGATAAAGGCCTCAGAATCCAGATAAAAGTAAAACTAGTGAGGGAGAGATTTGTTCCCAGGAGCAGGTGTGTATGCCCAGGCCGTGAGGAAATTCTCTTAAATTTGGACGATCTGATGTGTTTGCTCAGATCTTAAAATCATTTGTCTGACTACTGCTGTGTTTGTGATATTTCAATGTGCTTGAAATGCTGTAGTTTACATGTGAAGTGTTTTATTGTTCCTCTCAAAAGTGTTGCACATAAACGTTACATCTTGATAACAGCTTGCTTTAGTTTAATCCATTTCTCTTGTATCATTGCATTGGAGTTCACAAGAATGTGTTATTCCCTGTAATTATGAAAATTAATTACTTTACTGCTTTCTGGAGTTGTCAGTCATTCTGTGGATATTGTCTCAGTCTCTTTCCTGGATAGTGCAGGCTGTTGTGTAGGGATTTGATTAATTCAGCTGAGTTCTTTCACACGTCTGTGTTTGCAGGGCAGTGCTTAGATAACTAAAATTCTAAATGGGCTTGTATTTGAAACAGGAGAAACACAGGGTGAGTTTCTTTGACAGTCTTGTTCCTTGTGTCACAAAGTTCAGCCATGTAAGTCATAAATTCCCCAAAGCCTGCTTTGAAATGTGCAGCTGTAAGAAAATGAAAGTGAAAAACAGAAAAAAAAGAGAACTGGGGTATTTTTCTAGATTGTAATACTCTCTTGGAACATGAAAGTTGCATTTAGTTATCCCTATGAGAAGCTTGTGTGTTTCTGCCCAGCAGTGATCTTTTTGATGGTATTTGCTTCTCTGTCAGTTCTGAGAGTCCTGTGTAGTGCTTTGGGTTGATCACTGCAGAACCCAAATGGAGCTGATTTCTTAGTGGTAGTCCTCAGATATTTAGGATCACTTTAGGATCTACTTGAAGCATTTGCAGTTGTTTCTTGTCAGTGAAGTGACATGATACCACACTGCTTCTCTCCTCACTGGCGTAATGAAGTGATTCTAGACTAGAGGATTTGCCCCATAGTTCCTGTTTTTCAGAAGTTCCTACCAGGGAGCTGGAGGGTTAGTCTTAGTTGGTTTTAGACACTAATGCTTTGAGTCTTAAGTTACCTGAATATGCAGATTTCAGAAATAGCCTTTATTGAAAGAAGTTGAACAATCTGACTGAATCTGCAGACTAGAAAGGGCTTGTGTCTGGGTTTTTTACACTGGACAAAAAGAGTGCTTGTGCCTCTTCATTGTTAAGATGGTGGGACTGAGCCCATTTCTTAATGCTTAAGGTTCTGGGCTCCAGTTCATGGTACCCATAGAGTTTTTCATTATATCTTTAACTTTCCTTATCAGGTCCTTTTATTTGGGAATTCCTGACATGTATTTGCCTTCTTTCTCTCAGTTCGTGGTGGTCTTGAAGTGCTTTCCTGTGCTAACTCCCGAGGCAAGAGAACATTAATCCAAATTATTCCCTTTGATGGCTGTAGATGGATTGTTTTTTTGATTGTCCAATACACTTCTTTAAAAGCTGTAATTCAGTTCATGCCTGGCTGCATTTTCTGCCCAGCCATTTTCATTCATTCCTCTCCTCTTTGGGAAATGGAATCTTGAAATAATTAGCTAATTTATTCAGTTTTTTAACTGTTACTATAACAACTCCTTTTCTGTACGAAAACGCTTTTTCTGAGGAAAAGTAGTTATTGGTTCTTCAGCTGCACAGCTCCCTTATTTTATTCCCTTGTTTGCAGTAGCCATCCTGACACTCTTATTCTGTGCTCACCCTCTTGTATTCACAAGAGCTTTTCCTCTAATTCCAGACAGCCAGACGTGCCGCAGACACAGCCAAAACCTGCTGTTCCTGCTCCTCCAGAAGCAGCTCCTGTTGCCAAATCCTGGGCCAACACCAAGCCAGGAGGACAAGACGGTGAGTGCTGCTCAGGTTCTGCACTGGACACTGGGCTGGGACTGGGCTGGGAGAGACCCCCCCACACTCAGCAGTCCCTTGAGGCTTGGCCAGGCCAGTTGGGACTGGGGAGAGTCATGGAAGCAACATTCCAGGCTGGGAAATGAGCCCATCCCCAGGCACCGGATTTATCAGCAGGTCTGGCTGACTTCTACAAGCTTGGTGTAGTCACCTCTTTTGAATTGACAGGGAAATGATGGTGGCAGCATAAAACCTTCAGTGTGGCTGTGGGGAGGAGGGCAAATCACAGTCAGTTCTTATAATACAAACAATTTTGGCATGGGAAGGAGAGATTTAAACAGTTGGTGGTCATTTTGATCATAGTTTTGGGTCATTTTGTGCAAACTACATGTAGTTTTGCTTCTGTTTAAACATGTGAAACAGCAATACTTTTCCCTTCATTTTATAAATTCCTTGGTTATTTTAGTATCAAAGTGATAGTGTTTAAGTAGTTTTCTTTCTGGGAAAAACATTAAAGGTGTGTTTCGAGGGTTATTTAACATAATTGGATGAAAGGATGAAAAATTGTTTCCATCAGTGTGACTCTTAGCTTGAGTGTTTTCATTACAGATGTAAGTTCAGAACTAAATCTTCAGGAGATTTTTCAAAATGCTTGTAGAGTGAGAGGTTACTTAAAATTCCTCTGTCTCCATTATGGTAAATAACCTGCAACGTGTTTTATTCTTTGAGACTTGTGAGCTTTCCATGGCTATAAAATGGAGTTTAGGCTTTCCAGTTGAAGAATCAAGTTCTTAAAATAAAATATTAATAGCATGGAGGTAATTTCTTAGATATTACATGGAGCTTGTTAACATCACATATTGAATGATTTGGTCCTTTTTTGCACTGAGAATTAGAAGGGACAATTCTAGATACTCCATTTCTTGCTGCTTAATGTTCAGTGTTCTGCAGTCAAATATAGAAACTTTTCTCCTTTAAGCTTTTGTAGGATTTCTGTGGAATTTAAAAAAAAAAAGAATGAACACTGATGCAAAGTGATCTGCATAGCAGCCTTCCTGCAGAAGCTGATAAGATCATCTCCATGACACAGGAAATAGTGATTGGGCTCAGTAGCTTCAAAATGCATTTAGCTAATTATTTCATAGTTACCATGGCAGCTCGTGTGCCAAGCCCAGATGGCACCCTCATTTCATTCAATTAATGCAGCATGGGTTTGCAGTTTCAGGGATTCAGGAAGCAGCACTGGATGTGAATTGGCAGCAGCTGCTTGCTGTCCTGGGTTTGAAACCCAGGATCCACCTGTTGTGCTCCTGCTTTCCTGAGCTGCAGTTGGCTCTCAGAACTTGCAGTTTCTCCAGCTGCCTCGTGAGTGTTCCAGCAGCACTCAGCCTTGTGCTCTTGTAAAACTTGAGTGAGGCAAGGCTAGACCTTTCTCTGATCCTCTTGGTGGCCATGGAGAAGGGAAGGACTTAGAAAATGTAACAGCAACGTGTATTCAACTAAAATTTGGAGTAAGTTACTACCAAAATATCTTTGAATTTTTTTAACTTCTTTCTGAGCTGCTGGTTGCCAGTCTGACTTTTTCAGGTTTGTAGCTTAAACACAGTCAAGGAGATCTCTGGTGTTGTTACTTTGCCATTAAAATGTTCACTGTGTAGGCTTGAGCAGAAAGCATTTTTCCAGATTCATAAAACTCATGAATGTTGCATGCCACAGGATCTCAGAAGGGGCTCCCTTGCCTGGCAGGTCGTCTGGTTAGTGGGACTGGTTTTCTTTCCCATTGAGTAAGTCATTGCATGTAGCTGCTTGGGAACAGCAACAGTCCAGTGTCCTTTAAGAAAAAACAAATTAATGTGGTCTGTAGTATGTGAAGTCAGAATGAAAATTGAAAGAGTTCAAGGAAATTTGTAGACACAGGGATAAATACTGTTGTTTGCTGGCATGCCTTTACACAGCACAGAGTGAGGAATTTATCTTGTGTTTAATTAACTCTTTTAAAAAAACAGCCGAATAAAAGCCCACTAGGATCCCTGCATTTTATTTTTGTGAATGATTCTTTCAGAGACTGGAGAGAACAGAAGTTTTTCTAGTTGCTAAAAAGAAGGCCATCATTGGGATTGGGGGTTTTGGACGCCATATATTCAGATCCTTGTGTGTGAGCTTGCCCTCTCCCATAATCCATGTAGCCTAATGCCATGTCCCTTACAGTAGGCAGTGGTAGAGACAGGTACAGGAACAGGCTGTTATTCAGGCTGTTGGAATGGAAATCTGCACTCAGTCAGATTATTGGTGATTTGGCAGAGGAATGCTGCTGATCTAATAGGTCACTATACATTATGTGTGTGGGGAGGAAATTGATGCAAAGCAGATGCCGACAAAACCTTCTAAAACAGCAACGTGTATATATATGTGGCTTCCATACTATGTACAACAGAAGTCTTAAATTCCAATCTCGAGTATGATGTCAAGGGTTTTTGAAATCAAAGAATGTTGTTCTGATATTTTTCTCATAATGTAAAAGCTGTGGCCTTTTAAAGTCCTGGAGATTTCTTACTAGAACAATAATTAATCATAAACGTGTTTGCAGTTACATAATTGCCTATTCTTGGGTGGACTACAGTGAAAAGAAGGAAATCTTTGTCTGGAGGGAGTGGGGAAAAGTGTTTACAGAGCTGAGGAACTCCAGGTACTCCCTGGGCTGAGTCTTGTTCCATTGTCCATTGTTGCTGTCTAGTGCTTCTGGATTTTTCTCAGCCTCAACAGCTGTCATAGTTGGTCCAGTAAATTCAACAACTTTGGAACCCTTTATATTGCCAGTAAATGACTGTGGCTTTAACATTTAATGTTTAACTTCTTTCTTTTAAAGCTTTAATGTTCACTTCTAAAGGATGATCAGGCTTCTGTTGCTTTCTGAACTGTTCTGATTACAGCAAGTTGTGACTCTGTGAATATCTTGCTGTGTAGGTCCACCTATTCCAATCAATAGTTATTTCCAGCAAGAATTCCCCAGTCTGCCGGCAGCTGGGGATCAGGAAAAGTCAGGCAAAGATAAGGATGCACCTGAAGATGGATCAGGAGCCAACCTACGACCACAGAGTAAGTGTGAGCTACAAATTGTTGTGAAATTGGTTTGTGTGGAACTTACTGCTTGTGCCCTGTACAAAAGAAATAGATGAATGTGTTGTTTCAATCAGCACACTCCTGCATGGAAGAAGTGGATATCTGGGGCTTTATTCTGCTTTTCTGTGTTCCTGGTGTGTGGAAAATAGTGTGTTTAATCCTATCACTTCCCATTTTCCCAGTGTATGCAGTACTGTAGTTGTGCTCTGAGGAACATTTGTTAGTTGCACAATACTGACATTTTCTTACTTCAGCTGCTGATGTCACAGCAGGTGAAATCCCTCTTTAAAGAACTCTCTAGAATTAACAAATTACACAAATGGTGATCAGGGCTGCCCTTAAGTTGTTAGTACTCCTAAGAGTAGAGCCTGAAAATTCCTGAAGAGGAAGTTCAGTCTGCAGGATGCCAAAAGAGTGGGTTGTGCCTTTAAAGGCATTGGCATCTTCAGCTCCTGGATGGAGTGCTCTGACCAGCTGGATCTGTTTCAGCAGTGGGGGATTAGATCTGGTGAAAACAACTATAACAGTGCTAGGTTTACATCTCTCAGGAAAGAAATGTGTATTTCTTCCCCAGATCACTTCAATGGGAAGGTATTTGGGACTGTGCTTGTTACCAGTGGAAGACAAGGTTCCTTTCTCCCTCAAAAGTTTGGTTTCGATGAGGTTTGATGGACTAGGGGTCCTGTCCTGTGCTGTGTCTGGCACTGTCCCGTGCCAGTGATAGGCACTTTAGAGGGCTTGGGCTCTCAGGGAATCTGTAACTCATTTCCTTGTTACAGGTCTTGGTTTTCCTTGATTTGTTTGTCAGGTCCTGCAGACCAAGGCCATGTGCCTGTTCATGTCTTGTGTTGATTTTGATCTAAAGAATAAATTGTCAGGAAATGGGAGAGATGTCCAGCACCAAATGAGAGCAGCTACATGTCTGTTCAACCTCCTGCAGGCAGTTACAGTTTTGGTCAGCACTGTACATGCTATATTAAGCCCTTCTTTCCTGCCTGACAGCAGAAAGCTAAATGAACTTGGCAAGTCAGTCCTCCTTTAGCAGCTGTGCTTCCCAGCAAAGATAAGTGCAAGAACTGTAATGGATACTGAGGAGCAGAGTTTAACTCTGATTAAAGGTTTGTGTCCCTAAAGGAACATCATTTACAGCATGTCTCTGAATTTCTGTTTGTCTCCATTGATCTGAGCACTGCTGCTAAGTTTACCCTGGTGGGTTTTTTTTTGTCTTAACCCGTGCTCTGCAGGCAGAAGCTCCTAAAAGAATGGAGTGCCTGGCACAAATGTAAGTCATTAAAGTCTCTGACTTTTCCTGGACAATTTACTAGACATTCACACCAGAAGTACAGCCCTTATCACTTCTGTTCTGTCCTGATCAGGCAGAGATGCAAACCAGACTCTACCTGTCTTCACTTGGACACATACTGTGCACTACCTTTCTTTTTGAGCTGCTGGAGAATTTCCTATTAGGCCTTTGCTGCTTAGGAACCTTGATCTTTGTCTTGACAGCATCTTCACACTGAGTCAACAGTGGCCCACTTAGCACAGCTAAATCTGTTTTCTTCCTTGTGCTATAATCAGTATCCTTCCAAAATTGCACTGTGTTTTGGAAGGTAGAATGGGACAGCTAGAGCAGTCTATAAATTTAGCTCTGACCCTTCAGGAACACAGCTGGACCTAGGGCTGAAGAGGATCAGGAAGCAGCTTCTGTTGATTCTTGAGTGGCCACTGCTTGTTTCTGTAGCAGATAGGAACATGTGTCTGCTGTGTCACCGAGGACTGCGTGGGAACAGTGTGTTCTTCACCATCCCTGGCTGGAAATCTGCAATTTAAAGTCTATTTCTGGCTTTTCGTGTGCTGATTCTGTCCATGCAGATGCTACTAGTTGGAGGGATGGGGATAATAAGAACATCTCTCCTGGTTCTCCAACAGATCAAGAAGCTAAGGGGCAAGAAGATGGCAGTGCTACAGCAGCAGAACAAAATGATGGCCAGAAGGCAGGAGACAAGAGGGATGTGCGGTTGCCCCAGGTCCCTCAGCCCAAGCTGAATGGCCAGCAGCAGCCACCCATCTCATCCCAGTACAGAGCAATGATGCCTCCTTATGTGAGTGATGGTTGCATTAACTGTTTTTAAGCAGCAGGGATTGGTTTTTGGCTAGTGGGATTTTCTTAGGCCCCCTTCTCTCCCCTCCATGGAATTCTTATCAATTCTCTGGAAGGGCAGGGTTGAAACCCAATACAGGATGTGGCTACCTGTTGCTACATGGAGTTTGAACTTGTCAGGAATTGATTAACACTTCCAGTCACTTCCCCTTGGGGACTTGATGTCACCCACTTGTGATATTAAGCAAACTTGAGTGAAGAGTTTAGCTTTATTTCCATTAGTTCCTTTGATGGTCTCAGTGTACTTAATGCAGTGGTAGTTTTTAATGAGTGGCTCCTGTTTTTAATCCCTTTTTAGATGTTTAATCAGTATCCCAGAATGGCATATCCTCCCTCCATGCAAGGTCCAACAAGATTTCCTAATTCTGAGCCTAGCAGGTAAGAAACCTAAAAATGGGTTTGCTTTTTGTCTGGGTATGAACTCTGTGACTTAGTTTTAAAAAAGAAATCATTTGCACTGAGTATCTCGACGGTGATTATACACTGTGTAAGAACTGACACTGGTCTCCCAAGTTTTGCTTGTGTGGAGCAGTGTCATGGGGTGCCTGGAGTTGGAGAGCTCAACTGGAAAACTTGAGTCAATTCTGCATATTACAGGGATTTTGACTGTGAAGAGCAGGAGTCACTTGCAGGAACATCTTTGAAACAAAACAGTATTTTGCCCATAAAAGGACTTTTCCTTTGTTACAGTGAAAATAGTAAATTTCTTGTTGTCAACTTTGATGCTTTCCAATTAAAGTTGAGCTCTAATGCACTGTAAAACTAATTTTCCACTTCTCTGTGTGTTTTTCCATAGTGTAGGATAGCTGTGCACGTGGGAGAGTAATTATTTGAATTCTGGTAGTCACACATGTGGATGAGAGTTCACTGTGCTTGAAACAACAGTGCTGTATATTTCAATGGTCATACAAGTTGACCTTTTCTCTGTCATTTGTGGATAAGTAGTGACAGTGGCTTTTGTTTCTGTCATTTTTTAGAGGCCCAAGGGGAAGAGGCCCACCCTCATGGTGCTCAGAACCTATTGAACGCCCATCCATTCTTAGTGCTAGTGAACTGAAAGAGCTTGATAAATTTGATAATCTGGATGCTGAGGCTGATGAAGGCTGGGCAGGTAAGAACATCAGATTAATGGTCTGTTATTTGTATGCTGAATGTTTCTGAAAGGTTAATTGAACATTTGTTTATGCTTCAGGTGCTCAGAGTGAAGTGGATTACACTGAGCAGTTGAATTTCAGTGATGATGATGAGCAAGGAAGCAGTCAGAAAGAGAAGGAAAGTGGGTGAGTTGGTGTTGCCAATTAGATGGGAAATGTCACTTAACTAGATTTTGGAAAGATTAATGAAATGAGTGCAAGTACTCATTCCAGTAGCACTAATTCCAGTAATTTAATACTGTATTCAATTGCATAACTGCCTGCAGACTCCAGTCAGCTGTGTGTGGAGTAGAAATTACCCTGACTAAGAAACACTGAGGCTAGGAGATAAATCACCAAATAGCTGTGTGCAGTATGCATTCTGTTTTTCTTATTCCTTTGCACATAGTGATGAACAAACACCAGCAAAAGATTCCCAGAGTCCTGATGGCCAGAAGGAAACCGAAGAACAGACAAATGCCAAGTCTACCACCCAGGTTTCCACAGCAGCAGCCAAAGGGTCTTACAGCAAAAGCTCTCAGCTTGATCAGGTTTGTGTGCTCTTCTCTTCAGCTCCTGTGGCAGCAACCTTGTCAGGAGAGCTCCGACTCAGGTGTCTTTCCAAACTGTCAGGTCAATTAAGGTTATGAGCATGAGGGAAGGCATTAGCTGCTGAAAGCATTATCTGAGCTGTGCTAACTGATCAGGTGCTGCTCAGACAACTTAGCTGCCTCTGGTCGCAGCACAAAAATAGCATGGCTTTATGTGTGCGTCCTGCCCCACACCCCTGAGGGGTGAGAGCTCTTCATCAGGAACTGGGGCTCAGCTGACAGGCTCCATACTCTTGTGTGTCCATCCCTGGAACTGAATGAAGCCATTCTGGTGTTTATCAGGTTTTCCAGTGGATAAATAGCCCACACATTTTTCATGGGTGTGGGGATTTTTTTTAGTATCATGGTCCACTTTCTGCAGTGCAGCTTAGCTGTAATGTGAACTCACTTCTCATGCTGATGGGTTTTATACAGACCATGTAGAATTCATCAACTCAGCCATTTTTTTGTTTCCTCTAGTAGAGGAGTATTGCCATCCACCTCAATTTATGCCTGGTGCAGCCCTATTTTCCCCTCCCCCCCAGAAAAGCTACTGTTGGTTTTGAAAATTTCCCAGAAGTATTTTCTGTTGACACCAGTAATAATGAAGATGGGAAGTAGGAACATAAACTTAAGTTGTTCAGCTCTCAGTGCATAAAAGTGAAAATGCTTTTGCCCTTGTTTCACATGCAGATTTGTGTTGAATGCAGATGCCTTATTAGGTGTAGTATCTTAATGCAGTAGAAAACAGTAAATCTAAAATTTTTTCAGCTTGGCTGTGGTTAGAAGCTTGCTTAACTGTGGTACTGTGTTTGACCCAACAGGATCGAGGTCCACCACAGCCTTCTATACATGAAAGAGGTGGCCCTGCTCTTCCTCCAAAATCTATTCTACCACCGGTAAGAAAGATTAGAATTGTCCTTATTTCCTTGAGTTAAATTCTTTAATGCTGTGGTGGAGGGATTTAGACTAAGAAAAGTAAAAATATGCTTCACATAATGATAAACCTTTCCTTTAACAAGTAAAATGATCATAGTGCCTGGGTCTGGTAGGGTTGGGACCCCAGCACAGTCATGCTGTAATTGTGTAAAGCTGCCCCATCTTGTAAGTGTCTTATGAAATGCACAAGAATTTCAGGAGCTTTTAGTTATCCAGCCCCACCTGGGAACTGGAGAGGACAGGAGCAGGAGAACAGTGCTGGAGGGATGGCTGCCAACACAGATGAGGAGATGGAGTCCCAAATGAAATGTGAACTAAAATCTCTCTTATCCTGAGCTACCTTGAAATTCCTTAGCTCCTTGAGGGACTTCTGTCTGAGATTTAGAGCAGCCTGTAACCAAATCTAAAATACGTTTGTGATCTTTGCTGTCACTTTTCCTTGATGGTGATGGGGAGGAGAGCAGACGTGAGCCCAAGTGATTCTCTGCCTCTCCTTTCTGAGCTCAGGTTGTGAGAGTCTGAACCAGATCAGGAAGGTGGGGGCTGGCTTTTTCTTCCAAGTCTTGCTTTTTAAAGATGCCATGCAGATACACGTGTGTTGACAAATAGTTAAAATGTAATATTTCAGCTGGCTGCTTATGTACCACCTGTTCAACCTGACCGGTTTTCTTCTTGCAGCACCCTCCTCCCCCTGATCGGCAGATGGGAAGGCAGGGACCCTTTCCCCCTAAACCAGTACCAGATGAAGATGAAATTTGGAAGCAGAGGAGAAGGCAGCAGTCAGAAATATCGGCTGCGGTGGAGCGAGCCCGCAAGCGGCGAGAAGAGGAAGAGAGGAGAATGGAAGAGCAGCGAAAAGCAGCTTGTGCTGAAAAGCTCAAACGGTTAAACGAGAAATTCGGCTGCGTGACAAAACCCTCCCGGGATGACCCTCTGAAAGAGAGAGAAAGGGAGAGGGAGAGAGAAAGGGAAAGGGAGAGGGAACGGGAGCGGGAGAGGGAAAAGGAGAGGGAACGGGAGAGGGAGCGAGAAAAAGAGAGGGAGAAGGAAAGGGAGAAAGAGAGGGAAAGGGAGAAGGAAAAGGAAAAAGAAGAAAAAGAAAAACTGGAGAAGGCAAAAGAACAAGAAGTGGAGAAAGAGAAAGAAAAAGAGGTGGAGAAAGAAGAAAAGGAGAATGAGAAAGAGAAAGAAGAGGAGAAACCAGCACAGGAGGTTCCTGAGCCTGTAGAACCTGTGGCAACACCTGTAGTAGAAAAACAAGAAAGTGAAACCAAGAGTAACAAGGAAGAAAAAGGTATGCTTGCACACAAGTAGGAGTTGTCCTTAAAGCTGAGTCACGGAGCATAGCTGTTGTCTAGAAGTCTCATTTGCATACCTAATTAACCTAGTGCATCTAGACCAATTATTTCCCTGGCGCATTACAGTTGATAACTGTCCTTTGAGCTGAGCCTGTTTGCCCAGCTCATCAGAAGATTAAGGGGAAAAAAATGGCTTCTGTGATTTAGGCTGGACTTTGAGGAGTACGAAAAGAAAAGCAGGCTTTCTTCTCTCCCTGAGGAAGGGTCAGCCACCCCTGTTGTTTAAAAATCAGGGCAAATTATTTCAGCTATTCTGTTCTTTCAGCAAGCCTAGAGAAGTAGACACAAAGGGCACCTATTTAAATGTGGTGCATTTTTTGAACTGAAACTTAAATGCCATGAGAAAACTGTTAGACTGTGCTTGGTAAGGTTATATTAGATTTAAATGGATAAAATTGATTGTAAAACCAAGCCTTACTAAATGAAGAAAAGTTGATCCAAGTGCGATATGGTGTCATTGATGCAGCACTTCTTAAATCACATAATAGCTGCAACCTGAATGCAAGTGGTTGATTTCCCAATGTATCGAAGTTTAAAAAAGACAGAGGTGTATTAACAGCTGTTGTTCTGTTTTGAGGGTTGTTCTTGACTTTTTATGCCATTACTGGTTTTGGAAACTGTGAACTTAGAGAAAGCAGGCATTTTAGAACATTCTTTAGCTGATATTCTGGTAAAATTGTCAGTTTTGAGATTGACTGTTGTCTCACATGGGTGGGGTTTTGTTGGGTTTTCTTTCAGAAGATCAAGCAGTCTTTACTCGACAAGACAGTGGTCGGAATGAGAAAGAGGTTTCACAGGTGACTCATGAGAATGAGCCAGACTCAGGATCCCAGCCTCGTCCTGCTGTTTCCTCAGGCTATTCTAAGCAGTTCCAGAAGTCATTACCACCAAGATTTCAGAGGCAGCAGGTAACAAACCAGTTCATTAAAAGGAGGCTTATTTAAAGAATGCTGTATTCTGCCTCATTCTGAAGAAGATGGTGACCACAGGAGTTTCAGAAATCCTGAGTTTCTGCTTCCCAGCTTCTAGAAAATCGTACTGGCAGGAATTGCTCTGCCTGAAACACTTCTTGTCACTTGCAAGGTCTGTAAGTGAGCAGAAGGCAAGAGAGGCTTTGAAACTGGCCCACACTGGCATTGCCTTGGGCTTGCCTGTGGAACCTGAAGTCTGATGATTATTTCTGCAGCTTTTCCTAAAAGGGTGTGACACTCACAGTTGAACTTGGGTCCTGTGGAGTGCTGAGGAACACTTTGCATTAATGACATGCACAAAGTAGAGGTTGTTCTGTGTCTCAGCTGCACACCAGTTAAGCTGTAGCTATTGTAAGTTGTCCAGTCTGGTTTTCTCCCTTTTCTCCTACATCATGCTGATGCATGTTAACAATTAACTTTCAGAATACTTGCTGTCCTGGAGATAATTGTACTTGTTGTTTCCAAGGGTTATTAGAGCTGTGCTCAAGTTTTCATCTTATCAAAAAGTCCTGTAATACTGGTTTTTCATCTGCAGGAGCAAATGAAACAGCAGCAGTGGCAGCAACAGCAGCAAGGTGTCCTTCCACAGTCTGCTCCCTCCCAGCCTTCGAGTGGCCCTGTCCCACCACCCCAGCACAGACCCCTTTACCAGCCCATGCAGCCCCATCCCCAGCATTTGGCTTCCATGGGCTTTGACCCCCGCTGGCTCATGATGCAATCCTACATGGACCCACGGATGATGTCGGGCAGACCTGCCATGGATATGCCTCCTATTCATCCAGGTAAACCTGGAAACATCTTTTTGCTGTTCAACTTACTTGATTTTGAGCTAGAAGTCTTTCCTTAACCACACTTTGTTTAGTGAATGGGTAGGTGTTTAAGAAGAAATCTACATTATTTTATTGTTTGAGACAAAATAGATTGTAGTCATATGTGACTAAAATTGTAGTCCTATGAGAATGTATACCTTTGACTATAAAGTAAAATCCCAGCTGTCACACTGCAGGCATGTAAGTGACAGTTAAGATGATTGAGAATGTCAGCATAAGCCTTTTTTGCAGACAGAAAGCTGGCAAGAGTTAGGTTGAACTGAGAAAAAGTGTATTTACCATTTGTGTTTCATTACATCTTAGCACTTGGCACTACATTGCTTCCTAAAAAATCCCATGAAACTTTGCTATTTTTATATTACATATTAACAGCTCCAGAGTCTTAATAAATCTGTGGTTTCAGATTCTTGACCCTAAAAAGTCCTTTTTAATTTGTGGAATGGCCATCTGATTTGCAGTTAGGAAAGCCGTTGGGCATAAATAATAGAAGTCTGTCATGAAATGTAATGGAGATACCTGCCCAGCTAAAGAGCAAGGGAAAGGGTATCCTCAGTGAGTGCAAGGAATGAATGGAGGAAATAGCAGGCTAAGCAGAGATAGTGAAAACTACAGAATTTCTTTGAAATGGTAAGAAGGAAAAAGCTGGAATAATAGAGTATAAAAACCTGCCTGTATGTACACTCTCCTTGCCTTTTGCCATTCAGATGTTACAGCACAATCTTCATCGAGGAGTTTACAGGTCCACAGGCTTGGTTCTTCCTATTACAGTGAAAGCAGACAGCTTTTTCCTTTTCTTGGGCCATGAGATACAAGCGTTGAGTGTGATTTAGTCAGTCTGAGGTTGGCTGGCAGGGAATAGACACTTGGTTTCAACATGGACACTCAAAGGGAAGGAGATTGGAGGAGAGAGAACAGCATTCCTTGGTACCTCCTGACAGGCTTTGTTTGTATTGAGGTCGGTTTCTTTGCTAATGTTAAATTTGTTTCAATTGTTGAACTTCACTCTGCCACAGGAATTATGCCTCCCAAACCACTGATGAGAAGAGAGCAGCTGGAGGGCTCAGCGGCTGGTTCCGATTCGTTTGAGCACATGGCTCGCCCTGCAAGGGAGCACAGTGTGCCTCTGTCAGAGCCACGCATGATGTGGGGCTCAGAGCCCTACCCCCACGCAGATTCTCAGCAGTCCACTTCTCCTCCCAAGGTCTTAGAAGAGCCTGATGATTTGAGGTAAGCCTGAGTTGTGCCACTCTCCAAGTCACACAGGTTGTAAAATGCAGTCTTGACTGACTGGGTTGTAGCTTCACACAAAACTTGAAAGGAGGAGTTGTGACTGGGGGATGCAGAGTGCTTGGTGTCGTTGTACAAAACGGAAGACCCTGCTCTGTAGCAGGGTGTAGAAAGACAATTTACTCCTTGTTTAGGATCATTAGCCTAGATGAGTGATGATTGCCAGGATATTTTGAATTTGCAGTTTTATAGAACATTCCTGCAGTGTTCTCCTCCATTTTTTCTCAATTCTCCCCATTTTAGAGAACTTTTGTCCGCTGTGTATTTGCTTCAAAAGTGGTGTGTTAAGTACAAGTGGTATAAAGCAAAAGTCCCTTTTGGCCTTTGATCCGTGGTGAATTGTCAGGATTTTCCTCTGCTTCTTAGAAATATTCCAAAATTCTCTTTGTTGTGCTGCCATCTGGATAGTAGTTGGTGGCTCCATTAAAAATTATTTCCTGTTACTTCCTAGAGCCAACATGGATCGTTAATAGAAAATTATTTGATTTGAGTAATTATGTATGAATAAATTTTTCCCCCACATGCTAATACTCTTAATTGCTTTCTGCTTAGGTCTGAAGCACACTTGGAGCAAGAACGAGTTGCTGTGCCTGCCAGTGCTTATCCTGTAGAACACAACCAGTTGGACTCTCATCCAAAGACAGAGTTTTTCAGAGAATCGGGAGAGGTAGAGATACAGAAGTTCCCAAGCAGGCCTTTGGAAGATGTACAACCTCTCCAAACTGACACACCTAACACAGCAGTTAATTTTGAAGGAGTGAGTGAGAAGGTTCCACGTAGTTCTCCAGAAGAATTGGTGCCTGTGGGGGAAAGTCACTCTTCATTAAAGAGAAGCATTTCCCATGGTTCAAGTCACTCTCTAAAATCAGAAGACCAGAGGAGTGAAACAGCAGCAAATATCCCTAAATTAAGTAGCAGACCTATTGAGACAAAGGAGACAATTGAGAGACTTGAGATTAAACCGAAAAAAGAAATTTTGATCACTAATAGAACATCAGAAGGACCAAAACCTGAGAAAACTTTCAAACCTAAGTCTGAAACAAGATGGGGTCCTAGGCCAGGTTATGGCAGGCGAGACGAAGGTGGCGACAGACCAGTGAGAAGATCGGGTCCTATTAAGAAACCTGTGCTTAGGGATATGAAGGAAGAGCGTGAACAGAGAGAAGAGCGTGAGCAGAGAAAGGAGAAGGAAGGAGAAAAGACAGCTACTGAAAAACCAGGCAAGCCTGAAAAAAGTGACAAAAAGGAATCACCTCAAGTGCCACTGTCTCAGGCTGAGCCCGAGAGATCCACCTCCAGCAGCGCTCCTCTGGCTAAGAAAATAACCCAGGATGCTGCCCCAGCACCTGCAAGCCAGGAGAGCAGTCAGCCCGAGGCAGCAGCTAAAGCTGTGGTGCAGCCCCCCACCCCTGCAGTCCAGCAGCAGCTCCCAGCTGCCCAGCCAGCCACTGCCCAGCTGCCCCCGGCCATCCCACAGCCCCCGGCTGCCCCACCGGCCGCTCAGCCCCCGCCCCACGCGCAGCCCCCCACTCCTGCCAGCAAGGAGGACAAACAGGCTGAGAAGGTGGTGAGCAAGGAGGTGGTGGAGAAACCACGCCTAGAAACCAGGCCAGTGAAAAGAGAGCCTGGCTTACCACCTAGGACATACTGGAAGGAGGCCAGGGATAGGGACTGGTTCCCAGATCAGGGATACAGAGGCAGAGGTCGTGGCGAGTATTATTCTAGGGGCCGTAGCTACAGGGGTTCTTACGGAGGACGTGGTCGGGGCAGTAGAGGCCATAATAGAGAGTACCCACACTACAGAGATCCTAAGCCTAGATCAGAGCATGTGCCTTCAGGGCCTGTTAGGCAAAGAGAAGAGAGTGAAACTCGTAGTGAGAGTTCTGACTTTGAAGTAATCCCGAAGCGGCGGCGCCAGCATGGCTCGGAGACAGATTCTGACAGCGAAGTGCACGAGAGCGCAAGTGACACCCTGCTCTCAGACAAAGACAGCATCATCAAGGGCAAGCACCCGAAAAGAGAAGAAAGAGCTGATGGCAAGAAGCCTCCAAAGCCCCTGTCGTTCAAACCTGAGAACAATGTCAGAGTAGACAACAGATCCCTAGAAAAAACATACATCAGAGATTATGAGAACAAGCCCAAACCAGGATTTCTTCCTAAAGGAGAGCCTTCCAGACGAGGCAGAGGGGGAATGTATAGGCGTGGTGGCAGGGATCCTGGGGGACGTCCTCCACGTCCATCCACAATAAGGAGACCAGCCTACAGGGACAATCAGTGGAACCCCAGGCAAACAGAGATCATTAAACCAGAAGATGGAGAGCCTCCAAGAAGAAATGAGCATTATGGTCCCATACCAATTGATAAAAGACCTCCGAAATTTGAGAGGAAGTTTGATCCAAACAGAGAGAGGCCACGAAGACAGAGGCCTGCCCGGCCTCCAAGGCAGGATAAGCCACCACGCTTCAGGCGCCTAAAAGAGAGAGAGGCCGCATCCAAGATCAGTGAGGTGGTGACCAGCTCCACAACGAGTGCCACAGTTAATAATGCAGTTAATGAGCCCTCCAACCCTGCTCTGGATGTGTCAGGAAGTAAGACACCAGACTTGTCCAACCAGAATTCTTCAGACCAGGCAAATGAGGAGTGGGAAACAGCCTCGGAAAGCAGCGACTTCAATGAGAGACGGGAAAGGGATGAGAAGAAAACAGCAGATGCAGCAGCACAGGTTGCTGCAAAGGCAGGAGAAAATGCTGGAGCTCCAAAAAGGGAAATAGCCAAGAGAAGCTTCTCTAGTCAGAGGCCTGGAATAGACCGTCAGAACCGACGTGGCAACAACGGGCCAGCTAAGCCAGGGAGGAATTTCTCAGGGCCCCGGAGTGAAAGGCGGAGTGGTCCTCCTCCCAGAAGTGGAAAAAGAGGGTGAGTACCCAGCCTCTGTGAGGAAGCACACAGGGTGATGGCCTTCTGTCATCCTCTTGTGGTTTGAAGCCGTATGCAGCTAGTTCAGAGCCCTAGAGTGGTAGAAAAGACACTGATACATGCACCCGTGGCTCTGTAGTTTCTATTTTTTCTGTTTATATACAGACACCTGGAACCTGAAGCTGAGAGTGGAGTGTTCTTGTATGCACAATGCTAAAAAAGCCTAATTTTAAAAAATTGCAGTACTGTTTCTGAGTTGAGCTATGTTTCTTGAGATTTGGATGCAAGCAGAAATGTTCATGTGAGCAGTTTTGCAGTTAATATATAAATTGCTGCATTTTAGATCAATCACCTGGCATGGACAAGCAGGTTGAGAATTGCTTACCATTCAGACTGAACTTTATTTTTTCATATGCTGAATTTGATGGAAAATTCAGCAGGGCATTTGAGATTTCCCCAAAACAGCTTTTGCTGTTGAGCTTCTCATCAGGAGCTGAAAGTAAAAAGTCTGGACCCTACTAAGAAGTCAGTAAACACATACAGCCCTACAGTGGAATCTGAATTAAATTGTTGGCTCCCTCCTGAGCGTTCTCTGTGGCATAATTTTCAAATGTTTTTTTCTAACACAGGCCATTTGAAGAGCAGGCAGCACCTGTGCCTGGTGTTGATCCTGCCAATAGCAACTCTGTACATCAGGAGGATGGAGGTGTCACTGCTGCAGGACAGAAGACCACAAAGGATGCAAGTGGCAAAAAGAGAGAAGAACCAAAGGCTGGTCCAAAGAAGCCTAAGGAAAAAGTGGATGCCTTGTCTCAATTTGATCTTAATAATTATGCAAGTATGTATTGATAATATCCTAATAATTTTTGATAGTTCTGCTGGTTTTGTTGCATATAGAGCTAGATCTTTGAAAACATAAAAAAGGGGTTTTTTTTTTTAAAACACCAGAATAATTGTACACTTTGTGCATGGCTATCTTTGTGATACCTAATAATGTATGTGCCTCTAAAAGGTGGCAAGCCTAATTGTGTGTTAATGTGTAGATGAGAACAATTTTGTACAGTCATAATCTTTCATTCCTACCATTCTTCATCACAGTCTCATAATTTAGTTAATTTTCAAAAATAAAGGCAGTGGTTATCACTGCTGAGCTTAGACCTGATATCTGTGAGGGCTGTTCATTATTCATTACTGTGTTTTAGTAATTTCCTGGAGAATCTGGTACAGGAAACTCCAGTTTTAAAGTTCTTAAATATGAAGTCCTTGCCTTTGAGCTCAGCAGCAAAGCACTTGGCAAGCAGAAGCTTGCCATTGATCAGGGCCCCCATCTGTGTCTGTGGGGAAGTAACTTCCACTCCAAAGCCAATTTTGGCTTGGTGCATTGCACCTGAAGCTGTTGAAACAGCAGCATCTATACCTTTCCTTTTCCTATAGGTGTTGTGATCATTGATGATCACCCTGAAGTGACAGTAGTTGAAGACTCCCAATCTAACTTGAATGATGATGGTTTCACAGAAGTGGTGTCTAAGAAGCAGCAAAAACGCTTGCAAGATGAGGAGCGCAGAAAGAAGGAAGAACAAACAGTGCAGGTACAAGACCAGCATTTATAGTGGGGAAAAGCTGCTTGCAGTACTGGGAATGTTGTCAGGGGTGCAGAAACTTCCTTCCAAAAAAGCTGTATTTTCTCCTTCTAAATATAAATGCTTAGTTATATTTAATATTAAAGTTGTTCCTATTCAGTAAATAAAATTAATTTTTATTTAGTCACCTTGGGATTCTGTACTTCTCAATTGGGCACTGTCAAGCAGGTGGAATTGGCAAATACCAATAAAACAAAAATAATAAAATAAATAAAATAAAAACACCATTTTTCATACTGTGATAAAGATTTACCCTATTGCTTGTATATCAGTTGATTCCAAGAAGAAAATGGATGAGAAATCATTGTTCCTGTGGTTAAATACCCCCCAGAAAAATAGGTTTCCTGTAAGGCTGGGTTAATCATTTTGCTTTTTGCACTCTGCAATTGCTGTCTGTACACATTGTCACCTGGAAGAATAAAATTGGCTTCTCCTTACAGGTTTGGACCAAAAAAGGATCAAGCGAAAAAGGCCGAGGTCAGAATTCCAAGCTGCCCCCCAGATTTGCCAAAAAGCAGCAGCAGGCAGCAGCTGCAGCTGCACAGCAGGCACAGGCTCAGGCACAGGCTCAGGCTCAGCCTCCCTGCCCAGCCCAGTCTCCAGCCCAGCCCCAGGCTCCAGTTCCAGCACAAAGCCAGGCTGCAGGAGGGACAGCCAGCACAGAGTACACCGTGTCAGGCAAAGTCCTGCAGAGCACCCAGCCTCACAACGGCCTGGGAGCTGAGCTATGGGACAACAAAGTGCCTCCTACAGCAGTTCTGAATGACATCTCCAAAAAATGTGAGTGCTGGTTTTTGGATTTGAGGTGGGGGGAAGCAAGCATTGTATTTAGAGAAAGCTGATGGCCAGCTGGCTCTCTGGTTGTATTTTTACTGCAGATGGATTCTGCACAGGGAATGAGGGCAGCGTTCCCAAGTGCAGCATAGTAACCTCCAAAAAGAGGGTTTTGCAGTACAGTATTAGTCAGTATTTTATGTTATTGTGTTCTTCACTCACAAGAAATGAGCAACTGTCACTCCCTTGAGGAGTCTGTTTTGTCAGACTTGGTCATTGTTCCAGACATGTTAATTGCCCCACTTGAAAGCAGCTGAATAGGTAACACATTTTTAACCACTAAATAGGTTAATTAAAGCTTATTTACTCGAGACATCTGTAATTTACTTCTCAGTCAGTTGATACATTGATTTGAATACCTCTAGCAACATTGAGGGGTTTTTTAACTCTTGTTCTTTTCTTAATTGCCAGTGGGACCCATTAGCCCACCTCAGCCACCTTCAGTCAGTGCCTGGAACAAGCCTCTGACATCTTTTGGATCAGCTCCATCTCCAGAGGTAAGAATGAGGGGAAGAAGAGTAGCTGTGTGTGAAGCTTACCCAAATTATATCTCATTTGGGTTGGGTACAGATTATCCATTTATGCAGGAGTGCAAATACTTAAGCTAATATGTGTAGAATTCCATTAAGTCAGGAGATAGTACAGCAGCATGGGATTTAGGCTGGTGGTTTTATAATTGCAGCAGGGAAAAGCTGTTCTCATGATAATAACTCAGCCATTCAGATTTTATTGATAGCTGTTATTCATTGCATTTCCAAAGGAAGAATATTGGCCAGTTTGCCTGTTTGTGTAGGGCTCAGTAATGTAGACAGAAACAGGATATCTCCAAGGAACTAAAGGGGTTTTGTGTTCCTTAAATTTGAGATACAAAAAGCAGTCAGTGCTTTATAACAATATTATCTGTGGATAATCCCATGGAATTTGCTTAGCCTTAAATTTTACATTTAAAGTGCTGTGGTTTTACTTTCCTGGTACTTTTTTGGTCTTAATTGTTTTAAACAGCAAGAATGTTGAGACAGCTGTTGTAGGAGACCATTTGAACTGCACAAGAGATCTGGAAATTTATATTTCTTACTGTTTCTCTTGAATTGAGCATTAAGTTTTGAACTTCCCAGAGAATGTTGTGAACCTGAATCTGAATTGCACTTGTTCCTCTTGGTCTTGGTGATGTTTGCATATTTCTTCACTGGTTTTTTCTTGAGCTCCTTTAACAATAGAGACTTGAGGAGGAGGAAGTGTACATTCAGATATTGTTTATTCTTGCAAATCTCTTGCAGTCACGAATCGGTACCTCTGCAAAAGATAAAAGTACCCTTCTAGTGGTTTTCAGCTGAGCATGTTTTGTGCTCTTTTCTGAACCATTGTCATTGTACTGATACAGAACATTTTCAGAATAGGTTAAATGTTTGCTTTTTAACCAGGGGACAAAGCCTGGACAAGAAGGTGGAGTCGATCTTGGTATAGAAACCATTCAGTTTGGAGCCCCAGCTTCCAGTGGCAGTGACAATGAAGTTGGTCCTGTGCTGTCTGAGAAGTCCACTGACAAATTACCAGAACCCAAAGAGCAGAGACAGAAACAGCCTCGGGCTGGACCCATCAAAGCACAAAAGGTAAAAGGTCATAATTGCAGTACAAGCTTGTAAACTTAAAGAAGTTCAGTCAAAAAAGGGTTACAAGTAGCAGAATAGAATACACTGAGTTAGGACCATAAAAATTGCATCCCTTTTTATATATTATTTGTATAATACATATTTATATATAAAATATATATATATAATCAACAGGGTGGTTCTTGCAGAGGAGATATGCAAGGTAATTAAAAAGCATCTTAGCCCAGCAGAGGCTGCACATTGCTTCTGTGTTTAGAGCCAGGGATGGGAGTATGGATTTGGATAGCTTTGTTGGGAAACTCTGGATGTGGTGGAGTGCTTTGGTTTTGTTTGTAGTTTTCTGTTTTTTCTTGAGCTTTCTTCACTCAGGCCTTGAGAGCTGTTTGGAAGCAGCATTGCAGTGCTGCCCTTGCTGTGTCTGCAGCTGCAGTGGTTCTTCTTCCCTTGCCCCTTCAAGTGATGAGTAGTGCCCTGCTTAGCCCCTTTTGTAGCCAGGTTATCAACTGATCAGTACATGAAGTTGTAGAAAAAGAAGTGTTTTGAGGAAAGGGAGGGGTGTTAGAGACATTAGTTTGAGGTCTGCAATTCAAATGCACAGATTAACGAATAATTAAAATTTTTGCAACTAATACTAATAGTTAATCAAACTTATATCAGCTTAAAAATAAGTGTTTGATTGCCTTCCAGAGATTTTCTGTTATTTCCACCTCCAGTGCGCACTAATCTGTGCATCACTAACACTCAGCACCAGCTTCTAATTCTCAGAAAGAGAAGGTTTTAGCAGATAAACTTGTCTGGTGACAAAGAGCATCAGCTATTCCAGTCCCTCTTGATGTCTGAGATTTGGCAGCAGTCCTGATGTAGTTAAAGCCCTTTTGTCTTTGTAGAATAGTGGGTGTTTCTTTGTGTTGGTTTTTAGGTTTTGGTTGGTTGTTGGGTTTGTCCCCCCCCCTTCCAAAAAAAGAGCTGAAATCTGAAAGTTCAGTCACACACAGAATGAATTTAACTTCTGCTGTGTGAGACACTGAGTGGATGTGTTGCAGTTCATGGCTTTCACTTTTATATTCACAGAATATAAAACCTGTTCAGCAGAGAAGTATGCATTGATTAAAACTGCTGGTGAATTGCAGTACCCCATGTCTCAGATACACTGCAGCATGCCCAAAACTGCCCAGTAAAATCACTTTCAGATACTGAACTCCAAAGTTAAATATGTAGAGAGACAGTCTACTTGACACTGTGTAGAAAGTTCCTTTTTTCTGCTTGGTTAGAGCTATCAAGGCTTCTGCAGATTTTGTTGAAAGACACATATGTGACTAAATAGTAAATGCATTGGAGGGTAATATTTTTTACACTACTTTGAGTGAGGCAGCTGTAAATCTAACTGCCTTGATGACAAAAAATAAATCTCAACAAACAAACAATTCTTACACACCCACCCACCCGTGTGGTGGTATTGTTTGCTGTGAAGCCTAAATGCAAGCTTATGCTCAAGATTGGAGGTTGGTATTGTTGAATTAATATGGGCAAGTAAGAGGACCATACTTGAAGCAATTTACCTTTCCAAGGTAAAGTGTGAAGGTTTGAGTGACCTCAAAGTGTCTGGAGGAATTTCAGCCTTTATAAACTATTAGGGAAGAAATTATTTGGGGTATTTTAGAGAGTCTTCATCCACTCCTGAAGTACCTGGTTTGTATTGAGAAAAACAGTTACCAGCAGCTTCTGTTTTTCTGCTATCAGAGCATTAAGGAATTGGATTTTCAGGACTGCCTTGAAGGGATTTTAGTGCTGCTCAGTAGTGAAGTGAGCTGAGAGTCTCAGCCAGAAAGGACGTGGCTGTTGAAACAGCAGAGCATTCAGGTTCCCTAGGGCCCTTCATTCTGCTGTAGTTCAGCTGCACAGAAAGGAACTGCTGAATTGCAGCAGTGATCCAGCCATGGTGTCTGCAGTTTAAGGCAATACTTGCATGTAGGTGTTTTATTTTTCCTGGATCCCTTTAGTGATCAGTTTCCAGGGGAAAATGCTGCCACCATCCATACATCTAGATAATTTCAAATAAAGGCAGAGTCTTCTGTTCTAGTTTCCTGGGGCCCTGTAAAATCCTGAATCCCTGAAAATTAAAATAACCTGTAGGTATAGAAAGTTGTGTAGTTTCTGTATTTTTTGTACTTTTCTTGTAAGGACAGTCAAACTGACATTATTTTGTATCTTATTTGAACTCTGCCGCTTCACATTAAAAATTCATTGCTTGAAAACAATGGTTTAGATTCCTAATGTTCAAAATCAATGCATTTCATGTACCTATCACTAACTTAGTCTCAAATTCTTTACCTGCTAGAAAATGCTTCCCCTTGAAAAGCTTTGTTATGTTTAAACAATGACTTTTAGCATGTTAAAGTATTTTTGTTGGATAGGACACAGAGAGGAAGGCATGACTGACAAGTTAACACTAACTTAGCTTCCAGACTTGAGCCCGGTAGAAAACAAAGAGTATAAACCTGGTCCTATTGGGAAAGAGCGTTCTTTAAAGAACAGGAAGGTGAAAGATGCCCAGCAGGGAGAGCCTGAGGGACAGGAGAAGCCATCTCCCACCTCTGTCAGAAGCCCAGAACCTGTCACTTCAAAGGAGACCAAAGCAGCGAGCGAGCTGAGCACGGAGATAGGAACGATGATATCTGTGTCTGCTCCAGAGTTTGGGACAAACACCAAGGTAAGAAAAATACTGCCAGATTACTGAGCACTGTATGTAAAATGTGGTTACAGTGAGGTGGTTGGCACTTGGTTGCCTGCTGGTGGTGCTTGGACAGCAGAGCCCACTGAGCAGCAGATAGAAAACGTTGGTGCTGCTTGAATTAAAAAGTGCTGCAGAGATGTGCTGTCTTGTCCCTGAGCACATATCAGCTTGGAAGTCTGTTCTGCTGAATGGCAAAACTCATTCCTGAGCACTGCTGTGGAGAGTGGCACTGGGGCCTGGTGTAGGCAGAGTCTGTAGACTCAGATCAATGTGATGTATGCAGGATGACTTCCAGCAGAGAAGTGAAGTTGTGCATGATTGCTGGATGAGTGTATGGATGACCTCAAGCTGTGAATTAAGTGCTGTTCTGTGAAAAAAAGAAGTCTCTAAACTAGGAATGTGCTAAAGCTTTAGATAAGGCTTCTTCTGTGTCCCTAGATGATCATGTGTATCCTCTTGGCTTGGCTATTGTCTAGATATTGCTTGCAGAACTTCAGAATATTTAGGACTCATCATAGTCCTCTTTATATGTTTTATATATCCCCTTTATATGTTTTCTTTATAACTGCTCAGCAGTGAGATGGTGATCTGGTGTTAGGATTCATTGTTCTGCAGGTCAGTTCTTAGATGTGGCTGAAAAACATCCCCAGAGGCATCTCCTTTCTGCCTGTGTCTTGAGCAAGTACTCTGGTTGGTATCTCTCAAATATAAAGAAGTGATGCAGTTTGAGTAGCTACTGCTTAATAGTTACACCTGCTTTGGTAAAGGAAAAATGCTCCTTGTAGGTTTGAAAAGCAGTTTTCTAAGCATAGACTCAGGTTGCTTGCCTGCTGTCTCAACCATCCTGGTCTTGAACAGAAATCTTCTGATGCCATTTAGGAAAACTGATCCTCTTTAAGAGTTACATTGATAGTTGAAGAATATGAAGTGTGGATCACCCCCAGTTCATCTTTGTCACCCACAGCTGGGAAAAGAACCCCAAAACAAAGGACAACTTAGGCAGCTTTTTGCCATAAAAGGTACTGCCTCAATGAAGTATTGCTACAGAGCAAGTGGAAGGATATTTGTGTCCAAGGTGGAAGCTGCAGGCTTAAGAAAATTCAGTGTGGGGATTTCTCATCCTTCCTGCCATTTTCCATCTTGTAGGTAGATGTGAGTGTTTATGTTCGTACCAGAAATTGATAATGTGTCCTTGGATAAGAATCAGAAGTGCAGAGCAGTAAATACCTTGCTCAGGTGTTTGGTGAGCCTGTTTGGATCCTGTGCTTTCCAAGGTCCCACAGACTCCTGTGCCCAGAGCTTAAGACAGGAGAAGAGGCTTCTTCTAAGCCACAAACAGAGTAGGAAACACAGCTTTGGTTACTGCAGGCTGACTCAGTGTAGTCAAGTAGCTCTCCTAAAATCAGCAGAATTCCCTCTCTGCAATTGTATTTTTGAAGTATGAGTTTTTCAAAAGGGAAACTTCGTGCCAGTCTAGGTTTAGTTTAACATGGGTTGCCAAGGTTCTTTGACCTACCACAGTACTAAAGCACTGAGGTTCTGTCTTCTGGAAGGAAGACCAGAGTGGAAGGAGGCTTTCCTGTTTGTGCTGCATATGAAAGTTCCCAGTAATTCCTTATAGAGGGCTTGCTTAAAGAAGCCTTTAATAATAGGCCTAAATACTCCTGTCTTAACAGCACCAGGTTTGCTTTTAAATTCCTTTGTTAGGAGTAGTTCCTGAGGCAATAGTAAGTTGCTTCTTCTAGGAAAGAAGTGGAAGTTAAACCAACACAGTTACATCTCTGGAAGTTAAACCAACAATGTGCAAATTTATTGGATAAGATAACCTTCATCTAGGTTTTGCAGGAATAAACCTGCCATAAATGTCCCTTCTTTTTAAAGAGGCTTTAAAAAGGGGTTCAAATACTGCTCCAGCCTTGGAGTTCTTGTACTTACGTACATTGCAGTTGCTTTTTCTTGTCTTGGTACTCTTTCCATTGCTTGTTCATGAGGGAAGAGGTGTTGACATCTTTAACCTATTGTTTCAATGTCAAATGTTGAAGTTTTGGCAAACCTAAATGGCTTTTCTTTTGATAGTTTTAAACATCCCTCTCAAAAATTACTGCTCAGCTTCCAGGAATGCACACTTGTGGTGTATTTGATTTAAATGTCTGTAAAAGCCAGCTGTCCTCCTTCAGAAGCTTTGTAAGGCTACCCCATCCATTCCAAAACAAACATCTTGATAAGAGCATATGCATTTAATCATACAAGACTGCTTAGAAACTGTATAAATATAAATGAACTCCTACAGTGAGATGTTTAAGTTTAGTACAGAAGTTTGATGCTCAGAAGCCATTGCAGCTGTTTCTCTTGGATTTTTCAGTATTTTTGTAGTGAAGGCAATCTGATGTGTTAGTTTCTGAATTGAGTAAAACATCTTAGCCCTTGCCTTTCCCAGCCTTCCATTTGAACCTGTCAAATCCCAGGAAGATCAAGACCTGGTTGTGGACACCAGTGAAGTATTTGTACAGGTAGCAACAGCTGTGTCTTTACAGATCATGGCTAAAAGGACACACTGACTGGTTTTCAGAAGATTTTGAGTATCTTTCAAGCTCTAATTTGGGTGATTTATGTAAATCAGGAACAAATCAAATAGCTAATTCATCCCATTAAGTACCCTGATCCTTTACAGCAAGGTCAGCTCTGAGGTCTGCCTTGTGCTTTGTTCATCAGGCCACTGGAGGTTTTGTGATCTCTTCTTTTTGAAGGAGGTAGTTACGAGAAGTCTGCTTGTTCTTTTTCTTCAGGTATAAACAATTTGTAGAGAATTCCAAAAAAAGCATAAACATGAGCTTTTTGCTCTAGCTGTTACTAGTTTGTAATAAAGTAATCAGTAGGTTTTTTCAGTCAAACAGTTGTACAGGAGAATCAGTTTAACTGAATTACAAAAGCTTACGGCGATAAGCCACATCTAACAGAATCCTGGACTTAATGTACCAGGAAATGGAGGATGAAGATTAATCTACAGTTTATGGGGTGGTGTTCATGTGGTTAAAGCACTGTCTTCTCTGCATGTTCAGCCTGTAAACCACCCTTGTGCTTCAGCATTGCACATGCACTTGTAAGGACACCAGAGCTGATACAGTGGTTTGGGTTTAATTTTAGTGAAAAAGCTCTTTTTGTGCTGTGAGTTTGCAAAGTAAGAAAGTTAGCAGTAGTCTTGATCCATCTTCTTTCATGAGGAATATCACTGCTCAAACCCTGAAAAAATTGCATCTAGACCTTGAAGGAAATTGAATAAAAACACTTCCTCTTTCTTATGAAATGCGTCCTTAAAAAAATATGGAACCATTTAATTACTTCATTAAAGGCCTTTGTGGTTAAAGCAGCCTTGCATGCTTGCCTTGTCTTACCCAGATTAAGTTTCCCTGTTGGAATCCAGTGCTAATGTGCAACTTGCAGTTTGGTGGTTGGGATTGTGGGAAGCACCATGCATCTTGTATTTCACCAGTTTAACAAGTAAAGGAAGTAAATAAATGGAGAAAAGAGTTCTCTATTTTCTTCATGAATTATAAAAATAAATCACTGCACATTGTCCTCTCTCACCCCATGATGGTTTAGCTTGTTCTGGTCTTTTACCAAAATGAGCTCATCCTTTTAAGGAGGATTCTTTGTCATCTATCAGTTACTATCTCAGTGCTCTAATTGCTTTTTTAGAGGCATTGCCACAGGCCTGAAGAGTAAATTGAGTGTGCACTTTTTAAATAGCTTATCATGCTACTGGTTGGATGGAATTAAACAAGCATTGTATGGTTTGTGTCTTCAAAATTATTATGAGTTGGCAAGTCCAGACACTCAGTAACAGTTCTGCTGCTGATTTGTCCTTCAGTTCTTTTGTGGTGTTTGGTTCTGTCAAGATGGTGGAGCCTTTCCTGGGCTTCAGGGATGTAAAACTTGAGACATTTAAACTTTGCTCAGACCATTTGTATCTACAGCTGCAGGAGTCACTGCCTACAGCCAGCACTGAAAGGACCTTGTTTGCTGAGCACATGAAGGGCCACTTAACTGTGACAAATAAGCTTCAAGGAAAGCCTCTGAGCAGACTGGAAACCTCAGTCCTTTTCTTCCTTTAAGTCATTAAGCAGTGCAGAAATCAGAAGGTCGCCTGCACCATCCAGAGAATCTGAGTCTTGTGACTTTCAGAGGCAAAACTTACAGGAAAGAAAATTGGTTTGCAAATTGCAACCATTCCTTTGTGTTCCTTTCAATCTGGAGGGCCTTTCTTGTCATAGTAAGAAATTTCTGTATTTATTTAAGGCTACAGAAAGCTTTCAGCTGAGGTATTTGACTTTTTAAGTAGACTGAAAGGGCCTGCAGGTGGCTGAAGCATCTTGGGTGACAAAAGATAATTGGTTGCACTACCACAGTCCAGTTTTACAGTGCCCAGGAAATACATTGCTCCGTATGTTCTTGCCTTACAGACTGTGTTTTGACTTTTCTCCAGATGTACATTGTGAGGTCATGAGGAAAACTGTAATCTTCCAAGAATCCTCCTGACCTCAGTAGCAATTCTGCAGTGAGGATTGCTAGACATGACTTGTAAGAAAAAACAATGTAAATTTCTAATCTTCTGTTGCTTGGTGAACTCCTCCTGTAGAAAGGCTGACATCTGTCCAAGAAATTGAAATGGAATTTAGGTAAGGGAGATATTTTAATGGAATTGTTTTTCTTCACAGGAGTCTGTAACAGACTACACTACACCTTCTTCTCATCCTAACACAGTGGCTACTAGCAGTACAAAAATGGAGGAGACTTTGGTGACGAACGTAAGTCCATTGCAGTGATCGTCTTGACTTTGAAGACAAGAAAATATTTTCACACTTCTTTTAAAGCACCAAATAGTGCCTTCAGTGAACAAGTCCACGGGGTTCCTTTCATGTGAACTAGTTGGGCTTTTTCCAGTAATCTTACTCTGAAGGACATTTGGTTTGATTAGTACCTGCTCTGGAATTCTTCAGGTATTTTCTTGTCTTTTGAACAATCACAGTGAGCTAAAGAGCACAGAAAGTGGAGATGTTTATAGGGACAATTCTAAAAAAAGCAAAGATAGGCATAATGAGGGAGTGTGTTCTTGGCAGCAGTTGGGACTTGAGCCTGGTACCAGTAGCAAAGCTCTGTAGGCTGAGTTTGAAGAAAGGCTCTTAACAAACAAAGGAATTCTGAACTGTAGCCTGAAATCACAGCAACTGTATGCAAAGGGAGCAGCTGAATGGTTTTGAGAGCAGACAACAGGCTTCCAGGTGTTCAGTTGCTATGGAGGTGAGATGTTTGCAGCCTCAAAGCCAGTGCAGTGATCCTGACTTGTGGCATAGTGAATGAGAGAACCAGCTGGATTGTGACTTGGAGCAAAATCAAGTTTGTCTTGAGTGTGCTGGGGCATCAGGGAGCTTGGATCTTGTGATTCTTGTTGTTTGAGTAACTGAATTAGCTCAGGGTTGAGTCACTTGTTGATGGGGGAAGGAAGAATCATACAGTAGGATCTCAGTTTTTTTATGAAGATGTCTTGTGAATTCCATCTAAAAATGCTTTTCAGCTTACTGCAGCACCGTTTTGAAGCAGTACTGATTGAACTTCTTACTCTTCTGCTGGCTTTTCTGGTAGTGTTGTGGTTTTTGACTTTGGTGGTTAGTGTGGAAGACTGAATTCTTTTGTGTTAATGATGTCCGATCCTTGTGGATGTTGGAGTTGAATTTCTAACACGGGAATTAGGGGTTCCTGGCCACAAAGGATCTGTGCCATCCCGTGCTTCAAAGCTTCAGGATCTGTCTTTTGGATTAGCCTTATCTCATCCAGTGGAAGTCCATTAGCTAAGCCATGACTAGAGAAAGGAATAGTTAGGAGTAACAGACTGGACACTGCAGTATTTTTGATTCATTTCCTTTAAAACTTCTAGGAAATCCATTGGAGTTTTCATAGGCAAAGATAGCAATAGCATTATGTCAGGTTTATTTCCCCAAGTATCACATCTTTCATCTTTTGAAAGAGAAAATAACTGAATTCAATTATTGGATGGCAAAATCTGTTGTAGTTTGTTTCATGGTCCTGTGATTTTGCAGGTCTATAAAAGCTTCCTCTTTTCAGAAACTGCATCTCAGAACTCAAGGTCATGAAGCCCCCTGTACTGTATTGGTACAAAAAGGGACAAACCTGGCTTGGGAAGAATTTTTGCATATCAGTAAACTGAAATGGTACTTGAAATTAAATCCCCAAACAGACAATTGGTGTTTGTTTATGCAGAGGACATGGACACCTTAAAACCTTAATCTTCAGCCTCTTTGAGAGATGAGAAGCATCTTGGCACCTGCTGAGTGGCCTTTCCTTGCTTACCAAATTTTCACCTGATTTTATCAGTCTCCCTGCCAAATGCTCAAGCCTTGAAGAAATTGTAGCTCACTTGATAAAGCTTGAGCTTTGCTTTCTGGGGCTTTTCTAGTAGACGTAGTTAGAATGTGATGTGTGTTGCCTGCCTTTCAGGTGCCCCTGCCCCACACCCTTCCCCTCCCTAGGAGGGAGACTTTACAACAGAGCTCCAGCCTAACTCCAGTTTCTCCCGCTACCGTCGACCTCACCCTCAAGGTATGTACCACATCCCTCTAAGGGTCGTTTTCTTGCATGCAGGGGAAAAAAAGTTATTGGAGAACTTGCTGGTGAACCTTTTTTTAGAGCCTTCCTTTGTTTCCTCTGCTGAACTGCTTTTGCATATAAATGGATGGCTGAAACACGAGACTCTGTCGAAGGATGCATTTAAACCATAAATTTCTAACCCCGTTTTGCATTAACACTTGGCATCTCAACCAATCTTGGCTCCCACTGCCCTGAAAAACCAAGATCCTAGAGTTTTAGCATTGAACCACAGTGCTCATGGCAAACCATCAGAATCTGGCTGAGTTTTTTTTGAGTGTTGAGCTTAAAATAAGTTGCCTGGTTTGGTGTAAAGGCTTGAAGGACTTGCTTGATAAGCCAAGCTTGATTTCTTCTTAGTTCTGAGACTTTGGTGCAGTGATAATGTGGTTTTGAGTTGGATGGCTGAAGTTCCAAAGAGTGACATGTAGATGGTGTGTTGGTGTCTCTGAAAGGCAGTTAGATCAGCGAGTCAGAACGTGTTTTGTAGTGTTGTTCTGTTGTTTCCTGCTTTCCAGTGCAGAGCAGGTGTGGAGAGTATTTTGAGTGCTGTTTTCAACATTTTGTTGGATTTTGGACTGTGTGCATTGTATAACTCACTAACACAGAGTTGGGCTCTAGCTTTGCTACTGTATTTTTAGACGTTGTGGGATTTTTTTCTTCTTTTGGTGTCCTAGATCTGCTTTGTCATTGTTACTGCAGGTGACTGAGCCAGTAGAATTGTTGTTGCTGTTTCTGGTATTAAGGAATAGTGGTGTTTGACCTTAGTTTGTCTAAGTTTTTAAAAGAAGAAATGAAACTTGACTGGATGCAGAACTAATGCTTTGGAGGAATTTGCTTGTCAATCCCAATGAGACTTGTCTCACTGGCTTGGTTTGACAGCTGCTTGCTTGTGTTCTCTACAGAGTAGAAATACTCATATTCTCTTGTTGAAGCTCTGCTTTTCTTTTGTTAACACTTTATTTCCTAAAAAGAGTATAACACCTCTTTCAAACAGTAGACCTACAGAAATGGGAAGAGCACTGTGGAGGGACAAGCAGTCAAAAAACCCTGGGTTTCTGCTACATTCTTGTGTAATGAGTTACACTAATGTGACTTTCTGGCGTCTGAAAGTGTTGTTCTGAAATAGTCTCTGACTGTTTGGCAGCTGGGGATGGAATCCTGTGTCATACAGGTAGGGCTTAAGGTTACCTAAAAGTTACCTCAAAGTGTGGGACACTGCCCAGTTACAGAGCAAACTGTGGTGTCTGTGTCATTCATCCTGCATTTCTTTTCCTGCTCTTGTGGAGTTGGTGAATTCTCAGTGGATGATAGATTTTTGGATGTGTGGTAACAAAATAGGTCAAAGATCCATGTTTTGATGCTGTCTTGAAGAACCCTCTGACCAAAATCTGGATGGAAAGCTATTTGGAAGCAGCTTTGTCCCTGATTTCTTCATTCCAACCACTGGAGCTCTACCTCCTTTTCACAAATGCAGAAGGATTGTTCTGAAGCACACACTGAGACTGTCACTGTCACAGCAGGCACAGCTCTGCTCTTTGTCATCCTCTTCCAGTACAGCCCTTGCATCTTTCAAAAAATACTTCTGGAGCAGGAGAGAGGAAAGCATTTCCTTCATTTTCTTAAAAGAACAAGATGTCCAGGCTCTGCCTGCATAAAGGATTAATCCTTGCACCTGCTCTTCCCTCCGTCCCCTGTCACAGAAAGCTGTCTTTGAAGAGACTTGTAGGGAACTTGGCCACAATTGCTCCCACTGCTTGGCATCACTCTTCAGTGGAGGTATATGGGAAGCCTTGTTGAGGTCTTGTTTCCTTGGAATAACTTTGCTAAGGACACCTTTACTCACTCATCCTCTTAAGGACTTGGCTCATAGGGCTGTTGTAGGTAAGGAGCTGAGCAGAAGAAAGTCTAAAGCAATCTCAAACTGAGCTGCTTGGCCCTCTTCATGTCCAGGGTTTCATCTAAAATTCCTCTGTAGGCATCTGGTCAAGAAACTGACACGTTTGAACTTCCTTTTTCTAGCCATGGACACTTCAGTGTATTTGAGGAAAGGCTCATTGGGGTTTGTCTCCAGTGGAGGTTTTGGGCAGTAGGGGCAGGACTGTTCTGCAGTGTGAAGGCCCCAATGGATCAATGATGAAGAGAAGCCTCAAGCAGCCACGATCCCCTCCTTTTCCCTTAACTGAGCAGTGAAACTACAACACTGTCCCCAGTCTCACTTAATTTAGAGCCTCTTACTCCTCCATATCTGGTCTGTAGATGGTGCTGAATAGGCATTCCTAGAGGATCAATCTCTCTTGCATCTTTTTCTCTAGCTTATAAAAGTTAGAGGTTGCTAAGAAGCTTTCCAAAAGCAAAGCTGTTTTCCAAAAGAAAACTTCAGGACTCTGTGATATGCTCTAGATGTGACAAAATGCAGTGTGTAGCTTTTGCTTTCAATAGTTTCTCCAGGACATCATGAAAACCAGTGAACATGGAACCTTTTACACCTTCTCTAGTCTGACAGTCACAGGTACTTCCTCACTTTCTCTCAGTGCCAGTGCAATACACCTAAAAAAAATCATTTCCAGCACATCAGTGATGAATGAAGTTTGCCTTGTCTGTAAGAATCAGAACCAGTTTGGAGGAAATGTTGTGGAGGGGAAACAGTGAATGGTTGCTGGGGAAGATGATCTCAAAAATGAAATAGGTGACTTGCCCCCAGAGCATTTAATGTGTAACTCAGTTTCCCTCCTCCCCCTTTATTCTCTTCAGGAATCCAGAACCTCATTTTCCACATGGGTGTGTGTTAATCACCTGTGACCCACTTCTTTCAGTATTGCTCTGCTTTTTTATCATTTCTGAAGCATCTAGACAAATAACCTAAGCCATGTTTGGTCTGTCCAGACTCTGCCTAACTCATGTAAAGCAGGGCAGGTTGACAAGTGTGGCTTGAGAGACTGAGCTAGGGGGGCTCTCTGGAGCAGGCAGTGAGGGCAGAGGGGTGGTGAGTACATATTTGCCCCTTAATATCCACCACTAAAGACAGCACCTGTCCTCAAGAAACTTAGAGTAAGCAATTTCAGCTCTGCTAGCAAAACTGGTGTTTCCACTGGAGACAGCTGCTGAAGGTTTTGCAGAAGTCCATGGACCATGTTTGAGCTTTTAAATTAGTGAGTGTAGTCTAAACATTAATATTTCCTGTTCATTGGACCCGCAGAGGTGTCTCAATTTAGATTTTGTATTGCGTGGCTAACATAGCAAGAATTAGATTTTATTGGCTGCAGTAACACAATGGTTGTTTCCACTTCTGGGGGAAGGTAACTGTGTCTGTAATATTTAAAGTTTCATCTCCCTTGCTGTGCAAGACATAAGCTCATAATTACAGAAGTAGAGGAGCATGAAGCATTTTTTAGCTTTTACATAAAGCAGCGCACACAGGCTGTGTCAGCTTGTGGTTGCTTTTTGAGCAGTAGTTGCTTTGGAAATCTAAACTTGACTGCTGTCATGTTCACTGAAGTGTGCAGTAGGTATCTTTGGTGGTCACTCAAAGTGGATTATGACCAAGAAAGCAAAGGGCTGCTTCATTTAAATGGCCCAAGTAACTTGGAGGTAAAGGACTTGATGGAAATATTTAGAGGGGGTTTTCCCTTTCTTTTGCTCACTGTGTCTTTACTCTTCATGTGAAACAAAACCAAGCTAAATTAGTGTGAGTGAATTCTCTTTTGAGCATTGGCTGTTAAGATGATGAACTGTGCACATGTGCAGTTGGAACAGATGAGCAGCTCCAACTTGAGGCTGTTTGCTTTTTGCATGAACAGAGTTGCACGATTACAGCGACTTCCAGAAGAGGCTCGCATGAAGCCCCAGTTGCCTTTTAACTAAAAAGAACTGTTAAAAGAGGAAGGAGGACTGCTTGAAACTTCCTAATAGATGAGGAAATTTTTTTTTCTTTTAAATAGATGGAGTCTGCACGCAAAGCATGGGAGAATTCCCCAAACATGGGGGAGAAGAGTTCACCAGTGACCTCAGCAGCGTCTCCCATTGCTGGTGGCGGCAGCAGCAGCAGCAGCAACGCTGGGCCAAGCAGTGGCACTTACAGCTCCTTCTCAAGTGCATCAATGCCTCCTATTCCTGTGGCCTCAGTTACCCCCACAACGTCCCTCTCAGGTACCACATGGCAGAGCAGTAGTGTCCCCTTGTGTTGTTCCTTGCTTATGTTTTTTGAGGGATTGGATTCCCTTTGGAATTGTTTAATGCAAAGCTAACAAAAGGTTTGTGCTAGAAATGGAATGTCAGATCTGAGCAGCAACTTCCCAAATAACCTACCTGCCTTCACCTGTTTCACTTCAGTCAGCTGAAAATAATATTAAACTACTCTCTGCCTAAAATACTTATATGGACTTGAAGGAGGAGGTAGACTTCTCTTGTCTGCTGGTTTCATTTTGTTCAGCCAAATGGAGGCAAGCACGTAGATTTTGGGGCAGAGGATAATTCTGATGTTTTACTTCTGTTTGTACTCTTGCTTTTTAAGTTAAAGCTTCAAGAACTCATATCAAAACCTATTTGCAAAAGGCAGAGAAATGTCCAGCTGCTCTTCACAGCCAGTTCTTGGCAGCAAACAAAAGATGCTGAATCTGGTTAAGTCTTCTTGCCTTAGAATATTAAAATATATCTCCTTGAGAGGCACAACCACTGTGGGTTGCAATGTTTTGTTGAATAACTGACCAAGCTGCCTCCTTCAGAACCTCTGTGTGCTCCTGTGCCTGAGAAGGGAGATGTATCAGGGTTGCAGCACTTCCCACAGTGAACTCAACAGAATTGGCTCCATGTTTTTCTTGGGTTGATGGAAACAGCTGCATTAGGTTTCAGTGTTCTTTACCAGTTGTGGCTGTGCTCACAGAGCTGTCCTAAAACTTTGACCTCTGAATGATGAGGCTCTGAAATGTCTTTGGTTGTTGCATCCCTTGCTTCTCTCCTCCTAGGAGCTGGAACATACACGACCTCTTCACTGAGTACGAAGACTGCGAGCACCTCAGACCCTCCTAATATCTGCAAAGTGAAACCCCAGCAGCTGCAGACAAGCAGCCTGGCTTCTGCCAGCCACTTCTCCCAGCTGAGCTGCATGCCATCCCTCATTGCCCAGCAGCAGCAAAGTCCCCAGGTCTATGTGTCTCAGTCTGCAGCAGGTAATGGTGTTTGAGGCTGAGAAGCCACACATCTGCTTCTTTTTTTTTTCATTTTGGAGCTGGAGAGTTTAATTTGGTTCTGGTTTTGCTCTGCAGTAAAGACAGAATGATCAAGAGTGTTCTGTACTCAGATTCACTAATTGTGAATCTTACTCTAAATCTGCACTGCTTTATCAGGAAGTACAAAGGTAGTGCTGTATAGTTTGTTGAAGAAAGTAAGTCTGAGTCTTTTAATGTACCAATTTTCTGTTGCAGAATTGTAAATTGCTATTTAAGACCAGGAGTGATTTAGTTTTCTTTCTTAAAGTACTGCAGTAGTTGAGAGTTGTGACATTTTTTCTTCAAGGAAAATCCTACATCTAGTTAAATTACATGACAGTGTAACACATTCTTACCCTTCCTTCACCCAAGTGCCTTTTTTGCCCGGGATCTGTCGTTCATCCCTCCAAAACTGTGTGGGATTAATGATACCTGTGCAAGACTGATAGATTCTGGGGGTGAATTGGGAAAGATACCAAAGCTTTTGAGGCACCCAGCTCTCCAGTGCTGCTCCTTCTCCCAGGCTCTCTGGTAGCTGTTACAGTGGGAAGGACTGACAGTAGCTACATCTCTAATTCTTGATGAAAACCTTTCTAGAGGGGTGGTGTTGGGAATCAGGTACTAACTGTATTGCTCTTCCTGAGGTACTGCAGCTCAAATCCCAGCATTTTACATGGATACAAGTCACCTGTTCAATACCCAGCACGCACGTTTGGCACCACCTTCTCTGGCCCAGCAACAAGGCTTTCAGCCAGGCCTTTCTCAGGTATTTGGGGATTCCTAATTCACTTTGTTTCCCTCCCTTAAAGGCAATCCATATTGCCTTTGAAGTTCTACTAATGATTTGATGGGGGCAGGGGAGAGTGAGACTAAAGACTGCAAAAAATGGGGTCATGCCTGCCCTTGCTGTCTGTTCTGGTTCATGCAGGCAGTGTTTCATTGTTGGCCATGGAAGTTGAGAGAATAAGCTTCCACTCACAAATACATGGGGAAGTTTATATTCCTGGGAGGTGTTTCTGTGGCCATGTGAGTGCAGGCTTACTCAACTTCTCTCATACAAAATTATATGCAATCTCAGGCAGTTGTTTTATATGCAGATCTGAATATTTCACTCAATTTCTGCTGGTTGGTTGTGAGGAAAAGTATAACATTCAACTAGAAAGTCATTTTCATGAGGGCAGCAATGCTAGCTCTGCGTGCAGCCTTGGGATTTGACATTCTTATTTTACTTTTCATAATGCTACACAAATCCTCACACAGGTTCAACTGTAGCTTTTCTAACTTAATGTTTTCTCTTTTATGCAGCCTGCTTCAGTTCAACAGATCCCCATCCCCATCTATGCACCTCTGCAAGGACAGCATCAAGCTCAGCTGAGTTTAGGAGCAGCACCAGCTGTTTCACAAGCCCAGGAGTTGTTCAATTCCTCCTTACAACCTTACAGGTAGGCAGCATATGCAAAGTTCTTTGGGGTTTTAGTGTCAGAATTACTGAAATTAGTTCCCTGCAGACTTTGTTCTGTGCTCCATAGCTGCCTCATCTTCCTGTCTTCCCCAAAATCTCTTCTGTCTGAGAGCTCTGTGTGCAGACTGTCTGCCTTGTGTAGATGTAGCTGTGAAATCATGGGTTAAAAAATGATGCATGATAGTTGTATCTTTAGGAACCCAGGCTAAAGAGCTGAAAGCATCAGTCTGCCATACTAAGAGAACAGAAAATGTCTGTCCCTTTAGTTCAGCAGTTTGTTTTTCCTAATCAAACAGCACTGGAGTCTTGAAACACTGTGAAGTTCCAGCTCGAACTCCTCGGTAGTAAAAATCTCATTGCAGATGTGGAGGGGCTGCATGGGATGTTTCAGAATGTTTTCTGTTTGCTGCAAAAGGTAACAGTCAGACCAGTGTCTCTCCAGTGGCACTGACAGCCAGACAGACTTCCCCTGTAAGCCTTTCAAAGCTTCCTTGCACTTCCCGTGAAAACTGCTTCACAGCAGTATAATCCTGACAAATGTTGTTAGTTCCACTTTGAGAAAGCTGCTTGGGAAGTTTAATTAGAGGGTTTTGCATGGCTGTAGTTAAATCTGCTTGTTGCGATGTAGAAGGCTGGGGCCACAGAAGGTTTAATTAACCACATTTGTATCCTGACTTTGGTGCTTGGCTGACTTTGTGGGACCAAATATTGCTTGTCCTGCTGCAGCTGACAAAAGCTGTTGCAAACAGTTGGCTAATTGCAGAAACACAATCAGGCTGGCATGTGGTCCAGATTAAATAAATCTGATCACACACAAACATGGCATTAATGGAGTTCTAACAGTGTGAGTGCTTCTCCCACGTAGAAAATGTGCAGAGGAGGATAAGCTTGGAGATGTACAGGTTGCTGGTTTAAAACATTACAACCAAAAGTTAAAAGTGAGCTAAAAAAAAACTTGGGAAAAAAATTCTGGCTCCATTGAAGCCAGTCCTCTGCATCCAGTCTGGAAGAGTTTTCCCAGTGCTCAGAGGATGGCTGTAAGAGTGTTCTGCAGTGAAGGGAGGGTGCAGAGCAAAGCTCACCCAGGTGTGGGCACAAGCAAACCCCAGCAGATGTGCAGGAGCAGTGCTGTGCTCACACACAGCCAGCACCAGGTAAAGTAAAAAGTGTTTTCACATCAGAAACACTCTCCTCTGAGCTCCAAAGCTTTGAGAGGAGCACTTAGTTAAAAACTCTTGATGCTTTAGCCTGAAGGTGGCTACTCACCAAGTTCCTAATGGGGATGTTCAGATAAATATTTCTGATGGACTAAGCTTGTCTGTGGTGCTTTGCTGTACTGGCTTCAGTCTTCTTTAAAAAAACTGCAACTTCCCCATGCTGCTGACAAAGGAATTGAATAGCTGGTTAAAATTAAAGGCTGTGAGATCCTTTGAAATCAAAACATTTATTTGAAAGCTACCGTGGTCAGCATCCAGTGATTTAAGGTGTATTAGAAGTTGGACTGTGGAGTCAGGAGAACAAAGCAGTTCACTTAATGACTAAATGGGGCTACTCACATGTGCTTTCCCATCCCATCTTGTAGCACAGGATCTGAGAACTGGAAGCTTTTCTGTGTTACAGTTAATTATCCAACAATTACTGCAGCATGATCATCTAAATAGCTAATTGTGATTTAAGATTTTAGTAAAAAGCCTCATTGCTTTTTCCTGTGGCCTTTAGTAGCAGCTGTTACCTTGTTGTGTGCAGAGTAAATTGAAAAAAATCTACCTTTCTCAGGTGAAAAGGTGTTCAGTAGAGCTAAGCATCCTAATTCTGTTTAAACAATATAAGCTGTGCTCTTCATTTTTGGTGGCTCATTGCTGGGCTCTGTCAGAATTTTTATGAATGGCACTTGAATCTCTTGCAGATCCCAGCAAGCTTTCATGCAGAGTGGTTTGTCTCAGCCATCACCAGTGGTCCTGTCTGGCACAGCCTTACACAACTTCCCAGCAGTGCAGCACCAGGAGCTGGCTAAGGCACAGTCCAGCCTGGCCTTCCAGCAGACCTCCAACACTCAGCCTATTCCTATCCTGTACGAGCATCAGCTGGGGCAGGCTTCAGGACTGGGAGGCTCTCAGCTGATTGATACACACATCCTGCAGGTAGGAAATGCTCCACATGCACACCTTCTGCACTGGCCTGATACAGGACATCAAGTCTTGCTCAACCTGGGTGGCAGGAAACTTAAGACACTTGGAGGAGAATGTTCTTTTAATTTAATAAATGTACATTAGCATAATCTCTGAATTGAGGCTTGTTCCCCAATTTACAGGGCTCCTTGTGCTTCTGTCATTAATTAGAGCTTCAGGTTTAAATTCTCTAAATGTTGATAAAGGGCTGTTCCACCACCTGCAAATGAGAGCTTTATCACAAAGTGAAACCTTCACATGTGTCAGCTGCCCTTCAGAGAAACCCTGGGGTTTCTCTGGCACTGGTTGCTGCACCACAGAGCTGCTCTCCTGAGTGCTCCTGATGGGATGGTGTCTCTTCTCTTCCTAGGCCAGAGCTACCCTCACTCAGGCTTCAAATCTCTACTCTGGGCAAGTTCAGCAGCCTGGCCAGAGCAATTTCTACAACACTGCACAGTCTCCCAGTGCTCTCCAGCAGGTAAACTATGGCATGGTAAATTTCCTACATTGTATTCTTCCTAAAAGCATGTTGTGGTTGGTGGTGTCTGTGGGGTGGGAATAGAGGGGAGGGCTGAGACAATCTTTAATTCTTCCAAAATAAAATTGGAATGTTAATAGTGAGGGAGGGCTACAGCAGCAGCACTGCACAAAGTGAATGGCTCAGAGGTTGGATGGCCTGCATCAATTCATGGTGATCATTTGTCCCTGGCATCCTTCTCTTGAATAGTTCATTTCTCAGTGATGGGCAGATACTTAATTGGCACAATGCTGTTGCTAATTGATTGAGGCACATGATGCCTTTATGGATGCAGATACCAGGAGTGGTGGGGAGAGAGAGAGAGAGAGAGAAGCAAAGTCCAGGTGCTTAGTGCAGCCTAATTGTTAATACCAGTTCTCACTGAGCTGGAACCCAGGAGTGCTCACAGAAAATACCTGAGAAGTCAGCAGATAGGTGATCATGCAGGACAGCCAGGTCAGTAAAATAACTCCACTGATTTGAAGGTTTTTTCATTCTTTTGTGAAAGAACTGCTAAATTGCTCTATGCAGGCATTCTGTCATATTTACAGGATACTGTCTAGTGGTTTCCATCTTCTGGTTCCTTTTTTTTAATTTAAATCGCTTCCAAAAAAAAAAGCTTATGATGGATTGATTTATTATAATAGCCTACCTCCTATGCAGGAAAAGCTGCCAAGTCAGAAATCCAGAAGAGTTGTAAAAGATTGGATGTTGTCTGTTGGAAATCTAGCACAGTTTTAAGGACCTTTTAGAAGAGTTGGTACTTTGAATGTGTTCAGTTCTCGCTGTCTATCTGATTTTAATCTGTCACCCTTCAGAGCAGAGTCCTTGTAAGCCTTTCACACTTGGGAATCTCTAATCCTTCTCCTCATCACACTTAGAATATAATTTTGCAGGTAGTGGATTGTCAGACCAAGACATGCAGTAACTCCTGCCAGTCAGGTCACTGCTGTTGTATTTCCATGTTTATCACTATCACTCTGCTGTTTTCAGCCCACAGCACTTTTGGTAAATGCAAACAAGGGACAGGCTGTGTGTTTTGGCATTGTTTTTAAGGTCAAACTGCTGGTTGTTGGAACTCCTGGAAAGTAAAATCTAATTTTTATCCCAGTGTCCTTTGACTAGAATTATTTGAAGTAAACAAATAAGTCTGTCCTGTCCTGTCCCCCCCACCCCCAAACTGGTTATTTTGTTCTGCTTTTGTTTTCTGAGTTGAATTAAATTTCCCTGCCACACAGTGAAATCCTGTTGAATGATGTTGGAGGCAGGAGATCTCATGCACCTTTGTTTCTGAAAAGCAAAGACCCAAATGCCACTAGAACTGTTTATAAAGGCAAACTGAGCAATAAATTCACTTACTTGCTTGCAGCTCTCTGGTTAAATAAATGAACTCATTAAGCCATTTGCCTGGGATAAAGCTGAAATAGAGATGGTAATGACAGTGACATAATGGCCTTTGTGTCTCTGTTACTGGTGATTTTGTGCTTTCTCTGCAGGTGACAGTACCTTTGCCAGGATCACAGATTTCCCTGCCCAACTTTGGATCCACAGCACAGCCACTGATAGCCCTGCCCCAGTCCTTGCAGCCACCACTACAGCACACCCCACCACAAGCTCAGGCTCAAAACCTGAGCAGACCTGCCCAAGTGACCCAGCCCTTCAGAGGATTGATCCCAGCAGGAACTCAGCACAGCATGATTGCTGCAACTGGGAAGGTAACAACATTGCCACAGCTGCAGGACAGAAATTAATGTGAAGCACAGCTGGATTTTGGTTTATATAACCAGCTCAGCAATTCACCCTGACTTCTTGCATCTTAAAAGTCTGCCTCAGCTTTAAAAGATAAAAAAGCCAGTCAGGGTTAATGCCTGAGTGACTGGTTCTGTGCATTTAGCTGAGGTTTTGTAGCTAACTTGGTGCTGGTCCATTTGCACTGCAGGAATACCTGGTTTGATAGTGGCATCATGGACTAGTAGGGGATTTAATGCAGAAGCCATGTGGAAAACAGAACTGAGATGTTGTTAGAGCAGCAGGGGAGCAACAGGACTCTGTCAGGGCTGGTGGCAGATTCTGGGCCTGCTTGAGTTTGTTGCTTTGCTTCTGGACTCAAACCAGAAGAAGCTGTTTGGGTTCAAGGGTTTCCAGTACAAAATGGGGAGTTTTAGGGGCTTCAGTGGACTCTGTATCAGCCATGACCTTAAGCCAGAATTGAACTCTGCTATTATTGCTGGGGGTCTGCCTTTCTCAACAGCACAGCATGGTGCATATTAAGAATGTAGCATTGTATTGCAAGACAGGATCTTTCTGTAATGAAAAAAGAAAAGGCTGGTCTTGCAGCTCAGCAAAACTGAGCGACAGCTCTAGTAAGGAAACAACACTAAAACAGTGCAAGAAACTTGTGTATTATGGGGGGAATTCTCTCCTCACCTTTATGTGAAGCTGCTAAGGTAATTGCTAATGAGGGGATGTGTGGAGCTGGCTTCCAATCACAAGGTCTCTTGTCTTAGATGGAATCCCAGCTTTACAGGCACCGGGGATTTTCGGATAGTGTGCAGCACTCGGCAGTTGCAGTCCGCTTCCAGGTGAGCAGTGGGTGACACCCTGGACATGGACACAGCTCAGCTGACTGGCAGGAACAGCAAGGTCCTCCCACCTGAGGGACTGATCCACCTCTGCACCTGAAATCCCTGCAGCTTCTGGCCTAGATTTTAGGGTGGTTTTGAATATAAAATAACCCCACAGTCCCAGTGATTTACAGCTGCGATTAGAACAATCTCGGGTGTTAATTCCACGTCTCGGACAGTAATGGCAACCAGAATTTCAGACCACCTGGATGAAGTTTGCATCTCCTCACCCCCAGAGTGTGTGGGGGTTTTTGCACCGTGCAGTTTTCCAGTTTCATGGGATCTGGCCAAATCTTTCCAGCTTGGCAGTTGTTAGGAGCCCATTTTGCAAGCAGCAGCATGTTTCTTGCTGCAGTTGTCGCTGGAAAATGATCACTCATTTCAGCAAAAAATGAGGGAAGAGCTGCAGTGGGGTGCTGGCCTTAGATGACTTTCCTGCCCTGCTCTAAGATTCCTGTCATGTTGCTGCTAAAGAAAGTTAACTTAAAACAGCCTCTCATTTTTAAGGGATTTATTGTTGCTGTTATGCTTCATGGCCATGTGTGGAAATACACTGTTCCAAAGACTAATTTATTCTGTTGAGTGTATCTGCAGAATAGCATTCAAGAGTCATTGCTCCACTTAGTCTGGAGATTGTTTTGCATGAATGACAGCTCCATTTTTGCTGTGATTTGGGTTTGTTTATTTTTATAGACCTGGACTATTCTTTGGTGGTATTCTTCTTCTCAGCATTTTTCAGGATTATTTCTAAATATTTTCGTGTGGTACCTGAGATGGGAGTCTTGGATAAGGAGATCTCAACTCCAAAACATATCTTTTTTCTTTTTTTTAGGGCCAAATAGATGAAATGACTCTCAAACCCCCTGTCATTATGCAGGAGGAGCAAATTAGAAAGCCAATACCATTGCTGCAAGTGCCAGATAGGGCAGGAAAATTGTACACAGAGGTGCTTGTGGTGCTGGGCCTGTCCTAATTATAAGAGGCTGTTCTGCAGTCAGGCTTTCATCTCCACTTAAGTGACCTCTTTTCATTGAGGTAAGCTAACAGCTGCTTAGCAAATGTAATTTTTTAAATTAGAATTAACATGTCAGTTGCTGTGTTTTTCAGATATCAGAAATGGACCTGAAGGCCTTTGGAGGTGGCATTGATGTGAAACCTGGAACACCACCAGTTACTGGCAGGAGTACTACCCCAACCTCCAGTCCCTTCCGGTAAATCTCCCTGAAGCTCAAAATTCCTTAAAACCAGAGCTAGAAAATGTACCCAGTCATGCATGAGCAGCCTTTTCTGGAAGTAGGAGGTGAGGGGCCACTGATACACAAGACAGTGCTTAATCTGAGCTCATGAGCAGCATTCCAGTAGGTCATCACATCTGCTGTAGTTAAACAGAAGGAAATAGCTCCGAAATAAAAGGTGAAAAATACTTCTTTGGGTAAATGAAGCTAAACAAGAGTGGCAGGGAAGATGTTGTTTGGGATAAAACTGTAGGACAGTTTATCTAAATTGTGGTGTTTGAAGTAAAAAACACTTAAAGGCTTAGACAGCAATTGTGGCAACAGTTCTGTTAGAGGAGTAAGTGTTGTTGCCAGGTCTGTAAGCTGCTCTTAAGTGAAATTAGTAAACAAAACAGACTCCTTTGAGCTTACAAAATACTGGTGTGTGGAGCTTAGCTGGTGTCCCTGCCACTGGTGCCCCTCTGCTCATTTTGCCAGGAGTGCATCACTCACACCCTCTGCACAAGAACTCTCTGCAAGGCAGGCTCTGTTTCTTGAAGAGGGCTGTTCACTCTTTCTTCTTTTTCTGTTCACTCTCTTCTGTTTGAGGGCTGTTTGCTGCCCTTCCCCCAGATAATCAGTCAAGCTGCATGTAATTCATGGTGATTCAACACCTTGGAAGTTTTAGTGGAGGGTCACGTTCTTAGCCAAATAAAACGGGGAGAGCATTTTCTGTGAATTCTTGAAATCTGTTCAAGTGCATTTTGAAACATAGGACAGCAGGTCAGAGTAGAAGCAGCTGCATGCTCACTGCCTGTTGGGACAAGCTCTGAACTTGCCATGGTAGAGCAAAGAGTGACTGCAAAGGAGCAGGACTCAAGATAGCAGGGATGGAAACTACATCTAACATGACAAATCTAACATCAGTGTTTGTGTCATGAGTGCTTGGGGGAAAGGGCTCTTTCATACAGACATGCCCTGGCACGATTATGCTTTCTCTTTGAATTCTGAAGTTCAGAGGGTTTTTTGCACATAGGAGCTTCTATATAAAAAAAGTTTCACCCTTTTTTTTTTTAATTCAGAGATTCATTCTTCCCCCTCCAGTACTGAATTTCTAGTTAAGTTGTAACTAGGGGCAGAAACATCCTGTGAATGAAAGCAGTTGATTTTAACTGGAGTTCTTTCTTTTAGGGCCAGTTCTACAAGTCCTAACAATCAGTCCAATAAAATGAACAGCATTGTCTACCAGAAGCAGTTCCAGTCAGCAGCTGCAGCTGTGAGAATGACACAGCCCTTTCCTGCACAATTTGCACCACAGGTAGGTGATGGGTGGCTTCCTGCAAACAGATCTCTTCCTCTCTATGACCTGGTGGCTCTGACTCTACTCTGTCTCCTCAGGCTTTGTCATGGGGAGATACAAAATGGAATCCTTAAAATGAAATGGCATAAGAAACACAATTTCAAGATCAGAGCAAAAAGTTACCTCTCTGAAGTAGTGCTGATTTTGTGGTGTTTAATTTTGAGCTCTGTGCACACTGAGGAATTTAATGCAAGTTGTGAATGATGTAGAACAGATGGTGTTGTGGCTTCCCCAGGCAGCTGTAATGCACCTCATCCTGCAGAAACAGGTCATTTCCCTGGGGAAGGGGAGAAGCTTCATGTCTCAGAAGGGTCCCAGTGCATATTTTACACGTGTAAAGACAAAGCAGATTTGCAGCTCTGAAGTATGGAAGGAGCAGTTCAGGTTGGAAAGGGTCTCTGAGGTCACACAGTCCATACAAGGCAGGGCTGGTGGCAGAGGGGTTGATCTGCTTTGGCATTCCAGGGAGCACAGCTTACAAGGGTGGTGCATCTCTGTTGCAGGTGACTGGAGCCAGGCTGCTAGGGAAATGTAGCCTCTCTAAAAGTGTAGGATATTTCTGTCTTCCTTTTAGCATTTGGAGTGTTTGACTGCAGGACTTGAGCTTTGATTTCTGGATTGTCACTGGCAGAAACTGCCTCACCTTCCTGGGACTGCCTTTCACCAGTGTCTGCTCCACTGCCCTGAGAGGGTCTTCTCCCTGGTCACAAGCTGGGTTGAAGTTGTTGGTGCTGCTTTCAGGCACAGCAGCACTGCAGGGCTGTTTTGCTTTTGCAGTTCAAGCCTGTTTTCTTGACATTCATTTCATAGCAGAGTAGCAGCTTTTTCCCCTCTAAGATAATGCCAACGTGCAGTCGAGTTGGCAATTTTCTAATTGAGAAATGTCTCTTTTTGTTGTTTTTCCCCCACTTAGATCCTCTCTCAGCCTAACCTGCTCCCTCCATTGGTAAGAGCCCCATTTACTAACACCTTCCCAGCGCCTGTTCAGAGGCTGCCGGTAGTTCTGCATAGTCAGATGCCGTCTCAGATGAGCACAGGCCTTATGAGCCACCCTCAGTTACCACGTGTGGCCAGAGGTCCTTGTGGATCAGTACCTGGAGCCAGAGGCACTCAGGCCCAGGCTGCGCTGAAGGCTGAACGAGATGTGAAGGTCAGTATGTGAACAGCAGTGCTGTTACCAGCAGTTCAGGCTGACAGCTCCCAGGGCAGGCATGTGTCTGCAAGTCATGGCTTCAGAAAGTGCCTCTGGACCCCAAGCCAGCAACCAGGCTCTTAACAGACCTTCTCTAAGCCCTGATGGTTTTAAATAAGAATTTTAGACTAAAATATTTATAGGGAGTTCCTGTCTTGAGTGGTCTCGTGGTCAGCAGCTGTGGAGCTGCCACTGCTGTCCAAGGCAAAGTGAGGTGTCAGGAGCCTGCTTATCTTTGAATGAGCAGTGAAGCTGCACACCTGGCTGTTAGCTGTCCCTTCACCCCCAGCTCCTCCTGTTCCAGCCAGCCTCACTCCTTGGGGACTCTGGACAGTCTTTCCCTGTGGTTTGAAGTGCCTGTAGTGAATTCTCTGTGCTAGATTGCAGTACCTGGAGCACTCTGCACAACAGGGGACTGCATTTCAGTAGCAGGTGATGACAGTCACCCTAACTTGTTACAGCACTTTGGGACCCTTCAGTTCAAGGCAAACTCTTCTTCCAAGGCAAGACTGCAGGGTGGGACATCTGTGTAGGGACACTGCTGGACACTGAGCCTGTCTGCTGCAGAAAAGAAGTTGCTTGAACAGATGGTGCTTACAGGCTCCTTCCTCTGCTGCCATTCCTGTAACCTGTGCGCTCAGGTGTCAGAGCAGGAGAGCGCTATGCACAGCTGGGGGAGGACTGATTAACCCTTCAATTCCAGGTGGTTGGTCCATTTCCTACTGCCAGTTTATGCAGCCTGTAGATGCTTACCAGGTGATGCTTAACAGATTGTCCTGAATGTGCACTGTGGATTGAATGTAGCCAGTCAGAGCAAATACTGACACAGTTCTGGTGTCTTTAATCTCCTGCAAACACTGCTGAGAGCAGTGAGAGTTACTCTGTCATGCTTGGTTACTGGTGATCAAGTCATCCAGCCTTAACCTCAGGGGATGGCTGAAATTTAGGCAAAAGGTTTCAGGTGTCTGTCTGGCTCCAGTAAAATCAGGCTGTTGCTGCAGTCCTGCAAACCAGAGTTCACAGGTTTGTTTTCTGTTCTCTTGCTGCTTGACTTACTTGGAACAGCTACAAAGTATGAGAGCCAAGGCCTCTTGTTGCAGACTTCTGCTGTTTTGTCTCCCCATTGTTGTGTGTGTGTCTCAGCCTCATTTTTTGTAAAAAAGCAGAAAATATTCAGAGAGGTACATGGAGGTTTAGTGCCTGTATTGTAGTTGGGGTTTCTTGTGTTAAGGTACTCCTTTCTAATTTAAAATAAAAAGGTGCTTGACTGCATTGGGCTTTATTGTTCAACTTCTGAGTGATTGAACTCTTAATGGAGTCTCTGCAGTCTGGGCAGGACAGCCAAGTGCTTGCTCTGAAATGTCTGATCAGTATCAAAACTGTAACTGGAAGGTGTCACAGAGGGAATTCCACAGATGCAGGTCAGGGCTGCTGGTAGGATTCGGAGGAGGGAAGGAAGGAAGGCAGGCAGGCAGTTTGTGCTGCCTGGGATGAGAGCCTGCTCAGAGCAGGAGGCAGGTCAGGCTTCAGCTCACACAGAGCACAGTTCTGACCCCGGTTCATTTCCATCCCAGCTGCAGGCTCAGTGTGTGCCCAGAGCCACAGGGGGGAACGGGGTGCTCAGACTGTGCTGCTGGGAGAGCCCTGTGCTCCAGAGGGGCAGCAGGAGCAGTGACAGCTGGAGTGGCCCTCGGGCCCAGGCCCGGTCGTGCAGCCACAGCTGCCTCTGCTCGTGTCTGACCTGTGCTCAGGGGAAGCCACAGCTCAAGCTGCTGTCAGCAGTGCTCATACTTGTACAGCTCTGCAATAGTAGTGGCATAAGAATAGGTTGGGTAATGCTTCAAACTGTTGTCCCTGATCCTCTTTTTCGGGGAAGGATTAGGAAGAGCGAGGGAAGCCTAGGCACGATGTTAAACTACTGCTGAGGAGCCAAGCACCCAGATGTGGTGACATCAGGGCAGCATCAGCATGGACACTGCCTGTCTAGGAAACTAATCTGGCCACTGTGGTCAGTCTTTCCCCTTTCATGTGGGAAATACTTGTGAAGTCACTCCAATTCCAATGCCCTCTCTTCAGTAAACTTACTTTCTCCCTCTCTTAAGGCAAAGCAAAGAGCAGAGGTCCTTCAGTCCACCCAGAGATTCTTTTCTGAGCAGCAGCAGCAGCAGCAGAACAAACCCATAGGAGGCAAAGCCCCCAAAGTGGAGGAGAACGGGAGCAAACCCAGCGAGGCAATTGCTGACTCTCCAGGAGTCTGCCAGGACAAAGCCGAGGAAAAGGCCACCCCTGCGCCTGCTGCCACACCGAAACCTGTTAGAACTGGACCAATCAAACCTCAGGCAATCAAAACCGAGGAAACAAAATCTTAGAGGCTGTGTTCCCGTGGAGGGGGAGAGGGGAGGGTGGGCGAGGTGTCAGCAGCGTCAATTGGTGGCCCGAAGGATGAAGAGCAGCCTGCTCTCCCTGCCGGGCTCTGAGCAGCCCCACGGGGCGTAGAAGCCAGCAGCAGTCGTGGTGCCAGCTGCTGTGTGTCCAGCTGAGCCCCGGGCTCTCGGGCTCACATCTGCTCTAACAGCATGAAGGCTGCTTTGGGGTGTGCACGTCCCACCCGTGCGTGCCCCCTTTGGCTCGCACCCGCCTGCTTCCCAAAGCCACAGCACGGAGAAGTAGCAGCTGTGGGGAGGCATTTCCTAGCTGACACGATGACTTCTTATTTTCTTCAGGCTCTGATCTTCAGCTGCTATTTATCTTTTTATAAACCCGTGAGTATGAGAACATGCAGATCTGAAGATGGTGCTGGGCCAAGTAATGTGTGTTAAGTTTTTAGTGACTTAAGAAGCTTCTATCTTGTATAAACAAAGGGATCCACGCATTTGCCACACGAGGCTTAACCTAACACAGAGTAACACTGGCAGTGTTGGATTTCCCTCTGAAGGCAGTGCTTTGCTGGCTGCTGCTGCTTGGATGACAATTTACTGCATTTAGATCACCATATGAAAAAGCTGCTTGGCCACCGGTGTCCTCTCCACCCGCTGCCCCCCCAGTGGCTCTCACCCCTGGAGTTGAAGGTTCGTTGCATCAATAGTCAGATTTGTTCCGTTCACCCCTGTCCAGCTGTCTTTATATGATGCGAGTGGTCCCTAAACGGTTTCCAGTTTCTGTCTGTAACACAGCAACGAGCACTTAAACTGTGCCACGAGAATAAAAGAAACCTTATCAGATTAACGAGAGTTTTATCTCAAAGGTGCATTCTTTATATCAGAGCTGCGTCGCACCACCTCCTTGCCCACAGTGTGCTGGAAAGTAGAATCAAGTCAAATAAATGCCTTTTTAATTGTATCCTCTAGTATTCTAGCTGTAGGACAGTACTGTATGATACTTCTGTGAATGTAAGATATCCTGTACCTGCTTATGATATGTAGTAGTGACTGTGCTATACTGGAGCTGTTTTTAATAATGTTATTCTAGAGGTTTTTTTCCAGACAATGATTGAAAAAGCTAATAAAAAGCACCAGGTACCACATCAGTAGCAGAATTTGCTGGTTTTTTCTGGGATTTTTTTTCTTTTTTTTACGTTTTTTGGAAGGAAGAGTTGAAAGTCTAATGTGTATAATTTTGTTCAAATGACTGCAGAAGCTGGAAAGGCTGTTGCTGCTATTGATGCCTAGTGAATCGCTATTGGTTATCTTTTTATATAAATATATATATAATTTGAATTTTTGGAAACTAGCTGTGATGTCAACTTTGGAAAAAAGTATCCCACTTGTAGTGTGAGTTGGCATTGTACAGAAATTAACAGCCATATTGGTCTAGAAATGTTAAACTTAATTTTTTTTCCATTTGTACAGGGGTAACGCACTGTATGAAATATGTACGGTCTTATTTACATGGGTTTGATTACAGAAACTAATAAAGTATTCTCTAAATAAAGCCCCTGGCTGCTCTCATGATTGCTGCAGGAGGAGAGCACCGCTCCCAGGGAAAGGCTCCTCAAGGAAAATGCTCCCAGAAGCTCCTTTGTGTATCCTGGCACTTTCCCAGCCATTCTCCAGCCAAGGACTCACAGGACGTGGCCACCACTTGCCCCAGCAGGAGCTTGATGGTGTTTGCTGGGAATTCCATCTCCAGCTGGTGGAGCTGGGGGTTGTTCCAGACAGGAGCTGGGATGATGCTGCTTGTCCCATCGGCCAGTGAGTGATAGTGATGCCTTGAGTTTGAGCTTTCGTATTTTCCAGATTCTGTACTGCATTGGTTTATAACTCTGAACTCCATATAAAGTGTTAGCAGCTCTCCTCACAGCTCAGTCACACAGATCAATTCTTTTCCAGAACCAAGGACACCATTGCAGCTCCAGGCCCAAAAAGGGCAAACAGCAGGGAATTGAGGAGAGCAGGCTGGGAGGATGGGGCTGCATAACCTGGAGCTGGAATTGGACAATGAACTCCAATATGGAAATGGACCCAAACTTATGAAAGTGTGAAAACTCCTGACCCAGGGTCCATCTTGGGTGGAGCCATGGCCAAGCTCTTGCACTGCCCAAGGTGGATCCTGTGAAGCCCTTTAATAAATCCCTACTTTATTCCTTTAACTCTGCCCAGCCTCTGTTCCGGGGAGCCTCTCAAGGCAGCAGCAGCACTGGGAGAAAGGCAGGAGTTCAGGGAGCCCTGGCCTGAGCCTTCCCTGCACCCTGCCCTGGGCTGTGGGCTCAGGACAGGCAGGACACACTCAGCTGCCACCAGAGGGAACTTGCTTCCCACAAACACCAGGAACTTTTGGTGTCAGTCTCTGGGAAGTAATTCCTGCCTGGGCAGAAGGTGCTGGCTTGCTCTGCACCTCTGAGGACAGGGAGGATGCAGCCAGGAGTGTTGGGCTGGCTCTGCAAGCACCACCAGGAGTTGGGCAGGTTGACCTTTGGTCAGAGGTGTCGCTGCCAGCCCTGGGGTGGGTTGGGAAGCAGCAGCTTAGGGCCACCAGAGGAGCTGGAGTTCTTTCCTGCCCAGGTTGGTTCAGGGTAAAACTGCAGCAATATGAAGTAAATCAAAGGTGCTGGAATCCACAAATGCAGCTGTGGGCAAAAGGAACCCTGAGCAGGTCGCACTCAGGGTAAATCACCTTTTTCACAAGGATCTGTATGAGCACAGCTGCAGTAAATGCTTGGGAAGGAGGATGGACATGGGGCACTGATTGAATGTGGACACTGCTTCCATCTAGAAATGTGCTATAAAAGTAACTCAGTTGTGATGTTTCCCTGCTTTGACGTTGTCCTCAGCCTGTTTCATCTTAAAAGGACACCCCAAAAATGGGAACTCATTCACCAGACTGTTCTATTTTTAAGGAAATGCTGCTGAAAGGATTCATGTTCACTTCTGTAGTAATAAAGCCATTGGGAAGTCAGAGGAATTTCCCACAGCCGGCTGTGGGAATGTACCAGGCTTTGGACTATTTTGTGCTCAGAGCAGAACAAGGGGAGTATTTCTGCAGAAGTTTAATTAAATGCTTGGGCATTTTGTGCCTCCAAATAACCCAGGTTGGATGTGTGCCTCTCCAAAACCCCAAACCACGCCAGCTGCCTTTGAGGCCAGGTGGAGCTTTCAGTCACTGACCCCGGTTGATTGAATATTTTATGACATTTAATCAGATAACTTGCTCCTGGCTATTTACAGTGGAGTACCTCTTGCTTTTTTTAAATTTGAGTGGGATTTTGTTTGTAATCTCTTTTCTAGGACTCTCGTAATCAGAAATAATTGTGCTGAACCTCCCAGAAGTTAGGGAACAATTTTGTTTGGGGAATTCAATTTCTTTCTCCTTAATAATGTTGAGGCTGTGAAAAGGTTGTAACTTTTCTCCAGGGCAAGGGCCAGAGAGGGGTTAAATGTGACTGGGGCCAGATCCAGCAACCCCCCTGGGCTCAGGCTGGCTTCTTGCTGGGATGTGGGCAGGGAGGGCTTGTTTTCCCAAAGCCTGTTAAGTAAAGCAGCGTATTGAGCGCTGTTCAGCTCCAGCCCAGCTTTCTGGAAATCCTGTGTACATTGGCTTGTCCTCCTTTATTTTCTCAGTCAATTAAGAGATGGACTTCCCGGCCTGAAAAGGCCCCGGTGCGGGAGGGGCGGGAGCTGTCTGCCCTCGGTGTCTGGGCTCACCGCGGTCCCGCTGCTCCCCGGGGCTCTGCACAAACCCTGCCTTTCATCCCGGGGCTTGGCTCAGCCCCCCGGGAGCTGCGGGGTGAAGTGGGACTCCAGCCTCGCCTCCCACCCTATTTTGGGACAGAAATGCCTTTCTCCCATCCTTGGTGGCAGGTTTGCTGGGCGCTGCTGGCTCTGGCTGCTGCCTGCTTGGCTCTCCCCTGCCCTCACCCAGATCCTGCCCTGGCCCCAGGGCTCCCCAGCTCTGCGTGTGACAGTGACAAGGGTGATGTGTTCCTGACCCTCCTGGGCTGAGCCTTGCTGCAGAACCTGGGGCCATCACTGGCCACGGGGACACCTTCACTGGCCCTGGCTCAGGTGAGATTCCCAGCCTGGCTCTGGGCCTGCCAGGAGCAGGAATGGGTCTTTCAGCCTCCTCCCTCTTTGTGCTGGGCTCCCACTGTAGCTTACCAAACATATCTTACATGTATCATCTCACTTTTTACAACCATCTTGTATTTTTCCAAAATAAAGCATGGGGATGATGCATAAACCAAATGCAAACATACAGTGCTGCTACACTTACAACAACGTTAGTGTCAGGAGGACAGCAGTGGGGTGAAGCATCTCACTGAAAATCCCTGTGATGATCATCACAAGTGATCATCACAAGTGTCCCACTGTGTTCTCTGTCCTTTTCCACTGCTCCAGTACCTGGTGTGTTGCTGTCAGAAGCTGCCTTCCAAAATGTGGAATTTTCCTGCAAAAGGCTTTACAGGTCCCCCCACCAGCAACTTCAGCCTGCAGGTGCATCAAGAGGGGCCCCAGCCCCACCACACTCCTTGGAAAACAGGCTTGGAAAGACGAGGTGCGAGGCAGCAGAGGTGCTGGGCAATGTTTATTGGGCCAGGACCCTATGCAGCCCCTGGGGAATGAGGTTGTTGCTGCCCCAAGTGCCAGAGGGGGAAAGAAGCCTCCTCCTACAAGCTTTCTACAATAAATAGATAAAACAGCATGTTTTGGACTGGTGTGGGGAGAGCTGCTGGCCTGGGATGGCCTGTAAAGCTGAAGCACATGGCTGGAAGGGCTGGCTACCGAGGGGCCACCCGGCTGCAGGATGCTCTGCCAGCACTCCTCACCCCTGCTCTCTTGGCTGCTTTTTTTCCTCAATAAAACAAGGCTTGTGCAATGTGTGTCTGTATTTTCTGCTGCTTTTGAGCCTACTCGATGATTTTTGGAGGTGGCTGAGCTCCAGGATGCCCTTGGGCACCGGGAGTGTGGGATGCCAGTGGAGCTTGTGGGATCTCTGCATGAGAGCTCTGCAGGGCTGGAGCCTGGAAACAACAAACCCTGACCCCACAGAGGGGATCGCTGCTCACAACTAGGGAAAAACGCTTATTTTAAGGCAGGATCCTCCTCCACAGCCCTTCTACCACCTGTTCTCCCAGCCCTCACCATGCCCCAGCCCTCCCTGCTCCACATTCGGGGTGGCCAGGCTGGGTGCTCAGGGAGGTGCTGGAGCAGCTCAGGGCTGGGTACGGCTGTGACCCATCCAAAACCCACCGAGGCTGGTGAGAGGCATTTCCCTGGCTCTGCCAGGCTCTGGAGCAGTGCTTCATCTCTCTCTGCTGCACTTGAGCACAATGCGATGTGGCTGGGCAGCGTGTGGCCCCCAGCACCACCCGAGGCTGTGTGAGGTGGCGCTCCCGGCCGTGCCGGGGGAAATGGGGAGGGAAGCAGGGTGCCAAGGCACGCACGAAGGTCCCGGGGGCCGAGCCGGTGCACTGCCAGCCTCGGCTCACGCCCGGGAGAGGCGGACGGGGTAGGTGACCATGTTGAAGCTGTCCCAGGCGAAGAGCTGCCGCTCGGCAGGGTTGTAGTCCAGCATGCTGAGGTAGCGGAAGCGGTTCTCGAAGGGGATGCTGAGGGCCCGGCTGGTGCTCGTAGCAGTGTCGTAGGCAAAGTTGATGGTGGCGTTGGGCGCCGAGTAGCTGCTGACGGTGTAGAGGGTGCCGCAGATGAGGAAGGAATTGGCCACCCCCCGCTTGCGGATGTTGGTCTCCCAGGTCCGACGGATCTCCAGCGTCTCGGGGTCCAGCTTGGAAAGAACGATGGCTCCCCGGGCCTTCTCAGTGCTGTAGATGACCCAGAGCCCCGTCTCATCCACCGCCAAGTCGATGTCGGTGTAGCCCCCCCAAGAGTAGGGGTACTGCCCGTGGTAGCCGGCGCCGGGGATCTCCCTCTCGGCCGTGATGGTCTCTCCCCGCAGGTCGTAGCGGGCCACGGAGCGGGACTGGCGGGGCTGGAAGAAGAGCCCGCCGCGGTAGATGACGGCCCCCGTGCTCTCCAGGGGCCGCGGCAGGATGTGCACCTTGGCGGGGTAGCCCCGGGCCAGCTGCTCGGCCTCCTCGTACTGGAAGAGCTGGCGCACCTCGGTGCCCACGGTGTCCACACGCCAGGTGTTGTCCCGCGTGAAGGGCGGCACGGGCTCGGGATCCTTCATCCACACGCCGTACTTGCCCGCGATGGAGTCCGCCCGGCCGAACACCACGGGCTCTCCCACCCACACCAGCTGGCCGCAGCCTGCTCGGGGACAGCACGGGACAGAGAGGGGTCACCGCCAGCCCCTCGTGAGCAGCGGGACGTGGGGCCGGCCCGGCGTGCCCGTACCTGAGTCCTCCTTGCCCGGGCGGCCGAGCGCCGTCTCCTCCAGCAGCCGGGACACGGGAACCTCGGTCCTCTCCGACTGCAGCTCCTGGAAGCTGAGGGGCTGCGGCTCCCAGCGCGGCGCTGCAGCGGGGTCAGGCACAGCGTGAGCGGGGCTGAGCCAGCCCCCCTCACCGCCTGCCTCCTCCTGCCGCCCTCGGGGGGCTCCGTGCCGGGCTGCTGCTCTCAGAAATGCCGATGCCTTGGGCAGGAGCCCGGTGCCCCCACCCACTGCAGCAGGGCACATCTGTGACCATTCTCTTTGGGGGAAACTCCTAATCGCCCAGATCAGCACGGCACCCTACATCCCCCCTCTGCTGCGGGGCACGCGATGGGATGAGGCGGGTGGGGAGGGACGTATGGGGCAATGGGCTGCGACCTCCCAGCAAGGCTGAACCCACCAGGATCCCCACGAGTGGGGGGCAGCAGTGGGTGCCCAGCACGGGGGCCGCACAGGGACTCGGCCGAAGCGGAGGAGCCAGCGGCAGGGACGCACAGGGGTGCCGGCCCCGGCACTTACCCTTGGCGGGGGCACGCAGCGTGTCCCGGCCGGGCCCGTCTCTGCCGGGGGGGCAGCGGGCAGCCCGCAGCCGGGTGGTCTCCTGGGCACTGCTCTCCAGCCGCCTGCCCAGCTCCTCTTTCTCCCGCTCCAGCCGCCCCT
>VXBC01009477.1:619839-633067 GCA_013399945.1 Ploceus nigricollis | reverse complement strand
CCGGCCCGGCCCGGCCCGGTGAGCGCGGGGGCGGCGGGTCCCGTCCTGGGCCTGCCCGGCGCTCCCTGCTCTCCCCTCCAGGCTTCTTCCCCCGGGCACAGACCCGCGGCACAGACCGGCCATGCCTCCCAAATTCAAGCGGCACCTGAACGATGACGAGGTGACGGGCTCGGTGAAGAGCGAGCGGGTGAGTGCCTCTCCTGCGGGGCGCAGCGGGCAGGGGCTGAGCGTGGGCTCGCCGAGCTCGGTGCCCACGGCAGGGGTGCCTTGGCCGGGTTTCTCGTGCCGCCGCAGCCCTCAGCCGCGGGCCCAGCAGCCCGGAGCGCGGTGACAGCGCCGTTCAGTCGGTGAGGGGCTGTCCGAGCGCCAGCCCCGCTCCGTGTGTGTCACAGCAGCCTCGGTACGGCTGTTCTGGGAACCTGTTGCGGCTCCTTCAGGCCGCATCCGTGGCCAGGAGATGCCGGTGTGCTCCAGCCTCCTGCCCTTCCGCAGAGCCTGGCAGGGACACGGCCTGGCTCTGCTGCCCACGTTGGCTGAAGGAGCTGAGTGAAGTTACCCTGTGCTTTACAGCTGATTTTTTTCTCCCGTCACCACGGTCCCCTCACATTTCAGGCTTTGAGTACAGGTCCCAGCAGTTGCCTGATTTGGACAAAGTGGATTTAACCTGCTGGGGTCAGGCTGTGCTAAAGCTCGCTGTAGGCTGTGGTCGGAAATGCTGCAGCTCCCGACAGCTGCCAGCGAGACCAGGAGCCCGTGCTGCCACGAGCAGGCTGCTCCTCCCGTGAGGGAAGCAGTGGCTGGAACTATTGCACGGTGTTGCAGGTCTGCTTGAGTTGATTGAGCTAGGATGGAAATGTAGGTGAGCTGCAACATCAGAGCACCAGGCTTGCAGGTGGGAGCCCAGATCTACACAGGGGAAAGCAGCAACTGTTGGTACTCCAAGGACCATCTGCTGGGTCCCTGGGCGCACACCTTTAGTGTGTCACCTCCCCCTCTCGATTGTTTTTCACCCTAAACAGAAATGTTTTTGTCTGGAACATTCAGGCTTCTGAGGGGATTCTGGGATTCCTCTTAAAAATGAGGTTTTGGATCCTCTCACGGAGTGTAGTGGATCAGCAAAGGGGAGCCCTGGGGAGCCCTTTGGGAGCTGCCAGACTGCTCTGCCCTCCAGCCCAAGGAAGCCAGTGTGTTCCCTTGTGGTCATCCCTCTTACACCTGCTGCCATCACATGGTGGAGAAACCTCCTCCTCCAAATCGTGGATCTGATTTCCTGTGTGGATGGGACAGCCCAGGGTGTCTGTGGGTGATCTGATGATTTTGGGTGCAGGGCTGGGAATTGTCTCTTGAGTAGAGGGGGCCTTCCTGCAGTCAGAGGATGCTGATTCCATCCTAAGAGCTGGAAATGTGGGTGTGAATTGGTGGTTGCTTCTTGATGAAATGGTTTTTCTGTGTTTGCAGAGGAACCTGTTGGAGGAAGACTCGGATGAAGAGGAAGACTTTTTCTTGTGAGTTGGAATGCAGTGTCATACCTGCCTGCAGCTCTGAGCCTGGGGGCTTGGGAATGAAAACCTTTGATTCCTTTGGGATGTTCTTCCAGAGCCTTGGCCTTGAGCGTGAATTAATAGGTGTGGCCTTTTGTAAGAGTGAGATATGCCACGGATCCTAAGACGTGGGAGGGACTGATGGGACATATGAAAACAATTCTCTGTGCACAAGGCGTTGGTTCTGTCCTCAGATCTTTGGGGTCTGGTTTAAAAACATGTTTTCATTGTACCTTCTGTCCTGATTGCTCTTTTCTGCCTGCAGGAGGGGCCCTTCTGGACCCAGGTTTGGACCCAGGAATGACAAGATCAGGCAGTAAGTTGTTGTTGCTTAGTGTCACAGAGATAATAATTTATGCTGGCACTGTGAGCTCCTGCTGCTGTCTTGTCAGAGTATTTCTGTGTAGCTCATCATATGAACATTCCTTGTGTCTGTGTTCTTCTAAATAATATGTCCTACCCCACGTGTCCACAGCTAAAGGAAATCTTAGTTTTGATGCAGTCAAAGAAATTGTGTGCTGACAGAGGCATGGGGATAAGATTACATCACAGTAGCTTACTGGAGTTTCTGAAGCCCTTGCTGTGTTCTGGTGGTGACCTGTTCCATGTTTTTGTGAGGCTCTTTCTCTACATCATTAACCCTGAATTTTAACCTTTTCTAGCACCATTTTTTAATTTTTGAGGCTTTTTTACCTCATTCTGTAACATGCTCCTTAACATTTCAAGAAAGTAAGCGGTCAGGAACACACCAGGACCATGGGGTTTGGGCAGCAGCTGGTCCTCTGGCATCCTCTTCTTCAGATAAAAACCTGATATAGGTGACCTGGAGATGAGCAGTGACTCACTGGGATCAAAGCAGCAGGAAAACAGGAAACCATTACAGCTGGAGGAGGAGTGGGGCAAGAAGGAAGGAAGGAGTGAACACTCTGGATCCTTCTCCCATCGAGTCATTTCCTGGATGAAGCTTGCTCAGGGCTCCACCTTTTCCTGTGAAGGATGGGGTGGTGGTACTTAATCAGAAATGTGGGGATACTCACAGACCTCTGATCTCTGTGGAGCCAGGACAGAGATCTGTGTGGGTACTGCTGCCTGGGCATTGTTCAGACTGTTCGTTGTCTGCAGCCTATGTGTGGCTCTTGGTTAGGGATTTTTTCCATGCCAGGAAGAAGCCAACACAGCTCTGGGATGACTCATGCCACCATCAGCATTAGGCTGTGCTTGTTATCTCGAGGGGTGAAGGGCACTTGAACTGCACAAGAGGCAGAGAGCAGGTGGCTGCACCCTGAGTTTTCAGGGCATCTCTGTTCCCTCCAGAGTGTGAGGATGCTGTTGGTAGAGATGAACTGCTCTTTGGAGTAAGCCAGTGTGGACAGAGCCTCCCTTCTAGGGCATGATCTGGAGGGAATGAAAAAGCTGAGAATTGGGTTTAGGAGTGGGGTCTCACCTCCATAGAAAGGTAGAGATGGGGTAGTGTCCATCCCTTCATCCTCCTCTGCTGGACAGCACCTACAGTGTCTGCTGTGTTCCCTGTTGGTGGGAGAAAACAGGAGCTCTTCTCTTCCCTGTCTTGGCCTGGCAGAAGGGAGCAGTGACTCAGGTAGAGGAGGATGTGGCACCTGTGAAAAGGAAGAAAAGTGAAAGGAGCATTTAGCCAGGAGCTGGTGAGTCCATAGGTGTGCTGTGACTAATGGCCCTCACACGAGGTTTGCCCACTGCCAGAGATTGCCTGGATACAGTGGATGTGGCATGGAACATGTCTCTTGGGCTATCAAGGGGCTACATCTATGGAACATCTAGAGCATCTGTTACAAAACAGAGTTTATTTTCTGCTCTCATCAGTGTTGACTGCTTTGTTTAATAAGCACTTACACCATGCAATCATCACTTCTTGTCATGGAGATCATCACTGTGAAGCTTCTGATCAGTTCAGCCCTTGTGCTGTAGGGATCAATGCCTGGTATCATAGTGACTCAGTTTTCTTTGTTTCAACAAAGAAAGGGTTGGGTTGCTGCTGACAGACTGTAAGGAAAAGACATTTTAAAGGAGGAATTTGAGTATTTGGAGAGCTGAGGCAAAGCTGGGCAAAGCTAGAGAGGCCATGGCAGTGTGGGGCTGGAGGAACGAGGTGTGAAGATGGGCGTAAAAGGAAACTGGGTGGAGGATTGGGTAGAGGAAAAAGTGATGGGATTATGGGAGCAAAGGTGTGGAACATGTTAAACGTGAGGGGCAAGACTGGAAAGTTTTCCTCGTTGTCCTTGGCAGGGAAGGGGGATGGATTGGGTCAGGGTGGAGTTTGGCAGCAGAGACCCTCAAGGCTGGCTCAGGTGTGGGGAACACTGCAAACCTTGTAGGGGAAAGAGGTGAGTGCCAGTCAGCAGTGGTGACAGGAGGAAGTGTCAGTCCCCTTCAAGCTGAGCTTTGTCCTGATGTGTCTGGAAGCTGCTTGTTTGGGGTGGACTCTCCTCTGGTAGTTGAGAGGCCACATGGGGTCCCTTTGAGGCCTCCCATCCCCAGGGTGGGCTGGAGCTGAAACACAGCTTTTAAAGGGCTCTCATCCTTTTCCCCAAAGGTACAAAGAACAGGTAAGGGAGAGCTGTTCTCTTTTCTCTGCCTTTGCTTTGAGGTTTTGGAAGAAGTGCTGAATGTGTGCACGAGAGCCTTTTCAAGGGAGGCTGGGATGTTCATCTTCCAGCTGGATTTCTTTAATTTGGAAAAGGAGCTTCTCATAATAGACCATCTTTTCAAAAATTCTGCTAAAATCAGCCCCTTTTCTGCACTGCTTGACTCACTTTACTGCTGATGTTTGTGCTTTCAGGGAACTGTGCCATTGGGTTCTTGTTCATGCTGCTGCTGAGGCTCAGCACAGTGCTGGGGTTCCCCAGGAGCCTCTTGGTCTCTGTGAATCCCCCATTGTGCAGCTTTGGGGGGTCAGCATTCCCAGCCCCAGTGGCTGGCTGCAGGCCCTGAGCAAGGGGAACGTTTGGGGAATGAACTCTTGAGGCAAGAGCTGACTGCAGCTTCCCAGGGCTCATTGCAGGTTGTGCAGTGAACCCCAGCCACAGTCCAGGCTTTCATCTGAAGGTGATACCAAGGCCATGCTGACAGGTGTCATTGTTGGATATAATCCTTTCAATGACTGAAAGGCCTCAGGGAGGCATAGACTGCTGTTTTCCTCCCAGCTGGGACTAAGCAGCAACTTCAATCCAGGCTTTGTGGCATGGTTCAGCACTGTTACCCAGTTGTTGGGAACAGCAGGGCTCTCTGCAGAGAGCTGGGGAGTGCTGTGCAGCCTCCTGCCTCAGTACCCTCCATCTGCCTTGGCTCTTCCTGCTGTTCCCTCTTCCCTGGGTGGCTGCCACAACCAGGGGTGTTTGGGTGGAATGTGCACCAAAGTACACACTGTTAATATCACTGGGGTGGAAAACTGGAGTGTCATGCTGGCTGCAAACAGCCAGCTTGGAGACAAGCAGCAGCCTTGGGCAGCACATCCCATGGTGTGTGCACAGGCTGTTTACAGTGTCTGGAGAATGCAGCACTGTTGCTAGCCCAGCACCCTGACCAGCCCAGGCAGGTTTTCAGTACCCAACCCAGGGTGGCCAACATGGAAAGGCTTATTCCTCCCACTTTGGAACAGCAGAGCACAGGAAGAGAGGAGTTTAAAGCAAGCTGAGTGCCACTGGATCTCGTTGCTTTGATGGTGTACACTTGCTGTCCTTGTTAAAAGCATCAGACTTGCAGTAATTAGTAAGAAAGAAGGTCGTGGGAGAGACATATTTCATGTTTTTGTCTTGCTCCCTTTCCTGGCAGGTATTTATTCCACTTTATTTCTCTTGGAAATCTGGCAGGAGTAAAGCACATGAAGTGTATGTATCAAAAGCCCATAGCTCCCCAACAGGAAATACACTTTGTATTAGAGGACTGATTCCCTCTTGCCAAATAAAACAAGAAAATATTTTCTTCTTGATGTGATTTGAGTTGCCTACCTCAAGCATGCCAGACTAGAGGGAATTTTTGAATTTGTTCTGAAGCAGCTAGGCTAATACATAGGCTGAACATTTTTCAGCCCCCTCCTGGAGAGGCAGCAGTGAAGGGTCGGAGAGAGCAGAAAGAAAGGGCTGGCTTAAGGTCTGGTTAAGGTGCTGTGTGGAGGTCTGAATTTCCTTGGCTTGGCCTCTTCCTTCCTGTTCTTTGCTTTGTTGTTTTGTTGGTTTTTTTCCCCCAGATGGCCAACTGTGCTGCCCAAATGCATTTGTGTTCCATAGGAGTCAACACCTCAACATTTGTGGGAGTTTATAAGCCTTGATTTCTTTGTGCCTCCATTCTTCATCTGTGAAATGTTTTGTTCTCCTGGGGACAGGTGACAGCTTGCCCGGGGTTTGGGCAGGTAACAAGGGCCCTTAGCATTTTGCCAGCAGCTCAAGTGAGAAGAGACAGGATGCTGAGAAGCAGCTTGGGCAGTAAGGGTCTGTGCTCCATATCTCTCCCCCAGATGCTGTTAACCACCACAGCAGCTTGAAGTTGCCAGGCTGTTTTGCCTGCAGCACTTTGGGGTGTCCCAGGACTGCAGCAGCACCCCTCAGGGCTCTGAGGGGCAGGGATGCAGGGGGTGTTGCATTGCTCTGCAAGTTCCTAGATGCACTGTAACCTTGTGTGCTCCCACTTGTTAGTTTTACCAGGATAACTTCGTGACAAATCTGTTGTGGGAGGAAATCTCTCTATTTTGAAGCCAGAAAATTATTTTAGAAACATTTACATACTGCAAATGTAGACTTCTGCGTGTGAAGCCGATGTTTGAGGCTTAGAGGTTTTGCCAAGTTGGCTCATCTGGGGTAGCAGATGTTGGTGCTTTTCCTCTCACCCCAAGCTGTAGCTGCATTGCTGGCAGCTCCAAGCTGGGACTTGTTGTGCCAAGGTAAGGAAAGCCCCTTGCAGAACGTGCCTGCTTGTCACCCAGTGCCCAGGCATGGGCCACGGGGCTGTGTGTCCTGTGTGGGGTGGACACTTGGCTCCCCAGGGCACTGCTGTGTGTTTCCTCTCCGCATCCTCAGTGCCACCTTCCGAGCTTTGCCAACAGCGGCAGCTCTGCCACTCACCTCAGCCTTTGTAAAACAAACAGTGGATCAGAGCAGGCTCCTGGGCACAGAGCAGTTCCTGTTGAGAGGTCTTTGGGGATTATCTGTGCCCTTCCCTTCCAGATAAGGAGCTCCTGGCAGTGTGGAAGGTGGGAACTGCCACCACACGGTGTAGGTGGGTTCAGAGAAATGCTGCTCCCACAGACTCTGTGATGCAGCAGAGAAGGCAGGTTCCTTTATATGCTGTCCTAAATAAAGCACATTTTTACATGTGCTGCTGGAGTCCAGCATGTGCCTTATCACAGCTGTTGACTCAGAAATTTCAGAGGAGTTGCCTGGCTCTTCTAGCTCTGGAAGCCACAGTGCAGTGGTTCTGGAGAGCTCGACCTGAAAGGCTAAGATGGGAAACCCCTTCTTATTTAGAGATGTGGAACTCTTTCTAGAGCTTTCTGGGGAGGAACATGCCTTTTAATGACTATTCTCACCTGTATGTGGAACAGTAAGTAAATGTGAGCAAGTATTGTGACCACTATTGCTGGTTGCAGCTGCTCCTCATCAGCACAAGTGTCTGCTTGGTGAGAGGCATGTAGCTGGTCAGAGAAATAGGTCAGTGTGAACCTATGTCTCTAATTAATTAATTAATTAGAGGCATGGTGGCGAGGACAGAGCCCTGTTTCTGGTTCTGCAGTGCCCCATTGACTGGCCTTGAGTCTGTGTTGGCCCCAGTTTCGCGGGCCTTGGGGGAGGATACGCTGTTTCTCTCTGGAGCTATTTCTGTGTTGTTGCCTCCAAGATCCTGCTGTTGCCCTTGCCCTTCTGGGAACGGTATGTCTCAAACAATGTATTATCCCCTGGGCCTCAAGAAAATCCTCATTTCTATCTCCAGGAAAATAAACGTGTATTAGCTCCAAAATACAAACCAGAATGGAGCAGTACTTTTCCACCAGGAAAATTTTTCTCTCTTGCCAGTGTAGTTTTTTTTTTTCTGGAGCAAATAAATGCATTTTTAATAACCCTACGGGTGTGATTTAGGCTGCTGTTCAGTGAAGGCTACCCACAGAGTTGCATAACCTAGGAGAAGATGAATTATAACTTGGTTTAGTTCATATCAGCCATTTCTTTGCTATCCTCTTCATGCCCCTGGCAGAGTGGGTTTAATTTAGTAACTCCGTTCCTGGAGGAGGGAACTGATTTAATTTCACCCCAAGTTATTGAGCAAAGGTGTGATGTGGCATTCTATGAAATGTAGAAAGATAAGGTATGGTTTTTATACTTCTTCTTTCCCCTTTGTGAGCTCTTCTGTAGCAGAGGTGCCCACCAACAGCAATTAGTGCCTTTTCATACTGCATTTGTGTGTTAAAGGTGTTAGAGAGGATGTCCCACTTCTGCTGACTTCCCAGTGCTCTCTCTGAGCCCCTTGTGTTCCTTTGCCCTTCCTGGGATTGCCAGAGATCCACCCCATGCCATGTCTCTGGCTTTCTCTGCATCTCATCGACATCTTTCCACTGTTGTGCCCTTTCATTTCTGTGGGTGAGCTCTCAGATCCCACCAGGCTGGGCAGCTCTGGTGCTCACTTCTGCCTCTCATGCTGCCTTTGCCCTGCCCCAGTGTCCAGAACCAGGTGGATGAAGTCATCGATGTCATGCAGGAGAACATCACCAAGGTGATCGAAAGGGGCGAGCGGCTGGACGACCTGCAGGATAAATCAGGTGTGATGTCAAACACAGCTCTGCTGGCCTGCTTCCCTGGCTGCTGGGCCAAGTTAACCTGGTTCGGTTCTGAAAGCACCTCATGTCAGACCTGGGCTTCCATTTCTGTCCTTCCTGAGAGTGGTGTTGCTCAGCCTTGGGCTGCAGATCTGACTTTCTGCTGACTCTCTCTACCTTTACCTGCTGCTCTGTGCAGAGGCATTAGTTTGGAGGTGTCTGGGTGCTGGGATCTAGTTGGTCCTTCAAGCAAAGGTATATTGGTCTGTCTTCTGGCACTGCCCACTGGCTTGCAGAGCACGTTCCTGTCCGCAGAGAGCAGCCAGTACAGAGAGAGCACAGTGGGACTTGTGTGCTCTGGTGAAGGGCGTCACATTGACCCTGCTGTGGCTTTGGTGAATCATGCTGTGGTTGGGTCTTTTACTGCATAGAACTTAGTGCAGTTAGAACAGGTGAGTGGGTGCTGTGACAGAGTGTGCACCACTGAACTGACTCTTTTATTTCCTTTAATAGACAGTTTATCAGACAATGCAGCAGCTTTTAGCAAAAGAGCCAAGCATCTCCGGAGACAAATGTGGTGGCGAGACTGTAAGGTGAGCAAGAAGGGGAACAGGCAGGGCTGGGGTTGTGGAAGGGTGGTGACCTGCCTGCCCCTGGGAGGAGGTGGAGCAGCTCTGCTTCCCAGCTGAAAGCATGCTGGGAGCAAAGGCCTCCTTTCAGGTCGAAGCAGCTGCCCCTGGCACCCTGTGTAAGGTGCCTGTGTGCTCCTCTTGCAGATGAAGGCGATCATAGCGATGGTGGTGGTCATTCTCCTGCTCGTGATCATTGGTGAGTAGCTCCACATCGCCCCAGCCATGTTTGACATGGACATCTTGGTGGCACTCCATACTGGGAGTGACACCATGGTGCTGTAGTCCCTGAGGGACAGCACCTGAGCCACCCCATGGCTCCACCCTGCCTTAAGTCACCGTAAGGGGTGCCTGCAGAGCATTCTGTGCTCCTTCTGCAAGGCTTAAGGGTGCACACAGAGGAGCAGGCTCAAACCAAGTCCTGCTGACTGTGACCAGAGACAGCCAGCAGTGCCCTGCCAGCCTTGTACTGACCCAGGGCTGGCACTGACTGATCCCAAGGCGGGTGGGAGTACATGGAAAAGTTTCAGGCTATAGCAGTGTCTTCCAGAAACATCTCTACATATATCAGCCACCTTGCAATGAGCCTCCTGTGTACAAATGCTCTTCCCCAAAGTTGATGTGCTGCTTAATTTCCACTGAGTAACTGTTGTGGATTTGCCATTGGTCCCTTCCCGTGCTCTCTGCCTGTCCTGGAGCTCCCCAGAACAGAGATGTCACTGCTTTTCCTATCAAACAGCTCAGAATGGCCAGAGCATGTTTCTTCCAGGCAGGAATAATTCATCCCTCTGCCTGCAGAATGACATGCTCCAGGGATCCAGGCAGTCCAGCATGACAGTGCAGCTCTTCTGTGCCACTGCGTCCGGAGGGTTTTCCTCCCACTGAAGTGTCCAGGGGCAGCTCTGTAACTGTTCTTGTTCCTTCAGCAAAGTCCTTGCGGCCTGTTGTCCTTCTAACACACAGCCTGCAGTGGGAGAGGCAAAGCTGGCAGCAGGGTTGAGAAAGAGACTGATGGAAAATCCCATCTGGTTTAATTTTGGGAAGCTGGAAGGAGATGAAGGTAGCAGGATGTGTTGTCTAGCATGTGTGCAGACAGCAGATTGCTTTAGCTTGGGGCTGGGAACACACTTCTGCTCGCAGCTGCTGGGGTTTGTCACTGCAGAAAGGGGGGTACTCCCTGCCAGGGATGGGTGTGTGGTGAGAGCTTCTTTCTTTGTGTTTTGCAGTGCCCATAGTCCTGAAGTACCGTTCCTGACAGGGCAGCTGGAGGCTTCTGTGGAGCTGCCTCTGGGATAACCAATCTGCTGTGTAATTTAAGTGAGATATCTGTATATAGCCTGGAAGTTGTTTTTTCTCCTGGGAGCAGGAGGTGGTGGCAAGCAGCCAGCTCTAAGGGAGCGTTTGAAGAACTACCAAACAACCCTTTTCCAGCTGAGTACCTGTTCCTGCTGTCAGACTTTTTTTGTATAACACAAGATTCAGATCCCAAACCGCCTGTTTTGTGGAATTCTGGGTCTCTGGTTTGGAGCTGGCTACTTGCCCCTACGGTCTATCTGTATATATGGTTGAGTTGTAATATTAATAATAATAATAATAATAATATGGTTTGAGCAGCTCCCTGCTGCCTGCTGTGGAAGGCAGAGGGGACTCTGCCTTTGAATAAGAGAAAAGGAGGGCATAAATGTCTGAAGGGAAATACACCATTATAGGGAACTGATTCTTTTGAGGACAACTGCAAGGGTGTTGTTTTTCTCTTGTTCAAAAAGAAAAGAGAAAAAGTGAAATTAGGTTTTACAATCCAGAAGACTTTTTGGTCCTGCCATGGGAATGCACAAGCTCAGTGTTTTCAGTATTGCTGCTTACAGCTGTGACTAAAGACATTCCAGTAAACCTATTTTTGACTGTACATGTGGAGTTCTTGCACATCTTCATAAAGTTCTGGAGGACATTCAGGGCTCTCCGAGGCTGGGAGTCCCTGTTTCTGTGTGTTCTTAACCAAAAGTAAGAAATGTGTGTAAAACCCAGCAAGCAGCACGATTACATAAAGACACAGCTGGAGAACAATTCTCCTGACACCCACCCACAGTAAAGCCCAGTTCATATTCAGAGCCCTTCACCATGGTGTGGTGGTTGTGGTCCTGAATGGCCGTCGATTTTGCTTCCTTGTGATCCAGTGGGGTGGGGATTATTCCCAGACATGGGCACTGGGAAGCTCCAGGGACCCCTGTGCTGGAATTGAGCTCCTCTATTCTTGGGTGGGACTGTGGTGTTTTGGCTGTTTCCAGCCTTGGTCTCAAGTGCTGGTGGCATTTCTGTCAGCCCTTTATTTTTGGGAGCCTTCTCCTTTCCAGCCCTGAGCCTGGCACTTTAGCTGAGCCAAGCTCTTCTGGTTCTCTTTTTGGGCTTTTCTGATGAGAGAAGCATTGTCCTGCTAAGCTCGTGTTTGAAATGATTCTGGAGAGGGGAAATGGTGCCCCAGAGAATTTCCAGTGCCATGTCCCAGCTTCCTCCTCTGGCCCTGCCCCCAGGACCTTGTACAGTTTCCACCTGAGTGCTGCCCCATGCAGAGAAGGGGATTAGGAGTGAGCATGGCAGCCTGGAGGCTTGGATGTGATTCAAGCTCCCTTGCCCAGCTGGAATATAAACAGGGCTTTTCCCCTCTGAGAGCTGATCTCTCCAGGTGGGAGTCAGGAAGGCAGGCTGGGCTTTTCCTCCTGAAGTATAAGCAGGTTTTAACATCACACATTCAGGGGAAGGGACAAAAGTCATCCTGCCTGTGCCTTTGGCTACTCTCTGCCTGCCAGGGATCATGAAGGTGGATGAGGAGGGACTGTGTCTGCCTCCAGGGGGGCTGCAGATCTCGCTGAGCTGTTTGGTACCGTGTCCTGCCAGCTGGGAAGTGAGTTAATTCACTCCTGCTGCTGCAGAGCCCTGCCAGTGCCTCTGCCTTCCTCCCACAGCCCAGCCTTGCCTCTGCTGCTGCTGCTGCCACCCACAGCAGGACCTTGGTGCCACAGGAGTCCTGCTCAAAAACGTTGCGGGAATAGAATTTGTTAAGGAAGTTTTATAGATTTTTTTTTTTCCCCCACAATAGCTGGAAAGACCATTAGAAATGTCTGCTCTTGGGGTGATACAGAGCAGTCCTCCACATATTCCTTTGGTATTGTGGTTTTATATTGCAGTTTGTGCTGTCCCACCCTGGACTGGTGGCAGAGAGAACTGCAGTCAGCAGAAAGGGAAGGGGTGTTGTTTCCAGCAGTGTCTGCATGCTTGGGGATTGGTTTTCACTTAGGAGGTGTTATGAAGGAGCTTCTACAACAAAAACAACTCCTTCACCCAAGCTTTGGATCTGTTTTACCCATTCCCGCATTGTGCAGAGGACAGACCATCAGCTGCTGTTTTCCACATGATTTCTTTTGTACAGGGAATGGCATTTTCTGGCGAAAGCAGTGCATTCCTCCTCTCAGGATTGCTGTGGGAGCCTGTGGTGCGACCCCGGGTCCCCATGCCTGAGGGAAAGGGGGGCTGCAGGGATATGACACAGGTGCAGAGAGGCCTCCTGGCTGTGGCAGCTGGGCAGAAGTCCCTCCTGAGGAGTCCCCTTGCAAAGCAGGAGCTTTGGCAGGGTCTGGCAGTGAGGAGGGGCCTGGGGACACAGTGGGAGAGGTGGGACTCTGCTGCTGCTCCTTCCCAGGGCCTGCTCCCCACCTGCACTGAGCTGTTCCTGCAGGGCTCCACACCGGCCCATGGACAGAACTCTTGACTCGAGCCTGGAGATTTCGCTGCAGCCGCCAGCTGCCCCTGCATTTACCTGAGATGCAGGGCAGGGAAAGCTGCCACAAGCCAGCCATCAGTGCACTGCCCCGAGGTGCTAGAACTGCGTGTTGATCAGTTTTAGGTTCAAATCACTCAGTGCTGGGGTTGTCTTGGGCACAGACATTCCTAAGGGACAGCTCTGGCTGTGAGAGGCACCACCAGCAGCAAACCAACAACGACGGAACTTTATCGCTCCGACACAGGAAACCTGATGACAGAAAGTGCAGAGACGCACCTGAGGTCGGAGGCTGAACAGCAACAGAGCTTGGAGCACAATCCCCTTGCCGATTCCCCAACTACAGCTGATTGTACCTCAGCAAAAGCAGCGCGGGATCCGAAGGCCGNCCAGCGGGTTCGCCTCTGTCCCTCCCTCCCTTGTCACTCCCTTCTCCCTGCGCAGGTCACGCAGATCCTCGGGGACTCCTCTCCCTACACGCTAGTGGCGAAGAAAATTGACCGTAAGT